>CM050327.1:17325278-17447071 GCA_027475135.1 Bactrocera correcta | reverse complement strand
GATCTCGAACGCACACCGAATTGGGTCAACAATTGGGTCGGCACTTGCACTTTTCAAGAAGCCAAATTGCAGACACACTCTACGACGATGAAACCACACAGCCCAGCCAAGCATTTGAAGTATAAAAAACCACATCAGATAACCAAAAGTAGACTAAGACATTGAAATCAATTTCGCAGCACAAACCGAAAGAACAAAGCTGCCTCTTGCTGGCGGGCATAATAAAGTTCAGTCAGTTTAATTGCGCCAACTGTGCAGACAAATTGTCGGATTGAGTAAACACAATGGACTTGGCTGTGTGTGTAGGAGAATTAGAATAAGTGCGGGAGGGAGTCAAGTCGCACAACAGCGAAATTAATTGTGGGAAGTATGATTGTTGTTTGTATTTAAGGTATTTTATATGAAGTTGAAATATAAAAAAATATTGATATTTGTTTGTATTTCGTTTCTGGATTTTGTGGCGATTTTTCTGGCCAAACTGTAATATTAAAGGCGAAAATTTATTATTTCTACAATTCTATGGAGGTTTTGTTATATTCGTTCAAATTACTAACTCTAATATACCGGTTATTTTACTATAAACATACATATATCTCTCTGGTATCAGTGATTTGAGTAAATCTTTAAGAATTTACATGCTTTGGGATCCACAAATCTAAATATTTGTCTCCGAGTTTATTGTTCTTTTGGATTCTCTTTTAAATTCGATGAACTTTTTGGTATATATTTTCTAAGTGAATAAGTTCCCACAAATTCTTGACTTTTCGAACATAACTCAATTGGACGTTTTTACTTAGGTTTCAATATTAGAATTATAAATTTCTCTCTCTACTATATCAGAATACGTGACTGTTCTCTCTTCAACTTTTCTGATGGTTATTCTGATTGAAATTAGGAGTTTCTCCGACACAAAGCAGTGGCAAACCCAGTATCATCAGATATTTCTTTACTGAATATTGAATAATTTCTGAATAACATATTTACACTCGTTCAAAATTTTCAGTACTTACTGATATGACGTGGTAACCAATAGTCAATATTAACTTCCGAAAGGTAACGTTCAAGAAAAAATGTTTTTGGTTTTTTTGATGAGCATTAAATTTCGGCCAAAATTCACAAAACAATTTTTTTTTTTTTGGGTAGTAGAAAGCGAGATCTAAATTGTTTTGTTTGATAATAAGAACAAAATAGAAATCTGTTAAGAGGAAGACTTACTCGTTACAATTAAAACTTCATACTTCGAGAGTATTTCTTAGAGGTGTCTATCGGTTAACTTTTCAAAATATCAGTGGAAAAAAGACATTTGTTTTTTTAGATATTATTATATCCGTTATTATACGCTTCTTAGTATACGTTATTATAACCATTATTATACCCGTTATTATAACAGTTATTATGACATATTTAACAGTCAATATGTGTGTTCCGAAAATTAATACATTATTTTCATAACAGTACCTAAATCTAGGCTATTTCTAACCAGCCAATTAATAATTTTGCTTTTACAACTGAAAACAAAGTAGAAATTACAATTCCTTGCAACGGTACTCTCCAGTACCCAAATTAGTGGGAGTACTACAAATTAATTACACATTTCTTTCTCGCCCTGCTTACTTGCCTTACTGGCCTGCGTAACCACCTACTTAAGCAAATATTGGTTTATGGCTTCATGCCCCTCTTTCAACTGTTGTTTTTTCACATTTTTGTATTTCCACTTTGATGAGTAGCGCCTAATTACCGACATTGACCACACAAACCGGGCGTCCACCGAAGTAAAAATGAAGAAAAATCAGCACGTGTGTTGGTGATTTAGTGTTTTATAGTTTTATATAAAGACACATTGAGGTAAGTTCTTGCAACACGCCTTTCGGCCACCAAGCCACAAACGGCAACACAGCGATTGCGGTTAAATGGGTGAATGCGGCGCAACAAGTGAGCGAATGAATGTGATTGTGCAATATTATTAGTGCATAACGTGCTGTATATTTGTTAGAGAGAAGTGCGAGGCGGCAAGAAGGAAAGCTGGATGAAGCGGAAGACGGTGAAGGAGAAGAAAGAAGCTATTACTAAATGAAAACATTAGTGACTGTGAGGTGTGCAAAGAAAGTCATTGCAATATGAGCGCTTAAAAACACATACAAACACATCTACATATACCGATATACATATAAACAAAGTCTTGGCGCATATGAAGTATGCAAGCATGCACTGGATACTAGAAAGAGCCAGACGCTGCATTGAAGTGCAATAAAATTAATTTGCAGTTGCGTTTGTTTAGGTTTGCTGCTTTGTATTTATTTATGTTGTGGGTGCTTCCGTTGAATATATGCAATTTGCTTAATAAATAGTTTGTTCTCTGCTAATTGCGTTAATTAAAATAACTGATTTATGAATTATATATGCATGGATAAGAGTTGCGTATGAGTGTATAAGTAATTAGAATGAAATTTAACACTTATTAGACGCAGATTTATTATATGTATCTATATGCATTTTTAGCTACATATATAACATAGAAGGAATGTGAAGTCCATTGTACATTTTTAGCATCATAAAATGCAAGTTCTCGTAAATCTGAAAGCGTTTACTTCTGTTCAAAAACCTTCAAAACTTCCTTAAAAAGCATTACCGATTTAATTTTGAGGTTAGTTTGTATGTATTTCAGCTGTGTGCTATTGTGACTCGATTTGAACAATTTCTTTGGAGCATGCACCGTTGCTTAAGGTAATGATCCATTCCAAATTTAGCGCAAATATCTCGTCAAATGAAAAAGTTTTCCATACAAGCTCTTGATTCCGATCTCTCAATTGTATGGCAGCTATATGCTTTAGTAGCGCGATATCGCCGGTTCTGGCATGTGAGCATTTTCTTTGGTAGAAAAGGACATTTACAAAATTTAAAATTGGTAATTCAACTCTTGAATCGATTTTGCCTCATGTTTACTCTATCAAATAATGCCCAACCGCAGAGGTGTCGTACAGTGCGCACCGAAGTTGCTAATGATGCTGTGGAACAGAGTATCGAGTAAGATATGAACGAGTCCATCCGCCTTCCCATGCAACAATTTGATTTAAGCTCATCCACTTCATAGAAGGCTTCGTGGAAAGAATTTATGGAAGAATTGAAGTTCAAAGATCATAAAACGCGTCGCACGTTCTATGAGTGGGCCCAAAATGAGATGGAATGGTGAGCTTTTCACAAGACAATTGTGCTCAGCGATGAAGCTCAGTTTTGGCTTAATAGGTACCTTAATAAACAAAATTGCCTCATTTGCATAGATGAAGCCTTTGTTGAGGCGCCCTTACTTCTACCTCATAAAGTCACTGTTTGGTGTGGTCTATGAGCAAAGCGAATCAATAGTCCATATTTCTTCAAAAGTGAAGCGCAATGAATGTTATAGTCAAAGACGAACGCTATAAAGCCATTATTAATGACTTTCTGTGCCTGAATCGGTAGTTTTGTTGTGAGGATGCTGATGTTGACGATCTCTTGTTCCAACAAGACGGCTTTTTATGCTGTACAGCCAAAGAAACAATCAGTTTGCTGAAGGAAGATTTTGGTGAGTGCTTGATCTTGCGTCAAGGGACCGTCGTATGACCTTCAATAGCATACAATATGAAGCCCATGGAAGTCGCTTGTGTATGCAGATAAGCTCGAGATGCTTTTGAATAGAATATTCGGCGGTTCGTGCCAATATATGGTCTCGTTTGCTGCCAAAAGTGGTCTAAAAATCCTCCTGGCTGGAGTTTACAGAATTTTTTTTTGTTTATATAATAACAAACCCATTTACATATTTATAATAAAGCCTAAGTTTTGACCAAAACATTAAAATATACATATGTGGTTTATTTTTCCTTGAAAACCACATGCCTTAAAACACACCCTTTAAAATAAACAGAGAAACAAATTCAATCGAAGAATAGTTCTAACATATCAGCGTGAATTCAATGCTTTCGAATATCTTTTAAACAGTTGGCAAGTTTAAAGAATTACAGAAAGCATGATTTCTTTCCAATTTTGTCACTTAAGCATATTTCACCATTCATAAGTATGTCTCATGAAGTAGACTTGTCGTGCTTGAGAAATTCATAAAACTCATTTAGAAGCCTTGTTGAGGCCAACTGTCATTAGCATGAGGATTATAAAAATATAAATGTCTAAATCGGTAATATTCTATGATTTTGCTGGCAACTTGTGCGCAATAAAGAGGTCCACATCTCACAAAAAAATTAAAAGCTTAGAGACTTATACTACTTAAGCGACCGTTTCTAATTCTTGTCGAATATTAAATTACAACAAAAGTTTTTGGTATGTCAAAAAACTTAAAAATGAAATTCCATCCAGCATAAACCCTCCTCAAAAATTACTGAAAAAAATGCAGCAAATAAAATTTGGAAAAATTGTGTCAATTAACTTTCCATTGCAACTAATTCTTTTCAGCAAATAAACGCATTTATAGAAATCTGCTAACAAAACCCAAATTAACCCATTTCGTAGCGCTGCTAATTAGATAAATGCCTTAAGTTCATATACATTATGTGCGGCCGACAAACGAGTCGTGGTGCTAATGAACTTCCATAATTGTCGGTAAACACTCACAACTCACACACACAGCCCACATACACGCTGCCGTGTTTATTGACGTTACTCCGCGCCTATAATTGAGGCAAAGATGGATTTCCGGAGCAAATGCACATGCACTTGTCGCTTGCCATCAGCTGACAGCTGTCAGTTGTTGGCCAACGGCAAGCGTTTGGCACTTGCGCAAGCACACGAGGAGGAAGCAGAACAAGCAGCAAATAAGAAGTTGCCGTAATAAAAGAATAAACAAACAAGTGAACGTCAGCCAGCAGCCAATTCACGCCTCTAAAGTGAAAAACGCTAAAGCCAAGAATGAAGCTAGAATGCAGGAAAAGCAAAAAAGCTGAAAAAAGAAACAAAGACAACAACAGCAAAACTGCTAAAAATCACACACAACGAACAACAATGCTTAAGTCGTGCTTAAGCACCAACAGCGCCACAGGCAATAAATTCTGAAGAAGACTTGGAAGACACGCCAAGAAGCAGCAGCAGCAATCTCTGAACCGCTGCAGCTGCAGCACGTCAGCGGCAGTGGCAGCGTTGGTATGAGTAGATGACTGTCGGTTGGACAGCTGGCTAAGTAGGTCAGCTGGTATGAGCGCCGGCAACAGCGCCAGCAAGCTGCGAAGAGCACAGCAAAAGAATAAAATAAATATGCGCGAATACATGCAAGTGCGCACAGCGAAGAGTTGGCGGCTGGTAGGGGAGAGTAGAATGGAGTGGTGTTGTTAAGAAAGAAAACGGTGAAATAAGCAAACGCATTTGGGGCATGTTTGTGGCTTTGAGGCACTCGGCATACGCTGGAGAACGTCACACCTGCATACAGTGTTGTTTATGTGCAAAGAATTCTAGCTTTGAATTTACTAAGTGACTGCATGGGTTTTCATATAAGAAATAAAATATTTTACTGAACATTTTTATAATGCCAAAGATAAAATTTTTTGAAAAAATTTTGCAAAATTTTCAAAAGAAATTATTGAGATCGGTAAAAAGGTGCCTTCGCGTTGACAATAGAGCTTCCCATAGGATCATAAAAAGTAAAAAATCTAATTTTAACTACTTAAAATCATAAACGCGATATTGGACAAGGGAAAAAACAAAAAAATAAATATTGCATTTTTTGAAGATGTTTTTTTTTCAAAAAAAGAAATTCGAATTTCGTAATTTTTCTAAAAAATGTTTTCGAAATTCGAATTTCAAAAAAAAAAGAAAGAAATTCGTGAAAAATATTCGAAATTCCAATTTCGAAATTATTTGAAGTTGTTTTTGAAATTCGAATTTCGATTTTTTTTAATTTTTTCAAAATTCGAATTTAAAAGAAAGAAAGAAGTTTGTGAAAAAATTTCGAAATTCGAATTTCGAAACTATTTGAAGAGTAGTTTTCGAAATTCGAACTTCGAAATTTTTTTAAAAGTTGTAATCGAACAAAAAAAAATCTTTGTTCAAAACCTTGTAAATTATATCTCGAAGACGTGTAAAATTTCAATAAAATCGGTTGACTAGTTCTCAAGAAATCTTTACAACCGAAAACTTAAAATGCAGTATTCTAGAGATGTTATAGAAATAAATAAGATATTTAAAAACCTTTGGGAACTTAAGCATGAAATAAAAAATGCTATTTTACACGTGCTTCAATTGATCGGAAAGTAATTAGGCTAGTATATCAGTAGGTTGTCTTGTATCATCTGTCCATCCAGCCATCTGCAGGAATCTCACATTCCTTTAGCACACAAGCAAAAAATCGCTGGAGGTATTCCATTATTTATTGCTTATGAAATCGACTGCCAAAAACGATGGCGAATCGTAACTTTTGGATAATGGAATCATATATTTTTGTGCTGGTCGAGCGAGTCGTACTCGGTTGGAACCATTGATTTGGAGTCATATTTAATTATCATTTCATCGTCATTGTGATACTCTTTCAGGCTTACTAATAAACCGAATGAAATAACGACATAATTCATCGAAAAGCAGTGAAAATTTAGCATCTTGTAGCAGGACATGCCATCGAAAATGCTTTTTTGAAGTTAATAATTAAACGTAAATTCATCATTATTATACACAGAAAGACCTAAGCTTTTGCTAGTTTCTATATGACTTTTCCTCTGCTTAGTCAGTAGCTTATGTTTTACTCTTCAGCGAAATTTTTATTTTAGTTTTTTTTTGTGTTCTGTTTTTTGTTTTCTTTCTTTCTTGCTATATTACTTTCTGTTCATATTTTTTATAGTCTCTTCATTTTTATGCTTCCTATAATCCAATATGAAAGTGGTATGTGTTCGCAAAATCATATGTCTTAGCGGCCAATATGTTTACTTTCTGCTGAAATGTCGGCTTAGCGTCTATTGTGTGTAGTCAACGGTAAAAGACAGTTAGCCATGACTTTGTATAAGTTTGCAGTGATAGTTGGTGAAGTCATTTTTATTTATTACGCTCTAAAAGTAGCTTAGGAGCATCGTTTTACACTTTGTTGCGAAGGTGTATTTATTTGTATTCATTTACAAAAAAAATTGTATTTGCTTTTTTTTATTACTATTATGTTTTGTATGTAATTATTTTTACTAAATATTTAATTTTAAATTGTTATGTTTTTACACGCAATTAATTTTTGCATCACTCATAAATTAACTGAACTTTTAATCACAGACAACTTAAAGGCAATAAACCAGTAAAATGGAAAGGATGCATTTAAATGAAATCTCAGAAAAAAAATTCCGGTAAAAATTCACCTTCATGAAGCAATAGTCTCTTATGCTGTGTTGAAGATTCATTAGAAGCCTTTCATTTGGTAAGCAAAGTGGCCACTCTGACTTAAATATTCCTTCATATCAATATCATGGCGCAAAAACGGCGCACAACACGAAAATATTATTCCTTGTTGTCAGTTTGGCCGGTCGGAAGGGATTCAGAATGAACTACACCTCGATAATCGAAGAAAATTGTCAAATTAAACTTAATTTTTGACTTGTGTTGCGTAGTTTTTTCGGCTTCGACTAATCTTTGTCCCGATATTCCGCCGACTGATCGTCCGTTTCTGGGTCATAAGCAGAGATGCAAGACTTATTTTCAGTATTAATACGTCCTATGACAACCTAGTAGTCGGAAATCATAGTTTCACAGATCTTAGCGCGACGCTGTTTTTCGAAAAAATTTTGTGATTTCTGAACCAATCGTGAATTCGCTTTTCTTAAGCCCAAATAATCTTTCAAAATGGTCTTCACTGATTTTTCCGATATTTCAACGAGGCCAGTATGATATCTGACTGTTAGTCATCGATTCCCAAGCACCAATTCCCTTATTGACGTGTTGATCGTCAGTTGATCTGCATTTGTCAAGGAACTGATGTATATGTGCCTCTTCTAAAAAAGGGGGCTTAGGTGTAAAAACAAAAAAAAAATTGAAAAAAAAAAAATAAAAAAAATTGATTTTTTGTCACCTAAGCCCCCTTTTCGTAGACCACGTCACATATAGTGTTAATTTGATATGACATTTGCTATAAATGTCACTGACAGTCATATTAACACAGAAAAAAATATTGGGTTTTCGCGCATAGTGCAAATTAAAATGTCTTATTATATTTTGCTCACAGTATATACATATATGTACATATGTAAAAATTTGCTCGCGAAAACACTCATCAAAATAAATGATTATCCCCTCTTAATCTGTATTCTTAGGTCTCTAAACATTGTTAAAAAAATATCTGGCAAAAAGCTCTTTAAGCCCTTTTGCTCACTCTTAAACAAGCATAAATCACTTAGTTTGCATGGCTCAGCGAATTTGAAGGAAATCCATCACTTTACCGCTAACAAAGCTAGCGGCAACAATTTTTGCGGCTTCGCTTGTAATTTTGCCACTTAATTTGCACGAGGAATGCAACACTTCATTCATTCAAACACTCAAAGCGACACATGTGAAGTTACCCAGTAAGCCATTTGGAGATGTGGAATAAGAAATTAATTCTTATTGGGGAAATTGTAGAGAGCATGCAGGTTACTCAAATTCTCTATTAAAAGGTTAAGTAAGGTTTACGAAAACTATAGGAATTTATAATATTTCCTTACATAATTATTTTGGACTGATTAATGGACTGATAAGAGGTTAGAAAGTAGCTCTGAAGTTAGACATTTATTTTCTGAAAACACTGAAGCACAAAAAAAATGTTTGCTAATAACAAATTTCCCGAAGACAGTAAAATCAATTATTCTTCGCTTGTGGGGTAAATCAATACGCTAAAACTCATATGTGAACACTTGCTCTGCATATCAACGGAGCATAAACTGAGCAGCGAAGCGTTGAAAAAATTCACACGCTGTCCAAATGCTCCACGATCAACTTTATCAAGCGCTAAGCAGATTTATTTGAATTTGCAAATTAATTGCGCATAAAAACTTGTGATTCATCTCTGTTAAATGCTGGCTTGGCGAACATGTGGAGTGTCCACAATAAAGCAATAAAAACAATAAGAATAGCAAAAACAATAATAATAACAACAATAATAATAATAATAGAAACAACAAAACAACAACAACAACAACAACAATAATAATAATAATAATAGCCACAACAATAATAACAACAGAACCAACACTAAACACAGCAACAAATTCAGTTGAAATAAATGCCAAAACAAAGCAACAATTTCGAAAAGCACCTGTAAATAGTCTGAGTGACTGAGAGCTGCGCAGAAGCAGAAGACGTGAAATATTTAGCCAGCGTCATGGGCCGTTAAAACAAACGAATTCATCATCGTAATGGGCAGTGCGACAGCTTAGTAACGGTATGTTAGCGTCCGAACACCTGCAAACTGTTTTCGTGTGGGCTTGTGTGTGTGTGTGTGTTTGTAACTGTGGCGGTATTCTCGCATAGAATGCTTAGCGCCACAGGCTCTTCACTGCCAACAGATGCTCCTCTGTACTTGCCGCTACACTCCACTCCACACTCCGCTCTTCTCTACATTCCGCTCTTTACTTCCCTCTATACTCTTCTCTTGTATATGTTTCTTGCCAAGTGTCTACAGCTTTATTTAGCAGCATGTTATTAATGCTTGTCAGCGTTAGAATTGTTCTGCCTTTCTGTGGCACCTGCGCTTACCGCTTGCTCCGCATTTCGTGCCGCGTCCACGTGTTGGCTGGCGGGCTAGCGGTTAGTTTCAATAAGCATAAATATTTCGCAAAAAACAGTTACATAAAGTGTTCGAGCAGAAATAATGGCATTTCACGTTGTGCCGCTTTGTTTGTTTGCGCGCATGCGCATGTGTGCGGACGCGTGTAAGCAAACGGTAGCAGAACAGAAAAGCACTGGAATATGTGTGTAAATTTACAACAACAATAATAACAATAAAGAATGTTAACTTCGTTTGCAGCAAAGCTAATACCCTTCACGAATAAAAAAGTTCCCATACAAAAATTAATTTTGATGGAACAGTTTGTATGACAGCTATATGTTATAGTAGTCCGATCTTAACAATTCGCACGGAGAATTTATTGCTTCATTGGACAATAATTTGTTCGTAATTTTTGTGGCGAAATCTTATCAAATAAAAAAGTTTTCTAGACAAAGGTTTGATGTCTATCGGTCAATTTGTATGGCAGCTATATGCTAAAGACAGCCGATCTGAATAATTTTTATCGAAGATTGTAGTGTGGTCTCAGACATTAACCTATGACAATTTTTGTGAAGATATCTTGCCAAATGAACAAGTTCTCTATACAATATATTATTTTTCATCTACCTGTTTGTATGGCAGCTATATGCTATAGCTGTCCGATCTAAACAATTTCTTCCAAGATTGCATTATTCTATTAGATAATAACTCATGATAAATTTCGTGAAGATATCTTTTCCAATAAAAAAGTTTTCCATACAATAAGTTGTTTTTCATCTACCAGTTTGTATGGCAGCTATATGTTATAGTAAGCCGATCTAGAAAATTTCTTAAGAAACTGTGGCTTTACTTTTAAAAATAATCCATACAAAATTTCGTGAAAATAGCTTACGAAATAAAAAAGTTTTCCATATAAGAACAAAATGTTGATTAGTCAGTCTGTATGGCAGCTATAGGCTATAGTGATCCGATATCGGCGGTTTCAACCAGTAAGCAGCTTCTTGAGAAGAAAAGGACGTGTGCAAAATTTCAGATCGGTAGCTCTTAAACTGAGGGACCAGTACGAGTAAATACTAACAGACAGATAGCCGGATATGGTTAAATCGACTTAGCAAAATTTGTTGATATTACACATATACATATATGTATACTCTTTAGGATCTTGAACGTTTTTTTCATCGCTGAACCTTGCTTTAATGTAAACATATCCCGTTCAGGGTATAACAAACACCATCATCCATAAGCACCAATAGCAACATGTTGCTAGCAGAATGTTGCTGATGGCTCAACTACCGTGTTTTGTCTGCTTCTGCCGCTGTTATTTTATTATTATCGTTTTTGGCATTTGTTGTTGTTTGTTTGTTGCCAATGTAGTTTGCCATAAAAGTCTACGCATAAATAAGCAGCGAATTCAATGCAACAACACTTGGTGACCAGCCGCTGGCTGCTAGTAAATGACTGGTCAACCAGAGGCCAGAGCGTCCAACGCTATTGAGTAACAGGTTCCTTGCAACAGCTGCAATTGTCAATGATTTTACATTGCCAATTCTGTTTGTTGTTGCGTTTGCTGTTGTTGTAATGGCATGTGCTGTAATCGGCAAACGAAGTGGTAATCGACAGCGCCAAACACGCGCACGCACACGAAGCCAAACGAAATGAATGCACGAATACGCACAAACACACGCATGCTTACGTAGGCATACATACTATATCCAGGCACATATACATATAAACATATATATATATATATACATACGTACAATCATACACCTCTACAGATACTACAGACATTGCAGCTAACTACACATTAACAACCGTCTGTTGTCTTTGCAAACAGGCTTCTAACGTCGATTTCGGTCATTGGATGCGGTAAATTGGATTTGACCGCATTTTCCCGTTTAAGAACGGTGCGCGCGCCGCCGCGAAACAGCTTTAATAGCGGTGCATGTACGCATGCTGTGCAATGGCAGCGAAGCAACAATAAAAACAAAATGCAAAAGGTATAAATAAACTCGCGCTACAACAACAAAACAGCGTAGCGTGGAATACAGTAGGCGCTTAAAAAATGAAAATAAATACAAATGCGCGCTGGCACATGAAACGACTTTTATTGCGCTAATAAATTTTTACTCTTCGCAGATTAATAGATTTAGTTAGATTTAGAAATTAAGTTTAATTAACGTTATTTTTTTTTTTGCGGTATATTTTTAACTAAATATTTTGTAAAAAAAGAAATTCATAGTAACGAGTGAAAGGGACCTTTTGTTCAGTATTTTTTGGTATTTCATCATTGAAAGACTTACGCCTGAACAAAGTCAGCGATGAGAACAATTTTTGCCTCAATGTGTATGTAAAACAAGCAAAATTGCCGCAACCTGAAGAGATTTAACTCAACTTTTCATTCACAAAAAACAACGGTGTGGTGTGGTTTGTAGGCCAGTGAAATCATTGGTCCTTTTTTTCAAAAATGCTCCCGAGGAAAACTTAACCGTCAAAGGTGACCTTTATCGCGCCAAGAAAACAAGCTCTTTGACGCCTGAAATTGAAGCTCTTGATCTTGGCGGCATTTCGATTCAACAAGACCACTTCACACATATCCCGTCAATCAATGGTATTATGGAAAGAACACTTCGGTGAGGAGAAAATTTCACATTTTGAAACAGTCGATTGGACACCAAGGTCATGTCATATCCCACTCATGGACTCAACGGATGAACCATCTGAGACGTACCACAGTGGCATTGCGGCGGAAAAAATAGGATTTTTCCACTTTCCAATTTCAAAACTTAAATGATTTTGTTTTGTAAAGAAATATTTGGATAAGAAAAATTCAACAAGGTTTTTTATAAAAAGTGAAATTTTATAGTTAAAAAAACTAACAGAAGTCGACGGAAAATTATTCAATAAAATCAGATTAAAATTATTGTCCAAATAAAGATTTTTTTTGTGTGTAAGTTTATAGCTATGGCTTTTCTTTTATTTTTTAGTGAAAATTTAGCATCTACTTGTTTATAAAAAAAAATCAATTGAAATTGGCAAAGTAAGCTAATTTTTATAATTTTTCAAAAATTATACTAAAAAATATCAACTTTTCATTTTATGTGCTTTGCCTTGCTTAGCCCTCTTACTATAAAAAAAGAAAGTTCTGAGTCTGTACTTTCAATTAACAAAAAAAAAAAAAACCGCCAATTCCCGTCCCTTTTAGTAACATCGATTTTAATTTCCACAAATACTGATGTCTTCAACAGACTTTTTATAACTTCGGATCCTTACATAAGTAGCTTAAGGCGTCATTCGAACAAAATTTCCTTAGAACTAGATCCCATTGTTAAAGATATGGTGCTTGCATAAAATTACAAATAAAAACTAACACAATTTTTCGCCTGTTACATATTCAATTAAAACATTGCATATTATATTGGATTTTTATCAAGGTAAAGATAAATAACGTCACTTTGCGTTTAAGTTTAATTTTTTTTCATCAGGAGAACTCAATTAAAAAGTGTCCCGAATTTCAAGTCCCTAGGTCCAAAAATAAAAATTTTCGCAATTGCAGTTATATGGGAGGTGGGTGTGGCAGTGGGCGGTTTTCCAAGATTTTTTCAAAATTTCTTAATTTAGTCCAGAGAAGAGTTTCTGCAAAGTTTCATTGTTGTACGAACACTCCTTCTATTTTTTTCCAAGAAATGTATGGAGCGGTGCCACTGTGCGTAGCCACGTCTAGCATTTGAAAGAATGACCTTTCGTATAATAATAAACATTCCCCATTAAATTTGAAGTTTTGATATTTTTTCTTTCAAAAAATAGTTAAACGATTATATAAATGGATTACCCTTTATATTGAAATCCATCGAAAATGAACGATAAACAAGCGGACTTATAATTAAAAATTATTTTTCTTTTAATAATAATGTAAGGATGCTCTGAGGTCGAAAAAAGGAAGGGAAGAGACGTAAATGAATTTTTATGGTTTGATAATTTTTCATTTAAATTTTCATCAAATCTACGGGTTCTATAGAAAATAATTTTGTGATAATGTTGGAGGTAATGGAAATATCTATATTTTTTGTATACAAACTTTTTCACATAATTTCAAAATTTATGTTTTTTTCATGAAATTTGGTAAAAAATTTCATTCTTATGTCTCAAACACACTATACTATTTATTATTTTTTAAATTAAATCATTCTGTCCGGTATGAAGACAAGTCGAGTTTCATTTAAAAAACGTTAAACTGACAAAGTTTAACAAAGTTTTCTCAATAATTATTGAACTGAAATTCAATATAAATAAATATGTATATGTGACCTTGTCTACGAAAAGGGGGCTTAGGTGTCAAAAAATCATTTTTTTATTTTATTTATTTTTTTTTTTTGATACCTAAGCCCCCTTTTCGTAGACCGGTCACATATGTTAAACTCTTCTTACATTAACCTAATACCGAAAAATACACAAAAAAAATTTAAACAAAAAATTTCAAGTCAAAATATCTAATTTTATTTTTAAAGTTAGTAGGTTTTATTTTCGCTAAAATCCATAATTTGTGAGAGAATTAAACATGCAAGCTTAATATAACATAATTCTGTGGGCTGTTCATAACTGGCATAAACTCTTTTTGATTTTTGCACGGATATAGAAAAATTTTCGAAGACTTACTTACATTTTGGACTTGAATACCCAAGAAAATTTTGTATATTTGTTGTTTTAAAGTTAGGTATTGTTTAGGTTTCCTTTCAATAAGAAATAAATGACCAAGTTGTGGCTCGAAACATACCTGTAAAGAAAAGAGGCAAAAGTTAGTATTTTTTGACAGAGACAGAACAAGTTCAAAATTATATATGTGACCTGGTCTACGAAATGGGGCTTAGGTGTAAAAAAAATCAATTTTTTTATTTTTATTTTTTTTTTTTATTTATTTTTATTTTATTTTTTTTTGACACCTAAGCCCCCTTTTCGTAGACCAGGTCACATACAATGAATAAAATTATAGTAATTGAATAACGCAACTTGTGTGTTGACTGTAATATATTATGCAGAGTAAGAAATATAAATAAGCCCATGTTAAATAACTAGTGTTAAGTAGTTTACAAGTAATGGCTTAAAATAATAAACTGTAGACCATTTTTTCAACTTATATACATATCATATAGCTTCAGTTAACAAAATCGATTTCTTTTTTTACTTTTTCGATAGTTTATATTTTCAAAAACTTCATGTGAAATCAGCAAGATTGTATCTTCAATAGTTTTTGAATAGCAGCGTTCTAAAGACCGATTTCTCGCAGGTATAAAGCGGATAGTTGAAATTTTAAATGCGTTTTCTTCAAAACGACATTTTTCAAAATTGCTGATATAACTCAACCAGAAATTGACCGATCGACTTCAAGTTGAAACTGAGTATTCTTAAATATATTTACTATAAAATTACGTAACATTTTTTGATTGGTTGAAAATCCTAAATTAAATTAAAAAAATTACCGTACATATTTACCTTAAATATGACATTTTTTCAGAGCTACGCCATTTTGTTAATTTTTGGTATTTTTCAAAAATCGTACGAAGTACCTTTAACTTTAAAAAACTTTTGGAATTTTTGGGTGGTATTTTATCAAAAAAAAAAAAAAAAAAAACATTTTTCAAATTTTCTTTCAGTGTTAAATCGTGAGTGAGTCGGTGTGTCATTGAAGATATATTAGTTTTCCTTAAATATTTTTCTATTTTACAACTTTGCAACCTGTTGCTACAGAGTATAATAGTTTTGTTCACATAACAGTTGTAGGAATCACCTAAGACTAAGCGAGATAGATACAGGGCCTCTGGGTACCGAATATGTGGATCTCAGTGCGTAAAGTTGACTTTTTACCGAAAATATCGATCAATTCTCCCACATATACAGTTGAAATTCAGGGAAACTTTTATACTGATAGTAGTTAGTCTGTGTGCACGAAATATGTTTAATCGAATAAATACTTCCCTTAGTCCCATATACAGAATATAAAGTTTTTCGAAATTTCGATTGTCTGGGAGTTATTTTAAAAAAAATTGACAGCGTGTGTGTTTTCATATTTGTGCTTAGAATGCATGAAATCGGATGAAAAAACGTCCCAGATGCCATATAACTAAGAAGCCTTTTGTGCCTGAAGGTACTTTCTTGGCTTTAACCCTTGTAAGTTGTAAGAATATGGTATTTCGATTATACCCAAACTTAGCACTTTATTCCTTTTTATCAATACACACATTTTTCATTAAAAAAAATTTTTAATTCACTATTGTCGCTTATGAAATTATAAAGTTCAGAGCAAAAGACTTAAGCGACAAACTTCTTCTGATTTTTATAATGAGAAGTGCATATTTTGTATTACTCAGTAGTGATATGTTTCTAATATTGTTGCTTTTCAGTTTAGAATTTTTTCGCTTGTTTATGAATAATTCTAAGCTGAAGACTTAATTTACAAACTTGATAAATTTTAATAAAATTTTTCTTATTTCTTATTAATTTTTTTCTAATAAATTTCATTATCACACGCTTCCAGTACAGCGAAATCGCATAAAACCTGCCAACAATGCCACAAATTATGTAAATAATTACTTATTTTTGCATTAGTATGTCATTTCTTATATAAATCCGTAACTTGTTTGCGCTAATTATGCACTTCAGCTGTCAACTGTCCAACTTATACAACAAATAACAGCTTCATGATATAATAGAATATTTTTATTACTTGCAATAATGACTTTTTGTACGCGCAAACATAAATACCACTTCAATGGCAATGCAAAGAATGTGCAAACATGACACTCAAAGCCAACAACAAAGTTTAGAACGGCGCACGAACCGGCGGTGGAAGCTGAAAAGTATACAAAATCAATAATTAAAGAAAACTAAAGCACTGGACTCGTGTGTGCTGACATGTGAGCAGCAGCAGTCAATCGCCATAAATGCGATGTGATGCGATGGGAATGCAAAAGCCAGAGCAACGTCTAATAAAGGTGCCTGGGAAAATCTTCAACGAGAATGTGATTAATTTTAATTTTCTATTATTGATTATTTTTCTCGTTTTATGCTTGCGTTGATTTGTGGTTGTGCGCCGTAAAACGATTGCAACTGACCACAGACGCACCCTTCTCCTCGCTATTGCTTCAATGTAGAGCTTTGATGTTGCCATATTTTCTGTTATTTTTTTTTTTAATTATTTTTTAATTTTTGAAATTTTCGCATTTTTCAACTTACTTGGCTTGCCGCCTACCTTGACTGCGGCAAATTGGCTCTGCTGCGAAAACCGGCCGACAAATAGTTGCCAAGGCAGCGCATTCCGCGATTTGTTGCTTTTTTTCTCGCTTTTTCTTATTTTTTCTCGCTTAGCCTTACGGTTTTCATTGATGCTTCGCGTGCGCTCACACACACTCATGCACGCGCCTGCATGAAAACACCTACTTATTTGCGTTGACTTGCACACGCTTGCGGTGCGCATGCGCTTGTGGCATGCCGCAAGCATTTGCAACAAAGTCTAAGCAAAGATTCTAGCGCATTTTACTCCTTTGCTTACATAAGCTTGATTTTGTTGTTGGCATTGTGTGTGTGAAATTTTCGCAGGTGGCTTGTATTGACGGCAGCAACATAGTTGTTGACCTAGTTTTCTCCAGATATGAATTTTTTCATAAAATATTCGCGAAGTGGCTTTAGCATGAGCATAGAAATATTTATGGATATGCTTATGCATAGACATTTATTAGCACATATACAAATATTAAAAATTATACATACATATACATATGAATATGCTTATGTATATATGTATATGCATTCTGTTTTGTCTGATTTACTTTATTATAAGGCTATAAACATGTTGCAATATTCACTGGAATGCGTTAAATGTAGTCTGCGTTCAGCTTTTAAGTAATTTGGGTTGCCACATCGTAAAAATAAATGTTTCGCTACACATATTATATTTAAATTTTTTTAAAAATAGATTTAATTTTTTTTTTTTTAATTATGTAAGTATTTTGTAACAATTTAACCATGATTGGAAAGGGTTGCCATGTGTAAAAAATATTGAAGTCAAAACTAAACAGAAGTAAATAAAGCGGTTAGGCCTTAAGTGAAATTTTTGGTTGTTATAATGAAGTTTTGAATTCGAAATTAAAATAGAGTTGCCATTTATTATAAAATTTTTAAATCTTTTTCCTTGTAAAAGTTAAAAAAGTAATGCTTTTAACATTTAATATTGTTTAAATATTTTTTTTTTTGTATTTATTTTTTTTTTCATAAATATTATATATTATTATTTGTATTACTTAAAATTAATAAAAAAAATATTTAATTTTTTAAGTAAAAATATTTAAAAAAAAATTCTTATTAAAAAAAGATTTGTAAATTTTTATTTTAAAGATATTTTCGTAAAGAGAGAACGAATTTTGATTTTTTTTTACTGCAAAATTTGTTTTATAAAATTGTTTTTTTATAATTTTTTTTTTTTAAATTAGTTTTTTTTTAATTTTTTGTAATATTTTATTTAAGAGAGAACTAATTTTGAATTTTTTTACAGCAAAATTTTTTTTATAAAATTGTTTTTTTTTTATAAATTTTTTTTATAAAATTGTTTTTTTTATAATTTTTTTTTTTTAATACAATTAGTTTTTCTTTAATTTTTTTGTAATTTTTTATTTTAGAGATATTTTTGTACAGAGTTGTCAATTATAACGAAAAAATTTTAGTTTTTGGTATTTAAAAAAAAAAAATTTAATTAAAATTTTAATAAAAAAATTGTTTGTAAAGCTTTATTATAGAAAACTTTCGTACAGAGTTTTCAAAAAAAAAAACTATAAATTTTTTTGTTTTTGTATTACAAAAGTTTTTTATTAAAATTATCTGTATTAAATTTTTTTATTAAATTTATTGTTTTTTTAATGTTTTTATTGTAATTTTTTATTCTAGAGACATTTTCGTACATACATATGTAGTTGTCAATTACGATGGAAAAATTATTGTATTTGGTATTTTCAATAAAAAAAATATTTTAATTTTAAATAAAAAAAAATGCTTGTAAATTTTTATTTTAGAGATACTTTCATAGAGTTAAAAAAATTATTTTTTATATTAAGAATTTTATATTAAAAATTTTTTATCAAAATTTTTTTATTAAAAATTCTTTATTAAAATTATTGGTATTTGGTACTTGAAAAAAAATTTGTAAATTTTTATTTTAGAAATATTTTTGTACAGAGTCGTCAAAAAATTATTGTTTAATTATTATTATTATTTTTTTTATAACAAAATTTTTTTACTAAAATTATTTCTTTATTACATTTTTTTACTTAGAGATATTTTCGTACATAGTTGCTAGTTTTGATGAAAAATTATGGTACCCTATTAGCATATATAATATGTCAATCTACTATGCAAAATTTAAGTTAACAAAATACTTACTTTTTTACTGAATAAAAAACTTTTTGAATTTTTGAGTTAAAAACTTCCCAAACATTTTGTGATATAGCTTTTCTTAACAATCTAAACAAAATTTATATTTTTCTAGTTAACCGAATATTAACTAACCTTCGAAATTAAACAAAAAAAATCAACAACTTCCCTCTTCATATTCGTACGCAGTGTGTTACCAACTTTCTCGCGCATATTATTAATCTTTCAAAGCAATAAATTGGTTCGAAAACTGAGCAACTAATAAAAAATAAGAATATTCTAACCGATTTAGGGCACACAGACGTGCTACTACACACATACTAACAAACACATAAACAAAAATTCCAAATAAATTAAACTGCTTTACACTGCTTGCCCAAATAGTTTTATTTCTCACACTTGCTTGATGACTTTTAATTGGCTTTGGAAGCTGCGACACAACCAAAGCGCGCTCTTTTTGGACTCACTTGTGGCTTGTGGCAAATGCTAATGTCCACACTAGCAATGCTGGTATGCTGCTTAATTATTACACCCATAAGTGTGCTAAGCTAATCGACATGTATACATATATATATTTACAAACAGGTAGTAGTTTTGAAGACATGTGTAGTTTGAGTAGATTTGGGTGTAGACGAACGAGCGGCATTTAAAATAGCGACAGAGAAATTTTTTTTTTTCAAAAGTGAAGTTAGAAAAATATGTAAATTAGTGTCGATTGGGTGACATATGTAAAGTGAAGAAGAAAGCAATGGAAGAGTTGAAGAAAGAGTAGGTACATAGGCATATATTTATTACGGGGTGTTTAGTTAAAATTGCCTATAGCAGAAATGGATTTGTATAGGTTAAAGTATATGTTTAAGCTTTTGAGAACTTTCTTCGGCAATAAAGTAAGGAATATAATCTTTTAAGACTATCTTCTTAAGAATAAGAATTTTCTTTGTAAGCTCATTAGAAAACAGTTATTCACAGTAGGCAATAACTGATGAGCTCACCTTTCCTCTATTAATCTGGGCGTGATTATAATAAAAATTGAATATTTTGAACATTAGGTAGTTTTGGTTTGTTTGGTTGAAAGTGGTTGTTAATAGGGCAACTGAAGTGCGAGCACATATGTCGTTGGTAAGGCGAAGCAACTTTAATAATCAATTTGGAGATATGTAAATCAACTAGTTTGTGAATTAATTTCATCAGTACAGGCTTATTTAGAATTCTTTAGTTGACGCCAAGTAAAATTTCCTATGTAGAATCAATAAAAAGATTTTTTAGTTGAAAAGGCACTTGCGTACATATATGTATATTAGAGCAAATTCATGTTGCCCTAAAGCACTAAAAAGCTCCGAAACATTGCTTGTAATAATTCCTATGTAATTTGTACGAGATGTGTTCAAAAAGTATCGCGAATTTTGTGTTTTTTCAAAAATTATTTATTTATTCATGAATATCTATTTTGTCCCCTTCAAAGTAATCCCCATGAGATATTATACACTTGTGCCAAAGGTTTTTCCAATATTCGAAGCACTTCAAAAAATCATTTTTTTTATCTTCTTCAGCTCCTCCTTCGATGCCGTCTTTATATCGTCAAGAGAAGCGTAACGTCGTTCTTTCATGGACCTCTTCAGTTTAGGAAACAAGAAAACGTCACAGGAGGCCAGATCTGGGGAATACGGTGGCTGCGGCATCATTAGTGTGTTGTTTTTGGCCAAAAAGTCGCACACTAGCAACGATGTGTGTGAGCCGGGGCATTATCGTGGTGCAAAAGCCAATTTTTGTTCATCCACAAATCCGGGCGTTTCTGGCGGATTGCTTTGCGAAAATTACGCAAAACTTGCAGGTAATATTCCTTATTGACCGTTCTTCCCTGTGGCAAGAATTCATGATGCACCACGCCCCTGCAATCGAAGAAAACTGTCAGCAAAACTTTCACATTCGACCGAACTTGGCAATTGAGCTGAGATGATTGTGCTTTGGTTTTCACGTCATAACCATAAACCCACGATTCGTCACCAGTTATGACCCTCTGGAGCAAATTTGGGTCGACGCGGACAGAATTTAACATCTCATCAGCAATGTTCGTACGATGCTGTTTTTGGTCACAATTGAGCAATTTTGGTACGAATTTCGCGGTGACCCGTCTCATGCCCAAATCATTGACAAAAATCGAATGGCACGAGCCAATCTATATGTTTAGGTCCTCAGCAACTTCTCTAACGACGATTCGACGATTGGCCAATACCATTTTCTCCACTTCATTAATTTTTTCGTCTGTTGTTGAAAATTCGAAATTCGGGAAACTTTTTGGACACACCTCGTACTTTTGCTATTTTTGTTCAAGTTGAATCTATTGGCTATGAATCGTTGCCAAATAGTTCAGTCTACATCATAAAATAGCAGATTTCTTGATTTTTTTTTATTTTTTCTCAATCCAGGTGCACTAAAATATTGTTCATTTTTACTGTCGACCACATTTTTGGTCTTACCGAAAATGTAACATGCTTACACTTCCGTTAATTTACATTTATACGCCAGTTGGTTAGCCATTCTGCGACAGGACTTAAGTGCTCTATTCTTGATGCTGTAATGTGGCATTTGCTAGGGCTTAATAAAGCTGTGTCAGCCGCAAAAGTGGATGTCAATACATTATTAGTATTGAAAGATCTGCTGGAAGAGCCACGTCTGAACAGTATTATCTGTGCTCAAATGCGTTTCTTATTTCGTTAGTAATTCTATTTACTTGCACCATCGTGCTATGTTTTTCACAAAACCCGAATTGTGCGTTGGTGTTATATTATTTTCGTGGAGGAAAGTCGAATCTTTAATAACAATACTTTTTTAAATATTTTAGAAAGACAGTGTAGAAGATAGATTGGTCTGTATGAAGACGACTGTCTTAAGTCTTTCCCGGGTTTATCTATCAACATAATCTGCGACTTTTTCCATGAAATTTGATAGTATCCACTACTAAGAATTGCATTGAAAGGCAAAAAGAGCAGCTTTACAGTAATATCTGGTAACTCAATTAGCATTTTTATGTTATATTATTCTGTTCTGGCGACTTTTTTGGACTAAGTTTGATTGTAATAATTTCAGAAGGTGAAGTCTTAAATGACTCGAGCGACTCGTTAGCTCTGTTGCTTTAGATTGACTGCTTCAAGTTCATCTTTGGGCAATTAGGTAAGAATACCTTTTGTAGGTGATTTGAAAACTAATTAGTCTTTTCCAACGTCACTTCGAGCCAAATTTTCACCCAAGTCTCGTATAGGATATTGGAGTGGACTAGTGGTTTCATGAACTTTTGGGCTTTCCAAAACGAATTTTGCTTGCTTGAATTTAGAAACAGCTTCTTTATATACATTTCGTTGGACTCTTCCTCGCGTTTAGACGCTTTTTAAATTTACGTACAGCAGATTTCAATTGAAGCTGATTGGTCAATCTCTCAAATCTGTCATTCTCGCCTTGTTTTTAAGGAGGCATTCCAGTCATGAAATAAAAAAAAATCATCTTCTTGATAGACCTGTGCAAGTGTCCAAAAAATTTTTAATTAAATTTTTACTACAAAAATTTTTTTATTTTATTTTTTTTTTAATTTTTATTATTTTTTTTTTTTTGTAGGCAGTCGGCACTTAAAAAAAAATTGCTTTAAAATATTCAAATTTTAAATGTTAATACGTCTTACATGGTTACGTTTACGGAAAAGCCGTATATGACGAAAAAAAACCCATGAAACGAATTATTTTTCAAGTAGTTGGCAGTCTGATAGTAAGAAAATCATAGAAACCGGTAAGGCGAAGAACCTCTCAGTTACAATTAAGAGCTCATATTTGGACAGACTTTCTTGCAGAAACCTAAGTCCATATTTTTCAGAGTAGCAAGCGAAAAACAATTTAACCTGTTTGATCAACCCCGAAATATATTGTGACAAAAGAGTAACTAAAGGTATGACAAAGAGCTCGAGCTCCCGTTGCCAGCTCTCTAACACTTACTTGACAATTTTCAGGCACTGTATTTTTCACACTTGTAATATTTTGAGCAATTGGAGAAGTCGTAGGCCATCCAGAACAAGGAGAATTTAGCTACAATTTTCGGGTACTTTTTTTGCCAATATATATACTAGAATATATATTGTTTTAATTGAGCAAGTGGTTAACTTTTATAAACATCGCTGGCTGCTTGAGTCTTCAAATCGAATTTTCCTTCTTTCCTCTAACACGCTGATATTATGTAAAGCTACAATAACTAGATAACTTCAATATCATTTGCAAATTTTCCACAATTTTGTTGTATTACCAATTGATATTCCGCCCCAAATTGCCTAGCATGCTTCCGTTTCCACTTGAGTGCTGCGCATTTATTGAGCAATAAGCCAAAGTGCCACTCATAGCAAAGCTGTTGCTGCGCAAAATGCAATTTACAGAGTTTTGTGCATAAAAAAATATATATATAAATATAAATATGTGTATTTAAATGCCTATGTTCGTATCATAAAAAATTGTATATTCGCATATAATATATATACATATATTTAAAGGCATATAAGAGCAAATATAAAACAATCAATTCTTTTCCTATCCACATATATATTGATATACATGCATTTATAACCAACTGCTTTGCTATCAAAGCAATCCACACCAGAGCAATTAGTTACAACGGTACTTTATTGTTAATTACCACCACACTTTTGCTTCCTGCAATTTGATGCCAACAAACGATTTTCAATGCATGCAATGAAATTTAAATGGAAATTACATCGTTAACACCAATCGCTCGAGTGAATGTGCGAGTTGGAGTAAAAGTGAAGCAAATTACAAAAACAATAGGAAATAATGAATGAAGCATTTATTATTGATACAGTTAAACTGACATGCACACATGTTAACACATATTCATATATAAATATAAAATAAAATATATATGAAGATGCATGCAGCAGTTTGCCGCAGAAAAAATACTACAAATGCTTGAATTCCAATAGAAAATTTTGAATAATGACCTGCATTACACATTTCAAACATTTTTACTTTGGCTAATGGCTTTGCTGATTACTTAGTTAGCTGGTTTAAGAAATAATCAATTGATTTTTTCATAAATATTTCTTTGCCTTAACTATTATTGAGTCATTACGCGAAAATTGTGCGTGTGCGCTCGCCTACTCGTAACTCAGACCCAATAAATTGTTGCACGCACATAAAAAGCGCTGCAATTGAAGATTTCTTTAAGTAAAAATATTTATGTAATAATTATTTATTATAGTGCTTTGATATTTATGCGCAATTCCAGGTATGATTGGCTGGTAATAAATTAAATATATTTCCTGCTTAAAAATTTTCGAAATTTCTTTAATTAAAACCGTTTAAATTTTTAAGTTTTTTTTTTAAGAATATTGAATATTGATTTAAAAAAATTGTCAGCTTAAGGGTTCCTCAATGTCTGCATACAAACCTCTGTATAATGTCAAGTCAGTGAGTTAATATATTTTGGATTGATAGAAGTTTACCACAGAAAGTTTTTGAATCGTTAGAATTGACTTCTTAGAGATACTACATTTTTTAATAATTCCTCAACACTTGCGCCACCTAGCGGTCAAATCTTTAACAAACAATTTTCATACTTCTTATATTGGGTAGTGGAAAAAGTCTTTTCGTATTTTGTCAATTTATGTCGTTGCAGTCCTATATCTCCAGTGCTACAAATCTCACTGTGTCTTGCCATATAGCGTTGTATTGGTGAGATCTTAAGCTTCATTTCACCAAAAAATTCAATTCGGGAAAGTTGAAAAAAAGTTACAGCTGTTCAAAAATGAGTGAAAATAATGAATAAATTCGCTATATTTTGAAATTTTTGTTTAAAAAGAGAATAATGCCTCGCAAGCCTCCAATGAAATTTGTGAAGTTTCCGTAGTTTATTTATTAGGATAAAATAAATACGAAAATGCTTTTTCGACTATCCGATACATTGTAAATACTTTCTGAAAAAATTTAGATATGTATGCAATCTATACCCCCACCCTATCTCTATGACTCATAAAAACCTATACTCCAAATTTGTGAGGAAATAAACAGCTTTTTGTCTCTCCTTGAGTTCATCAGAAAATAAGTGCAATAACCAACCACTAGACCTTCTGTTATTGCATATTAAACACCTCTTTATTATCTGCATTGTCTTATAATTCTATTTATGATCATCTTTGTTTGTTCTTGTTGTTGTTCGTAGGCCGCTACAAACGGCGTGCGAAGTGTGATTTCCATTTCAATTGCTTAGAAAACCGCAAAACTGCGCTGCTGCTAGGGGCAGCTAGTAATGCACATGCATGTACAACAACAAAGGTAACAAATAATTATTTTTCTAAAGTGCAACAACCGTCATATGAGGCGCCTTGGCGGCAAATGCAACAATGTGCAATTATTATGTGCGCCAAACTGCTCACATGGCTTGCAATGAAAAGTGCTTATTGTTCGCGCAGTGCAATGAACCTACACCAACAAATATAAAGAAATAAATTAAAATGAGAAAATTAGGTGTATATGTATGTATGCATATATACAGGTGCAAATATGTGAATCCTTCACAGTTTATTTGCGCACAATTTCAATGCGCGTGCGCCAAGTCAGACACAAGCAAACTTAGTTTTATGGCTGAAGAAGCCTTGATCGGTAATTTTCTAGGCCTTTCTTGGTTTTTTTTATGATGTTTATTATTTTTTTGTAATATTTGTAAAATAACTTATTTATAGTACAGGTAATAATTCTTGTATTCGATTGCTTTAAATTATATATTTATATATAGTGTCTGAACTATAACAAAAATGATTTCATTTTTACATTTTTTTTCCGACTTGAAAAATAACAAAATTTCATGGGCAAAATAGTCCATTATTTCTTGAGTTATGGATCTGAAATTTTGCATAGGTCCTTCCCACTAGAAGGAGTTTGTTATTTGTCGAAATCGCCGACCTACGCTTACTATAGCTTATGATTGCCATACAAATTATCAGTTTAAAATCAAATTCTTGTATAGAAACCTTTTTTATTTGGCAAGATGTTTTTACCAAAGTTGCCACAGCTTATTATTTAAGGCAGCTCTATATTCTCGGGATACATTGTACAGATCGGACCATTATAGCGTATAGCTGCCATACACACTGATTATTCAAAATGAAGATAAATACTTTTTTGTAACATTATAGAATGAAATGTTGCATCAGTGAAGGGTATTATAGCTGCATTGAACATTTTTTTTACTTTTGTAATAATTAAATACACTTGTAAATTATCCATAAATATTTACAATAAATTTCGCATTATATATTTATTTATTAAAATTAGTTTTACTTGCAATTATTAAGCAGCCTTTCATTTTTATTGCCATTTGCTCTATACCACATATATTTATTATTAATTTCTTTTAACCAATGTTTACTTTTATCAGAAAGAAAAATCGCCGCAGAATTGCACAATTATTTGAATTGTGTGACTTTCATGCGATTTCCTTGCATTAATTGTTTACAAAAAAATATTGTTATAAATTAATTGTTATAGTTTGCAATAAAATATGTAGCACAGCCATTATTATATGCACATACGTATTTATTACTCATAGAAAGTGAAAACTACTCGTACGTGCTTGTTCAGCAATTTCTAATGAAAGACTTAAGACACGAACCCGATTGTACTTCTGGTATATTATATCAGCATAGAAATTAAAATTGGACACTTTCATATTTATTACGCTTGATTCGCTTTAACTAAGTGCAATTAAATGAAAGTGAGTTATAACTGTTTGTTTAACTGTATTTACGTGTGTCTAAACAGCGACAATTGTCACTGAACATTTATGTAAACATGTGCGAATATAATTGTTATACAAAAATTATTGCAACGAAATTATTGCTTGGTGACTTTTTGTTCGACGAGATTGTATATCATCAGCTAAAATGCAAAATAACGTAACATCGCTTTTCATAAGTTTACAGATGAAGGAAAAGCGATATAATAGAAACCACTAATATTGAAAAAATATGGGTTTTGGTTATAAAATGGTTATTATTGGTTATATCTGTCAGCGAAAGCCGAAAATTTTATGCTACAAATATCTAATATGATCTAGAGAAGAGTAAGCAATAAAAAATTCAATTTCGATGTTTCATGATTACGTTGTTTGTCATTTTATGTGACTATATAGTTAGTAGCGAATATTTTTTTTCATTATATTGTATTATATTCTACTGTAATGAAATTACTCGCTGAAGTCATATTCATTTTTTTAAACAGAAAATATTGAATTTGAGCATTTTTGGCACTAAACTGCACTTTTAAAATATTTGTATTTGCTTATAAATTACAAAGACATTTTAGCGTCGGCTCTCAAATTTGAGGTGGTTAATATGGCATTTAATGGCTCTCTGGCTATGTTTTGTATATTTCATTTTAAATTAAAAAAAAAGAAAATATTTGTTTTTCCAATTTTTTTTTTTTTTTTTTGTGTAATTTGGTTTTTAATTTTGTTTTAAGAAGAGATGTAAATAAGGAGTTAGAATGCTTATAAAAATATCTTCCCTGAGGTGGTTAATATGGACTTTATTGGCTCGCTGGCTATTTTGTATATATTTTATTTTTTATATAATTTTTTTTTAATTTATTTTTATTAAATTTTTTTTTAGACTTTTTTTGTAATATTTTTTAATTTTTTTATTTCATTTTAAGTTTTTATTATTTATTATTTTTTTTTTAATTAATTAATTAATTAATTTTTTATTTATTTATTTTTTTATTTTTATTTTTTTTTTTTAATTTTTTTTATATATATTATTTTTATTTTTTTTTGTTTTTAAGAAGATCTCAGCTAAATGACCAACCTTGAAAAGTTTCACTTTCATTAATGCTTATCTATGTAATTTTACTGAAATTGTAAACCTTTGTAGATATACTATATTCACCAATAGTAAACAGTGCTGTTTATTCGATATTACTATAGAGTAGCAACACTCTCAATATACTATACTGTAACTCAACTAACTTAATTATTCGGTTATGATCTACAGCATTCCTGAGAAGTAGTGTTCTTGGAAACAAATACTAAAATTTTTCAAAACGGTACTATTCTAGTTAGTCTTGTCATAAATTATGTTTTCGAGAATGTTCTTTCATCACTTGATCGTTTTTTCAAGCATCTACTGTTGACGGGAAAGGGAGAAGCGGTCGTCTTCGCGTAGTTCGAACCAATTCAGTCATAAAATTGTTCGCGAACGCAATCGCCGAAATTCGCTTAGATAACAAAAAATTATGGAAAATTATCAGGGAAAATGTTTCTGTCGACAAGACTTATGAAAAGTGCTCTCCAGATAAAAGCCCACCGTTGGCAAACTGCTCCTCTACTCATAATGCGCTTGAAGAAAATTACACTTAACAGATATAAGCGGCTTCTTCAGTGGCATGGAGTCAATGACAATGGCAGGATTTTTTTATAGTAAAAAAAATTTTTTTTGAAGAAGTTTTTAATAAAGAAAACTGCAAAATCTATGAATAAACTGCCAAAGGCGGAAAATATTGTTCCACGGTTCAACGTGTACACATTCAGTTGTCTAAATGCTTTGATGAGGAGTCACTTGTAAAAAAGTAAACTCTTCATATCTGTGGAAAAATGGTTAAATCGGGGGAAAAATAATACCAGCAGGATGTTCTGAAGTCGTGGTAAAGCAAATAAGTAATAATCTCTTCAATGTTGAACAGTGAATAATGCAGTAAAATTTTGCTCCGTACAGCTGATTGACCAAATTTGAATCAAATGGATCTCACTTTGTAGCTAAGGTTCGAGACAGGGCCTGTGGAATGTCTTACAGAAATTTGGAGAGTTTTCAAAATCTCTTTAGCTCTAGTGGCGTAGGCAATATCTACAACAGGTGCTTGTACTGCTATTGATCAATGGCCGAATCGTTTGATTGCTTTTCGTAAAGCAAATGGTCACAATTCTTTTGAATGAAATTGGGTTTATCGCTCATTTAGTATGAGCATTACTAAATGAAGTAGACTTAATTAAAATTTGTTATAGTTTCAGTTTTAAAGCCGCCCAAACTTGTAACAGAACTTATGGCAGGACTAATTAACAGGCTACTGACTCCAAATTTCGGTAGAAAATTTTAATATTTTCGACTCGTATTTAATCGTATATCTTCTCATGATGAAAAGACAAACCTTACTCAAGAAATCGCAAAAGAACTATGAAAAATATGGTGTATTTTGCTGTCCATATCGGACTACTTTTGTAGCGTCTCTATTAAAAACCCGTTATAATAAACAGAATCTGAAAAACATTGAATTTATTTAAATTATTTAGCCTCGATGTATCACACAACCTTGTTTTGATATGATTAGTCTGATTAATTAGTTCATCATAGACTGCTGTGCAATAAAGTCTAGCAAAATTGAAAAAATTAACTATTGAAAAAGGAAGAAAGATTGTGTATTTTAAAAATATTTAAAATTAAAATCGTAAAATGTTTTTGTTTTTTTCAGTATGTTGTGTAAATGATATCATTTATCATAGTCAAAATTAAACAAATAGATTAAATATATTGATTAATTTATGCAGCAATCACTTAACTTTGCTTTACCTTTGCATTAACTTTGAAGCAATGACATTTGATGCAGCTTCTGCGCTTCAATCTCAACTTAGTTACTCAACTTAGTTGCTTCTTTGCTTGTCTTACTTTTGGCTGAGTTGAAGTTTTTCCTTTTTTTAATTTCTTTCTATTTTAATTTTTTCTTTAATATATTTTTTCTTTTTTTTAGTATATTTTTTTCTTTATTTTAAAATTTAATTTTTTTTTTAATTTTTCTATATTTTTTTTTATTTTTTACAATTTTTGTGCTTTAATATATCTTTCCTTAGTTTTTATTCTTTTTTGTTGTAATTTTTTGGCTTAATATTGCAACATAAAACGTGCAAAGTGCACCGAATTCCAGTTTCAAGCTTGTTACTGCTGTCAAAAACCAAAAAAAAATCTCCGACCGGAGTTGCGCCAAAAACCAAAAGCGGCTTAAGCGGAGTGTTTTTCGGCTGCTTTTTTTCAATTACCATTTATATACTTTTGTTCATTTGCCCAACTGCGTTCGTTTAGTTTCGAGTTGGTTGTAGAAACGCTTACGCAACTCGACGTTTTGCGACTTGTGAGTGGTGTGATGCGGCAACTCACTGAGCTCGCTACTTGAATTCGTCTGCTGTTTGTTGTTTTTTTAGTTTTTGTGCAGCGTGTACTTGCGGTGCACCCAAAATATTTACCGCTGCGCTTCTTCGTATTTGACGCGGCACTTAATTTGTCTGCCGTTTAATGGCTCATTGTTTTTAATGCGTTTTTGTTGTTTTAATTTAATTTACATTTTTTTATTTAAACTTATAATTTTGGTTTTTTGTTTTCATTTTTTTTTTGTATCTTTTGTTGGTCTGTTGCAAGCATCCGCTGCTTGCTTTTGAATAGTTAAAGTCAAATAACGAACTGTTGCACCAATCACTGTCTGCAGTTGAAGGGCATACGCTGCAACTTGAAAAGTTGAAAAGCCGCGGTGCACATTTTATTTGCTCATTACACATTTACACAGTTGATTATGCGACCTTTCAAAGCGACCGTGCGTTCAACGTTCATTTACTTAGCAGGCAGCTGCTTTTGTTTTGACTTCTCTATTATTTATGTTTAAGTTCCCTGTACTGTTTGTTTGCATAATAAAATATGGGTCATCTTTATTAATAATAACAACAATAAGACTAAAAATTTTCGGTAGCTTTAAAGATTGTCTCATGTGATCTGTATAAATATGACGAATGTGTTGTATGGTCAACTGCACGCTTTCATGCTGCGCTGCGGCAGCCTTGTGCGCCTTTTTCGCATGATTTTTATTTGATTTTCCCATAGTAATGCTGGCAATTATTTTCATTTGAATGCAATCATTTATTTATTTATTTACTCTTCTCGTTTTCAATATTTTGAATTTCTCAGACAATTATGAAAATTTTCAAGGGAAAATTTTCTTTATTACCTTTTGATGCTAAAAAATTAATTTTGTACCAAAAACCAAATTTTTTTAATTTTTTTTTTTAGAAAAGATAACTTAGAGCGACTGTTGGAGCTAGAGCCTTCGCGTATAGCTTGATGAATAATGGGGGTTTGCCAAGCACGATCCCACTTTTCATTTGGGAAAGAAGGTTCAGTGTAAACATAGAAAAAGGTCGTGTAAAGGCATGATAAAATGGGCCAGAAGCAACGCAAAGTAATTTTGTTACATGACAATGCATCTTTTGAGAGCTGCTGCCCCACCCGTCGTATTCACTACATTTTGCCCCTTCGATCCTTACGCAAAAGTCAAAAATTGAGTGTCTGATTGGTTTGCTTCGAAAGACGAACTTTTCTATAGGCATGGTATTCACAAATTGCCAGAAAGGTAGTTAAAATGTGTAAAAAGCCGTGGTCAATATTTTGAATAATTTTTCTTTACTTTTTCATTCAAAATAAGTATTTTGTATTCACTAAAAATGCTCATTTGAAACCCGTACACTTGGTCAAATTAACTGGAATTTCGAAAATTAAAAAAAAAAAAAAAAAAAAAAAAAATGATTTTTTGACACCTAAGCCCCGCTATTCGTATACCAGGTCACATATACTATTTATAGTAGGTATATGGAAGCTAGCGTACTCTTTGACTCGCTTTTATCCAAACTCTACTCAAGGGAACATTTTTTCAGAAAAATATTCTCTGCTAATTTCGAATAGATACTTTAGACATTGATCGATAATTTTGGTAAAGAGTTAGCCATAGACACTGGGGTCTATATATTGGTTATATGGGGTTGCAACACTTGTGCTCCACTTTAGAGACTCGAAATGTCACACCTTAAAACACCATTTGTACAAAGTTCTATGCAGATGTATTCATTGACGTTTGATCTATGTGGCTTTAAGTGAATAATTCATATGGAATTTCAATTATATTTTATGAGATGTAGGTGTGATTGTGGTCTACTTTGCCCACTTTTCGTAATAATTTTATATTATAAGTAAATGTACTGTTGCCCTTAACTTTTGGCCACTGCTAATAGTCGACTAGTTATTTTCAAGGAAGCTAGAACATACCTGCTTGTAATTAGATTTGTATAAATTGATTGCCTTTGGACATACCTGTAAGAGAAGAGAAGAAAGTTTTTTTAATTAAATTTTAAATTATTTTTGTATATATATTCATAATATTAATTAATTTACAAAATAAATTATAATTTATTTTTGCACACACATCGATCAGTAGACTTTTTCCTCGACGAATTATTCAAAATTAGATGTGTTTTCAACAAAGAATTTTTTAAGTCGTCACTTTTTTGTTGCTTTTTTAAAATTAGTTTAGTTTTGGTAAAGGATTGGAATTATTTACAGCTTAAAAGTATAAAATCGTATAATCGAAATAATTTCTTGCATAAAATATTCACAATTATGCACTCCAAATAATTGTTTGTTGATTATTTGCATAAAATTGTAAAAACGCGCAAGTTTTTCGGCTTGAAATGAAAAAACAACTAAGTCGAAATTTTTTTTTTTTTGTAAAAATTGTACAATTCACTTGTGATTAATCTTTAAGTTGACCTCGTATTATACGGTTAACACCATTAATATTTCTCAAACAAAATTACTGAAAATATTTTGCATGCAGAGGACGTCTTCAAGAATTGCAAATTTTCATTATTTATTTATTGCTTGTCTACTGACTACATATTTTAGTAATTTCTGCATTTTTCATGTTACATAAAAAGGCTTGGGCAACACTTTGCTTTGCTAATCTCCACATTTATATGCAGCGTGTGGCTTACAGGTGTAATATTTACAGCCAAGCCCAAATATGAGCATATGAATAGTGGTTACATATCTATGCACTTGCACGTGCTTACATAAATGTATGAAATTTCGATTTTGTTAACGGTTACTTAATTGAAATTTTTAAATAGGAAGACTTTGCGTTAAATAATGTAATTAATATAGTCATAAGTTCTGTTACAACGTCAGGCCGTTATAAAAATGAAACCATAATCAATTTTCCATTAAAATAAGCTCTTAAATACATTTTTTTAGATCATATAAGCTCTCAGTCAACGCGGGCTGAAACAGAGATTTCTTCAAACTCTTAAAATTACTGGGATATTCGGCAGGTTGTGGTTTTGACCACGAACTATAATCCGAAGGATTCTGAACATCTGGGCGTCCGATTATTTGTAGCTATGAAGCCATGAATCCAGAAAGTCACTGCTCAGTGATGTGGACCTTGGTAGCTGGAGTACCATCTTGCTGAAGATGCATAGCTTTCTATGGAAGAGAGTATTGATTAACGTCTTTTAAAAGTTCGCACTTTTGCACTAGTTTTAATCCGAAACACCTTTATAGTAGACTCCCAAACCTTTAAGTCAGCTGAACAATTGAACCCTTAGAATAACATTGAGTTGAAAGAGAGACTACATAGATATTTAGAAGGGTAATAGGTAGTGATGCATTGAACTCATTAAAGCGTGCGACTAGTTTTGCAGGAATTTTTGCATTCTTCTAAATAATGTAGCTTTAAGAAATAAACCTATTTGTCTACTTACAATTTCAAATATATATATTTTTTGCATATACAGGGTTGCCAACTGTACTTAAAAAAGTTTAAAAAATTATTAAATAGGTCAATATCAATTTTCTTCGACATTTTGATTTCCCGAACTAACTATTATAAAATTTTTTAAAAAATTTTTAATTAAATAAACGCTATATAAAATTAAACACTGTTTGGAGAATTTATTAAATAAAAAAATGCCAGGGTTGCCACTTAATAAAATATTAAAGGTTATGATTTACAGCATTAAAAGTATCAATAAAGAAATATTTTATTATAAAACCATTTAAACAGTGAAAATTTTTTCCTACGAAAAAAAGCACTTTTAATGGCCGTTGACCGTGTGTCACTGAAGAAGTCGCTTGCATATATTGAGTATAATGTGTTTCAAGTGTGTTAATAGTGTGTTAGCAGTTGAGCAACGGTGGACTATCAGCTGGAAATCATCTCGAATAAGTCGCGACATTCTGATCTAGTCAATATATGCATTTTCTTTCACCTAATTTTCTGTTTTAATACGTCTCTGCAGAAACTCATAAATTTTACTTGCGTTTTTACACACTTTAAGCCTTAAACATAATCTAAGTTGGGGTATCCAAAAAGGTATCGCAATAAAATAGTTTCCCTAAATATTATCTGATACATGGCCTCCCTGAATCATAAATAATTATAGGCGATCCAAACGTTGGTTTAACTTCAAGTGTCGTAAATGAGGAGTTCCGTTCTTATAATATAACATGCGTAAACACCTATTTAGTTGTCCTCCCTCATGTATATTTCCTCATACCGCCACAGCTCATACTCAAGCCGCTATTTGCATGCAACAACTCCAACGCAAACATAAATATCGTATATAAACACAAGTGTCGGCGACTTCTGAGCGAAATAATTTCATAATTTTTCATTTTTTTAAAGCCGAATAGTTGCCAAAATGAGTGAGTATGGGTGCGTGTGCTTAAAAAAAATGTTTCCATGTTAATTAAGCGCGCAGCAGCAGATGTCAGGGCAAATACTTTGTGCAGCAACAAGCCACAGAAATAAATGTGTGTATGTAAATATATTATATGCATATGTGTATGATAAGTACAAGTGTATGTGTGCAAACAAAAGCATTGCATAAAGTTATGTGTGAAGAATGCAAAGAAACTTTTACTTATTTACACACGTGGTTTTTACTTCAGCACAGCGACACACATATTATGCATACCTACACACATACATACACACTGACAAAAGTGTTGCAAGTGTACACATGCGCGTGCATACACCGCTAATTAAGCTTAAAGCGGGCGTTACGAGCGCCATGCGCTGTACAAAAACATGTTACATAGCAGCGGCCCGAGTGAGCCACAGCGAATTTCGAAAATATTTTCGACGGCACAAAAACCCTACAACAACAATACAAATATTTTAAAATATACTAAAATGAAAAGAAAGCAACTAAAAAGCGGCATTGTTTACGCTGAAGCGAACTAAAGTAAATAGCGCTGACTTGAAAGCCTGAGAAAGTACACAACGAAAGACTTAAGCAACGAACTCGCCAAGTACCTGGGGTACTGTAGCAACGCATTGACACAAAAAGCGCTGAATTTCGTGCAGCGTTATGGTTTTTTGATTTGCATTTTTAACTCGATTATTTCCTTGCGGCTTGCTTAGTTTTTGTTTATTTTCGATTTTTGTTTTTTGTAATTTATTTTATGTTTATTTATAATACATATTTATATACTCTGCTCAAAATTATGTTCTTGTATAGAAAATTTTTTTATTTAAAAAGTTGTGTTTATTAAATTTTGTACACATTATTGTTTAGTCTAAAGCTATAATCTGCGTAAATTTTTTTTATATCGGACTACTATAACATATAGCTGTCATACAAACTGATCGATGAAAATCATGTTATTGTATAGAAAACTTTTTTATTTGGTAAGATATCTTCATGAAATTTGACACGGGTTATAACCAAAGACAAAGCTATAATCTCCCGTTAAATAGATCAGATCAGATTACTAAAGCATATGGCTGCCATACAAACTGAACTATGAAAATTTAATCCTTTTATGAACAACTTTTTTATTTGATGAGATATCTTCATAAAATTGTCATGGCAATATTTTCAAAAGTAACGGTACAACATGCAAATAAATTGTTCAGATCGGACTACTATAGCATATGGCTGCCGTACAAACTGGCTGATCAAAATAAAGTTCTTGCATAGACACTTGTTTACTTGTGAAGGGAATTTGAGTTTAGTTACAACCGAAGTTTGCGTAACTTATATTTTTTTTTTGTTAATTTTTCTATTTTTTTTTTTTTATTTTTTCATAACTTTTTAATTAATTTATATCTTTGTTTTTTTTTTTAATTTATTTTATTTTTGTTTCTTTGTTAATTTTTTTCTATTTTTTATTTTTTATCTTTTTATTTATTTTATTTTTGTTTCTATGTTAATTTTTTTCTATTTATTTTATTTTTTTTTCTAATTCAAAATTTTTTTTTTTTTTAAATTTTTCTATTGTTTTTTCTAACTCCATTATTGCACATATACTGTTTTTGCTGTTGTTTTTTCTTTTTCCCTTTTTTCTCTCATTAATCTCTCTCACTCATTAACTTGCCACACAATACGCAGCAACAACAACATCAACGCAAGCGCAACTGCCTTAACCACCTTTTCCTTGTTGCAACTTCCTCGTTGCTCGGCGCCGCGCTGTTCACACTTTTCCGTCAGCAATTCAACTGTAACAATAAAATTCGTATCGAGTTTTCCTGCTGTCCGCGCCATTGTTGTTGCGGCGCGTATTTGCTTTCATTTTCATGCATTTAATTGCATTTCCCCGTCTCTCAGCTCACAGCTAATTTGAAATCATCCGAGAGCAGTGCTTGCTACAACGCGGCCGCAGAAGGGCTCAATCGCGCCGCAAACCATAACATTTCCGGTTAAAAAAAGAAAAATTATGTGGTGTATTTATAATTTGTTGAAAATAAAAGTGGTTAACAAACAAATAAATAAAAGTGCACTTGAGAAAGGAAAAAGGAAAAAAAAACGTTCACGCTTGCTCATTTGAAGTTATTAAGAAGTGAAGATGAGAAAAAAATGTGTTTCCTATGCTTTGTGCTCACACACACACACATACACATGCATACAGACACAAAGTGGCTACAATCGCTAATTTGCGGCTTGTTGAGTTGTGTCGTTTTCACACAAAGCTTTTCACTTTCGAAATCGCTGTTGACAATTTTCGCGCATTCGCCATGCTTATGTGACGGCGTGGTCATTTAATGGCGAATAGCGTGGAAATTCGAAAGCACAAGCAATTTTAATTAAATATATTTTTTTTTTTTGTAATCTGCTGAGCAATTTACACTCACTTGAGAGGAATAATGTTTACATGTGTTTAAAAAAGGGTTTGTGTAAGTTATAAGGAAAAATTTCTATAATTGTAAGTTTATGCTTAAAAAAAAAAAAAATACATAGTAATTTAGTAGCAAAATAAGCAGTGATACAATGTCTCCTTTTATTCCTGTGACCAGTTCTGCCATATTACAGATTTTTGTATTTCTATAAAAAGTGTAGCTGAGAGAAATTCCAAGATTTGTCTACCAAAGATAAAAATTTCAATTATACATATGTACATATGTACATATGTATGTACTACATATACAATATATTTTTTTGTATATACAGGGTTACCTACTGTACTTGGAACAAACTAAACTAAATTTCAAAAAGTTAAATGAATTTTCTTTCGAGATTTAGATTTCTTGAACAATTATTAAATTTCGTGAAAACAGAGTTGCCACCTAACAGAAAAATTAATTTTATAAAAATTGTCATTAATTCAATAAACTGTTTTTTTAAATTCTGGAACGATTATCAAAACAAACAGAGTTGCCACCTTACATAAAATTTAAAATTATAAAAATTGTGGTTTGGATAAATTATAAAATAAACAAAAATGCAGGGTTGCCTTCTAACAAAATATTAATAGGTTATATTTTTACAGCATTAATTGCATCAATAATATAATATTTTTAAATAACCGTCGTCTGTGCGGTAAAATATAACAAAAATTTATTTTTTTGGGGTTGCCACTTATCTAAGTTTTAAAGAGTTATCCTGTTAAAGCATCATAGGAAAATTTAGTTTGTAACATAATAAAATTAAAGTATTTATACACATTTAAATAATAGAAAACACTTCAAATAGGGTTGCCATATTTAAAATTTTGTTACAAATATTTTTAACATTAATCTTTAAAATAATTTCTGTATCAAATGGATCTTAAATGATTAAAATGCTGGGAAGTTTTTGGGAACGGTTTGAAGCTTAATAATTTGGCAGGGTTGCCTTTTGTTTATTTAATAGTTTTAATTTTTAAGTATATTTGTATTTTTTGTTTTTGTTTTGTGTTTTTTTTTTTTGGTTGTATTTGCTTATGATATTCAACGAAATCTTAAAATTTTTCTTTTTCTTCGAGCCAGTGTTGCCATATATTTTAGAGATTTGTACCTCCGTTCTCCCGACAATCAATCTATGTAATCGGAACGGCCCCGGATTTTTTATTTGATCAAGTACTGTTAACTCTACCGGTACAACAACAACATTTTGTACCTATTTAAATTCTTTTATCAATTTAAACTCATCCCTACCGGAAAACATTACTCACAAATACTGCTCATAAAATACATTTCATTCTTTATTGTCTCATTACGCTGAGTAATACGCTTTCGAACATTAAAAAAGAGTAACCGAAAAAAATTGAACTCCTCTCCATTAAAAACGTGTTCACACATTGTCGTTGTAATTGGAAGCACACGAATTGCACTGGTTTTGCTGCCGAAACTGCACAACGCTTGTTGCATGCAACATTAACGTAAGATTTACAACACGACACGCATGCGCTGCGCCAAATTTCCCATCCAGCTCACACACTCACATGCAACCATGCGCTAAGGCAATAAAAAGAATTTTAATTACCACTAAACAACAAAAAGCCGCAAGCTATGTATTTGGACGACATTTTTTAGAGCAATAAAAGCATAAGACAAACGCGAAGTAATCGCTACACGAAAGTGTTGTTGTAGTTTTGCTTGTTTTTCCTACTTTTCTGTGCCATCTGGCCGAAGTACTCGCATGTTTGGTGACTGTGAATTATTGCTTCATCACGCAATGGAAGCAACACGACTGGGAGACATGACTCAAATACGAAATTATTGACGAAATCAATTCTAGTAAATAGGGGAGCGAAGATGGAGTACGAAGAAGCAGCAATAAGCTAGAGTTAATGGTGTAAATTTTACTGCAATTTAGGCAGGAGAAGTGATGGATTGTTTTTTGCCAAAACTGTACCCTACTCAATGTAGTCTTAAAATAGAAATCACCTTCTGTAGCCCTTAATTACCTCTAGTCTTTTATTATGAAACAACCCTACAGGCAGCGTGTCTAACTTCGATACTTAGTTATGGTATAAAATCACTGGCGGCAGCACTCGAATAAAGAAAAAAGGAAACCATTGAAAATCAGAAGTGTAAAAGTAAATGAGAAAGCACAAAGGTACATCGCAGCATAGATTGGGCGAAGAGTGGGCAGCGTTTCGTCAGAGAGGAAAAATATATAATTACGAAGAAAATAATATTTGGAAAGTAAAAGTAAGAAAGAAAAGAGTGTAACTAAATTTGCTGTAACTGGGAAAAACGAAAATTATTTTTATTTTTAATTTTGCTATACTTTTATTTTTATTTATTCATTAGTAAAATTGTGATTTTTTAGAGTTGCCAACTTTTATTATACTTTTATATAATATTATTGAATTAAAAGTAGAAAATTTGCTAATAATGAGTTAGTGTGTAGTTAAAATTACTATTAAGCATTGGTTAGTAAAAGGTTGCCACCTTATTATGATTTTTTTTTTTTGAAAATGGTTTTATTTATGAAAAAATGCAAACATTCTTATGAAATTAATATTTATTTTATTTTATGAATTAAAATAAATTCAGTAAGTGTTGCCACCTTATTAGTTCTGTTATTAGAGAAATTATAAAAAAAATGCAAACATTTTTTGAAAATAATATTAATGTTTAAAATATTGCACCAACTAAAACTAATTCAATATGAGCTGCCACTTTTTTAATTTTTCTATAATTAAAAATGTTAGAAAACTTTATCGAATTAAATACCACAATTACATAAGTATCCATAAGAATGCAATTAAAAATGCGAAGATGAAAACAAAATTTCAAAAATATTACTATAATATATTATATAGAGTTGCGAAATTTTCTGCTAGTAAAAGGTGTTTAGAATAAATAAAATTTTGCAAATTTTAAATCCAGAATTTATATAGGTTTTGCCAAAACGTTCATTTAGGGTATAAATTAGAGCAGGGTTGTCAGGCTGTAGAATTTTTTCGCTTACAAAAAATGATAAAAAAAATAGTGGCAAATTACTCGAATACTGATCATTTAAACGTATGTTTTTCCATTTTTTTTTTAAATAAAAGTTAAAGTCAATAGGGTTGCCAAGTGCCTTTAATTAAATTTTGTTTAAAATATATAAAATTTTGGATATATTAAATCCATATTTTATAAAGATTTTTCCAAAACGTTTATTTAGGCTATAAGTTAGCGCAGAGTTGCCAGCTTGTTGAACTTTTTATTTTATAAATAAAAAATTAAAAAGATAGTTGCAAATGACTCTAGGACTGATTAGGTAGTTTTGGATTTCTCTAAAATATTTTTTTTATATAAGTTAGGTTGCCACACTTCTTTAGATTGTAATTATTAAATTCATAAAAAGTGTAGCAAATCACACTGAAATTTGGCAGTTAACAGTGAAATTTCCAGAAGGTTTAATTTAAAGAAAAATTGTAACCGAGCTGCCACCTCGTTAACTTTTTGGCTTGGAATTATTAAATTTATAAAACAAAATTTTATAATTGCTAAATATGATAAATTTATTAAAATAAAAAAACTAAGTGAAGTTTTTGAATAAAACAAAATGAAATAATCTTAGACTTTTATTTAAAATTATTTTTAATTTTTTTTTTATTTAATAATAAACATATTATATAAAATTAAAATATGAGAAGTAAAAAATATTAGAATATTTTATTACTTGCACAACAAAAAAATATTAACTTATTAATAAAGAATGAATACATAAATTACTAATTAGAATTTTTTAATTCCATTTTATTAATAAATTTTTCGTTGTCTGGAATGCCAGAAGATTGACTTTACATTAGTCGTAATTTCCTTTTGCTCTATATCTAGCACCTCTAAAATGAACCGTTACTGGCTTAATTACAATTCTATAAAATCATTTATTCTTCACTGCACATTACTTTACCCACACACACACGCACACACAAATATGATAACAAAACTAACAAATGCTTTGCTTTTCCTTTGCTTGATTCTCAAAATTACTAAATGCATTTCTATGCAACGCAAGCACCGTTATTCCAGTATATCCCATTGGAAACACTACTTCTTAAATTTTTCTTTACCTTGAGCTGTATACAAACATACATACATACCTACATTTGTATATACACATATTATATTTATCACAATAAAAAATTCCTTGGCCATGCCCCTTCCAATAAATTCATATCAACTATTTATTTACACATTATCTTCGTATTGTCTGCGACTGCTTTGTTAATGCTCGAAATTCTTTCATTGCTCATTTGCATAAAAATCTCGTAAAGCTGCCACAACGTTCTACATTCAATTGATTATACAATGATTGGAATTTAATGAGCAAGTGTAGATTCTAAAGAATGCCACTTGTTGAATAATAAAACATATGAGAAAGAGAAGTAGAAGATATAGAAAAGTAGTGAAGAATTTCTTTAAGTACAGTTAGTGGATTAAATGGTTATATTTTTGTTTTTTATTCAGTTAAGTGGTTATGGATTATTGGATATTTGTGAGGTTCTTAGTATTAAAAAATTTAAATGGAAATGTTTAGGAGATATATGTATAGAAGATAATATATTAGTGCAAGAAAAGTAAATGGATTTTAGCAAAGTATAATTACTTTTGGTTGATTCTTCTTCTTCTCTATTGGCAAAAATGAAAATTCACTGCTACTAGGCACTAAAAACTTAAGCGGCGAACTTAAGCAAAGCTTAGGCTAAGGGAGTATTTTAAGTAAGATATTTGAAAAAATCGAATTTTGTTTTCATATTTCGTTGCTTGTGACATACAAAAATATATTACAAATTTTTTTTTTAATTTAAATTATTTGCAAAGTTTTAGGCCGGGTTGAGCGTAACGTAAAATTTTAGACACGTTTTTCTCGAAATTACTTTTTATGTTATATTCGTCGCGATTTTTCGAGTTCTAATCAATCGAGTTACTTAAAACATGAAATTAATATTTTTTATATATCACTTAAACGTAAAAAAAAACAAAGGCTTAAAATTCTTACTTTCTAATATTTTTAAAAAATTTTACAAAATTCGAGAAAGCTTAAAAGGTGTGTAAAATCTTTAACTTTGAATAATCGCGATTTTCTGAATTTTTTTTCAGTTCTTTTTTTTAGTTCATACACTAATAAAATTCGTATTATGGTATGTTCAGTAATCTCTCCTTAGTTCAATTATCAGACCAGTACAAGGTATACTTGTAGATCGTGAGATCAAGAACGCGGACTTTTCCTTTCATCTTCAATGGCTCATGGCTTTTGCTTATTGCTTTCACCTTAAATAAAATATATTCGTAAATCATAAAAAATGGAAAGTAAATCGAAGCGAAAGCCTTTTTATATCAATTGACAAGAAACACCAGAAATTTGAATCTCTAGATTATACAAACCTCTTGATAATAAACAATATTGACAACTTTGGAGTGCCATAGGTAGTAAAAAAACCCTTTAGGCTTCCTAGCAACATTATTGAGCTAAATTTTTGGTAGGCAAATCAGATCAAGCAATGAAGCTGTCTTTTGGCCTCTCAATTGATGAAACTCGTATTTGATTCTGAGAAAGATTCGACTATGGGGAATACACGAGGTAGGATTTTGACTGATTAGATTTCTATAGAGACATTCGGAATAACTATATGATAGATAATAGGGTCAAAATATTGATAATTTCATTAAATTATTGCCATTTTATTGGAAATAAGAATTCTATATCTCTATAAAATAATCTTCAGACGGAAAATGGGAAGGCAGCGACTGATGAATAGCTGTTATAGACGCTGTTTAGAAGAACACGGGATAGAAATATCCTCAGAATTTCTGCTTGACTGTTTTGTCTTTGAGAGATCAAAGCTTCAATACTAGGGAGCTCACAATTTCCGGCACACCGGTGGAGAAAAGGTTAGGGTAGACTAGTAAGCCAACGTGTAGTCATCCCTTAGGATGCATGTGCTTGACGTAAATTTCAATAGACGCTGTGGCCTCACAATCGATACCTCCTCCAATGTATCATACCGTGGGGACTCCAGAATGCTTACATCTTAGTCTTGCCAATGCGGGTCAAGTGCACAAGAGATGCTCTATTGTTTCGCTGGTGCCTTGCTCTAGACATTTCCTGTTCCTACATTTTCTTCTATCGAGACCTGAGTGCCAATAGGAATTTTATGTATTTCCGATATTTCTTCTTCTTCTTTACTTCTGCAGTTTTGCACACAGGTAGCTCATTCCATAGGGTTTTGATTTTTTAGCATGCTTTTTCGGCGATCTGCGCTCTCAGAAAATGCATGGATTTCCTATTGTTGAACGGTGGAGAAAAAGCGAAATAAAACATCTAAGCAGATTTGCATTGCCCTCAGAACGCACTATCGGCTTCTAAGAATTTTATAAAGGAGTTATATTCTATGGCTTCCTACAGAACTGTATATGCCCTAGGACGATCCTGAGAATCAGCCAGCGAATAAGTTTTCGAAATAAAATTTTGAAAAATACTCGTTAAATCTACTCGAAAATATCGAATCTTTTAACAACTTAACATTGATTAGGTATTTTTATTTTTTTTATATATATAGTGTATAAAGCTTGACTATATAAAGTATGTCCAATAATAAAAATCATACGCTTTATATTCAACTACTTACTATTTTTTTTTTTTTTCATATTTTATATAAACTAAAAACCATTATAAAAATGGAATTAATTTCCGTACACGCCCAGCACTGACTTAGGCCATAAACTTGAGCTGCTGACAGCTGGTGGAATTTGCCACCAATAAATTCCTGCGATAATTAATTTCCACTTTTTTCACACAAACATTAGATTGAATTTCGACGACACGACTAACGTGCAAATGGCAAACAAAAAGTAAAAAATAGAAAAATTAAAATCATGAATAAAACTAAAAATAAATGAACGATGAAAAACAAAACGGGAAAACATTGTAAGCTTGTGAACAGTAGTAATTCGATATGGCAGCATCGCACCAGTTAGCTGTAATATATCAATGGACAACCGGTGTTTGGCAGCAAAGCTGAAGGAGTGCCACTGCTGAGCGCCAGCTGCCGCGCTGCAGCATGACAAAGCACAACACCACGCTTTTATGTTGTTGTTTTTGTTGTCGGCACGCTGAGCGCAATTCAAGTTCAAGGCGCGCACATTGCCACCGAGCTGGTGGATATTAGTGCATTGCTATCAGCCCGTTTGATGCGCTGGTGGCCAAAGTAAGCTGTGTGTGCCTGTGTATGTGTGCGTGTAATTGCAGCAGCCATACACACACACATACAATGCACATAGGTGCAATAATAATAAACAATATTGCTGCACATTTGCACTTTGTTGGACGAGTGCAACAGCCCACCAACAACAACAACAGCACCATAAACAACAGTCAGCCACGGCACCCATTCATCGCCGTTTGCGTTTTTCATTTCAAATGCGGCACCTTCATGGTCGTCGGTCGCCTGGTCGGGAAGTGTTGCTGTGGAAATCGGATACAGTCGCCCATAGAGCGCTGCACTCCACCACACTGACTGCACCTTGGTTGCTGTTACTGTTGCATGCTGTTGTTGCCGCTCTGCTTGAGTGCATCGTGCAATGTCTAGGGTGTGCAACAATCGTGCCGCTTACTTGTTGTTGCCCTGCTGCGGTTACTTTGCCGTCTAATGGCTGGCAGTTTAAGAATCACGAACTGAAAGTATGTGCTTCAGCGCCGTTTAGGCAACAACAAAAACATGTTATTATATATAATTGTGTTTAGTATATGAGTCACGTGTGGCAAGTGTTTATGGAGTTCTACTATGCTGTTATGTGGCGTTGCAGGTGTCGCTTTGTGTGCAGCAAGTGTCTGCAGTGACGAAATTTATTTGTTTTATGTTTTTGTGTTCTGAAATTCGCACCACTTTGGCTGTTAGAGCACAATTTTGAAATTTGAAAAAAGTTAGTTTAAGGATTTTTTAGAAAACTTTGGCTACAGGAGGAGTAACGAATTTTCCAAAAAAAAAAAATTTGGTTTAAAAATTAAATTTTAAATAAAAAATCAAAATTGAAATATTTTTTATTTTATTTTTATTTCGGAAGTAGGAGTAAAACAAAAGAAAATAAGAATTTTCAAAATGAAAATGGTTAAAAAAGGAATCATTTATATATTTCTGACTGCGAGCGAAAGACTGTAACTAAAAGTAATTAAATTTTAGTAAGACAAAGATTGTTAACCTATGTTGAAATTTAATTAAAAACAACTTTTTAACTTTCAAATCTGAAAAATAAAATCCCGTATGGTGTACTAAGCGGTTTGTAAGGTATTTGAGGTCTCCTGATCACGAATTTGATTTCAAAAGTTTTCCATCACTTATACCTACTTTAGTCATTTTAGTTAATTGTGACGTCCAACGTTGTACGAAATTATTTTTATAATTTTCGGTTTCAGCAACCCAAAATAAGCGAGAAACAGCTGCTACTATCATAGTCGCTAAATGACTGCAAACTAGTGTAAACAATACGGTTAAATACGAAGTAAGAAGGCGCAAAATAACTTAAAGTTCAAAAACACGCTTTTTTCTTATTTTTGAATTGCTGATTATGAGCTTTGCTTAAACATTTTCTTCAATCCTAAATCCGGTACTTGTGATCAAAATTTTCGTTTTTATTTTTCTAACCGATTTTAGATATTAAATATTTATTTTTAGTTTTTTCAAATAAGTATTTAGAATTTAAATTTTATGTTTCATTTTTAAACTGACTTTTGACACTAAAACTTATTTTTTAATTTTGCAATCCGGTACTTGGCAGTAAGAGTTGAAAAATTATCATTTTTTTTTGTTTTTATGATCGGTCGGAGTACAGACATGTTTTTTTTATTGAAATTCGAACTCAATTTTTTTTTTTTCAATATATGTGACCTGGTCTACGAAAAGGGGGCTTAGGTGTCAAAAAATCAATTTTTTTTTGTTTTTTTTTTTACACCTAAGCCCCCTTCTCGTAGACCAGGTCACATATAATATTTCTAGCCTTCAGGTTTATTCAAAAATTTTGTTCGAAGTGTCGAAATGTTTTCATATTTTCAACGAGAACACTTTATAATCGAAAACAACAATTTTTTTTTATATTTTGATATACTTAGTTTTGATTTATTTGTAATTTGAAACCTTGAAAAATATTGAAAATATATAGTCTTCAAGAGAAAAAGCCATTTTAATTATTATTTATTCTTAATATAAATATTTAACTAATGAATTTATTTCTTCATTTATTTTCTGATATTTTCAATGCGCCAAAGTTTTCCTTAAATAATTTTTATGATAAGCAGCAGATATATAATTTTTTAAAATATTTCTTTATTTTAATCACACTTTCATTTAATATTGCTTTTCAATTAATTGTGAACACTCTATTTCCATTATTCCTTAATGCCTACCCAATCATCTTAAGCTGTTTAAAAGAAAAAAATCACTTCGTTCAGGCTCATATCTAAAAATTACTAATTATAAAAACTGCATTATTAAAGTGTTATAAATTAGTTGTAATGCTTAATTGAAGCTTTCGCTTTCTGATAATTTTAATAATCATAATGCTCCAGTTTTTACTTTCATATTACTATTTTTTCCTTATCAATTTAAATTATTAGTAAATAATATTAATCCATTAACATTGCTTATTAAACCCGTATTTGCATGAGAGATTGTTTCCGTTTTGAATTTTCCACTAAGTTACAGTAGGATGGGTTTTCTTGCCATATGTAGAAATAACTTCAAATTGATCTGCTGAATAAAAAATTACCAATGCCCTTCTTCTTTTTGAGAGATATATATATGTATATGGGCCATTCCATCAATTGGCGACATGGTTTTGTACCTGTGGTTCTCCAATTTTGACCAATCCTTAGAATATCATAATATAGACCAATAAAAGAATATCTGTTAACTTTTTAGTGGTCAAAGTTGCTCCATTGTTTTTTGGCGCGCACTTCAAATTGAGATCAAACAAAAAAATGACTTTTTCTTTTATTTTTTAATGACCTCAAAATTGTGTGAAAAAAATTTTTAAGTTATCCAATTTTATGTAAAAAAAATCCAGCTTTCTGATAAAAATATTTTCAAAATCCAAAAATATTTTCAAAATCCAAAAAAAAAACATTCTTTTCCAAAAACCCGGTTTTTTGTGCTTTTCCCCCAACTACTTTTTAAAATTGACTTTTCCATTCGATTCCTCGTTAAATTTTACATAACAATCAGTGTTCAAACATATGGGACTCTGATCCCATGAACAGCAAAAAAAAATGCAAAGTTGTCGCTATACGGCGCAGTGTGTTCGCTTAGAAGGTTGTGTGAAAGAGATAAATGTGTAAATTGTATTCTTAGACTTGAATTAAGAAGAAATCACTGTCTTCGTTCACAAAAATATAACGTTTCAATAGTGAAGGATTTGTTTTTGTGAATTGGGAAATAGCGATAAGCTAAAAAAAATATTTTTATTTTATTTCAAATATGCTTGAATTATATATAAAGAAAATATATCCTCAAAATTTCTAAATATTTCACTAATTAGTTTTCCTTTAAAAAAAATCACAAAAATTTTCTTTTTCGGCTTGATTCATCAAATCAGGTTTTTAAAACAGGTTTTATTATCTCATTTAGGTTAGTTTAGGCTTATTGGCTGTTCCGAAGATCGCATTTGGACTACTATATGCAGTCCGCTGTGAAGCCATAAAAACAGAACTCTGAAATCGATCGACAAGTCAGCAAAGTGCCTTATGGCCAAAACACATTTGCTCAGGCATTTAATTTTTCTTCCCGCTGGGCTATCTGAAGGTGTGAGCTCTGATGTACTATATCGATGGTGGCCCATTGCTGAACAAGCTCCAAAGAAGTTCAGCTATCCAGTAATAGCAGTGATCAGTGGGAAGCACCGACCCATTCTCATTCTACTGATAGCGAGGTTAGGATACCTTTTCTTCCCAATACCGCTATGAACTGACATCCTTACTAGTCATATCATTAACTGGATCATTTCCAGTTGGTCACGAGGTGAAGAATTTCTTAACAAGCACTGAATGCGCGGTTAGTGAGCCCAAGGCTAATATCGCTGTCTTGTTATAAAATTGATTAGTCACTTCTTCGAAGGAAACTGCACTTCGAAGAAGTTCAGTTTTAATATATTGTACTTCTTTTAATTTTTTGTATTAAAAAGTCTTTTCTACATCGACTTAAGGCTTATTGACAATTTTGTAGCAAGCAATTCAAACATTTTTTTTTAATCAAACTTTCTGCACTAAAATAATTACATTCAAGACTGAGTTTATCCTTTCAGTGGTTGAATGTGTATTCAATTTCAGCTTTTTAATGTACTAAGAAATTTCAGAAAAGTGTTTTAAAAAATTGTAATGAGGTGTTTGGTCAAATTTGACTGTTCGGTTATAATTTAATTTAAAGCTTTATTATTTAAAAGCGTTTAGAAGGAACTGAACACAAGAAAAAAATTAAAAAAAAAAAAAATTTAAATATATATTTTGCGCGTTTCATTTAATAACATATACTCTTATTTTAAATAAAAAATTATTATGCTTTAATTTATTTTACTGAACAATTTTGTCTCCACATATCTAAGGACTCACCTGTATTTTGTGCATCGATGCGTGCGTGATAGCCCAAAAGACTGATGATCACAAGGATCAATTGTGTGCGTATGTGGGGCATTGCAGCTAAGTTGTTGTTCCTGTTGTTTAATTGCGTAACACTGATAACGTTGAATTAGTTATTATAAAAAAAAATTTTTTTTTTTTGAAATTTTCAAAAATTTCAAACCTTGAAAAAATAATTACGGAAGTTTCACTGAAAGTTGTTTGTTCGTTTTTAAGATTTGAAAAACACTAAAAAATACAAAATTTAATAAAAGAATAAAAAATAAACAAAAATTAAAAAAATATATTATAATCCACAGAAGTCCACTGAACGATGGAGCAAGTTTTTTAAATTTGCATGTGAAAAATTCTTTTCGCGCGTATAAGAGAATATATATGTAAATCAGTTTTACATGTTATGAGCACATATTTGTAATTTTTTTATTTCTTGTTCTTGTTCTTTGCACTACACAGTCCAAGCGCGCGACCACAAATTCTGCCCAACTTGTTTCTTGAATGAACTCTTAATTATTGTTGTTGTCGCTGCGCTTTTTTTCTTTCAAATCTCTTTTCTGTTCTTTTTTTGCACACACCTTCGTTCTGCAATTCTATAATTTCATATTTTTTGTTGTAAGTTTTCTGTGTCTGCTGCGGTGTGCGCGTTCGCCAGCGAACAGGTGAAGTTGGCGACTGCAAAACCCGTAGTGGTAAGTATGTCACCGTTACATGTGGCGGCAGCAAAAGCAGGAAAAAAGCGCTAACACTGAAAATACCAACAATTGCTGCAGCAGCGCCATCAACAACAATAACAACGAAATAATCTGTGACGAGCAATTTCAGTGTTATTTTTGATGTTTCATATTTTGCGTTGCTGCTTTTGCGCTTTCTGCTCCATTCAAGTGTTTGCGCCAACTTTCTTTGCAGTTGCGGCGTTGTTTTGTGCGATTTTGTAACTCGTATTTAGTTTATTGTTAGGTTAAATGCTGAAAAAAAATTTCAATTTGATTTTTTTGTTTTTTTTTATTGATTCGAAAGTGATTTGAAAATTAAAATATTTCAGTTTTGCAGCGACTTCGGACGTATAGTGTTAATGAAAAATGATTCTTTTCAAAACTTTTTCTCAAATTCTTTTTCAAAAAATTTTTTTTTCAGTTTTGAAATTTTTAAGATTTTTTTTTTTGGATTCAAACTTTGAATTAATTTTAAAAGTTAAATTTTTCTAGTTTTCCAGTTTTGCAAAGGCCTCAGGCGTAGAGTGCTAATAATTTTTAACAATTTTTTTTTTTTTAATACATTTGATAATTTTTATTTTTTTTTTATTATTTAAAAGTTCCAATTTTGCAATGGCTTCAGGCGTATAGTGCTAATGAAATTTATGATAATCTTTTTAAAAACATTTTTTTTTAACATTGATTTTTTTTTTTATTTGTACACTGCTTTTGTATTTTTGAAAATATTTTTTTTCTCCGTTCGTAAGTTGTTTGAGATTTCAAAACAAAAATTTTTTCAGTTTTTCAGCATTTGAACTAACGGTTACTTTATTTCAAATATTTGTTTTTTGATATTTTTGATTTTATTTTTGATATTTTTTTAAATAACATTTTTTTTATATACTTAAAAAAATTTTTCATTAAATTCGCTTCAGAAAAATATATATTTTTACTGGATTCATTACACTTTTGTAACTCGAAAATGCTTTCGTATCAATTTTCACACGCTAGTTTCTTTTTTCATATGTTTTTACTGTGTTAAACTTTTCAATTGCGTCTGCGCATGCGCACCCGTTCATTTGCCTCGCTCAACTAAAGTCACCGTCGCAGCGCATACAACGCGTCAACTCCAACTGTTTGTAACTTTCGTTCAACCAAATTGGCTACAACCGCGTTGTTGTTATTGTTGTTGTGTTCGATTGTCGAAGCTTTGGCTTCTCTCGAAAGACCGTGTTGTTGCCACAGCTGTTAAAGCAGACCGTGTAAGACACCACCAACCTACTCTATAATACGTCCACAGGAAAGCAGGAATAGCGACAAAGCGAAACGGAAACGTTCAAACGGTAAACGGCGGTCAAAGTCGCGCTTAAGCGTTGCAGCCAACCGACACGTTCAGGTGGTAAAAGTCAACTGAAAGCTATTGGACACCTTCGTAGTATTTGCGCTTAGCGTGAGGCGCGTGTGGAGCTTGGCGCTCAGCCGTGTGTTGGCTGTGGTCTTACGGTAAACTTGGCTTACAACGTCGAACTTGGTTCAAACCTAACCTGAGCGTGCTCACACTCACGCGCGCTCTCTTTAATACTAGCAAACATGTTGTCAACGCTTTTTCTCTCAGTTTCATTTGCTGCTCTCATTATATTTAATTGTTCGTGGCTTAACGTTGCGCTCAGCGCTCTGATTCACCTGCTTAAAGCGTTTCTCAAGCTCTATGCTGCGGCTGGCTTGCAGCGTGTGCATTTTCGTTTGCCTGCGGCTTCGTCTATTTTTATCTATTATTTGCCACATTTTGTTTATTTGGCTTTTTTTTCCTGCCACTCGACTTTTTCTCTTTACACACTGCGCCAATTCCGATTGCAATTCAACCGCAAATTCGACTGTTTTAATTTATTTTTATTGCTTCTTTGGTAATTTTGTTTTTGTGTTTTCTCAATTTTTTTTTCAGTCTTTCTTTGCCACAAATGCTTTCTTTAGTTTCAGCTCTTACAGCTTAACAGTTTAGTAACAATATTAATTACGTTTGCTGGAAATTGTGTTAAGTGGTTTAATCCAATAATTCGCAAATGACGCTGAAATCGTTTTCACAGTTAACGCCGAGACACTTTAGCGCCGTTCGTTTGCTATTTGTGAGTTGTTTAGTTGTATATGTAGACGTTGTGACTAGTTTAGCGCCAAATCCACTATTTGTGATTGCATTAATATGGTTGGTTTTAAATTTGAAGCTACAGAAATTCAGAAGTCTTTGGTTGTGATAAATATTGGTTAAAAATTTGCAACAACTGTATTTATATTATCGCAACATGTTGCACATAAAAAATTGTATATCAATGGATCTGATTAACACCTGTAGCTAATATATATATAAAAGCAAACACATATATGATATTATATTTGGTATATCACTAAGGAAAGAATATTTCTCATATGATATTCCATTATATTCATTTTCTTTATGATAGATAAGCCAAGTAGTGCGTGAAAGGTGTGAAATTGGACTTCAATATTTCAAACTACTCAATACCGAACTATTGCTGATATTACATACACTGAAAATCGGTTAATCTGTAAAGCATACGTAGGTGTTCATTTATACATACAGGGGTTTCCAAAACCAGTGATATAATTTCTTTGAAAAAAAAACACACAAATTGCTAAGATAATTCATATGTTTTTTCAATTAATGTGAACTACTACCAAAACAATCAAGTTCTGAATAAAACATCATTCAAATGAGCTCCACGACTTTTTTTGGCAAGAACAATTTCGATGAACCCAATTTTCGAGTAGTATTGTATTGACTTCTAAAGCTTGAACAGAGTCTGGTTTATTTCTAAAGATCTATATCTTCAGATGACCCCACAAAAAGTAGAATAATAGTATTAAATTACAACTTCTCGAAAGCCATTCAATGTCATAAATTCATGAAATAATCGAAACTCTAAAATTTTCTTGCAATAATTTGGTTGTTGCACATGATGTGTGGCAAATGCCCGTCTTGTTGAAACCAGATGTTGTCAAGATCATTTTCTTAAAACGGCGGCCATAAAATTCGATCATTATCGATCTAAACCGCTCTCCATTGACAGTAATGGTGTCACCAGCTTCAGTTCGAAAGAAGTACGGACCGATGATTCCAATAGACTAAAAACTACAGAAATTGTCAATTTATGTAATGGTTGTTCACGAATAATTTAGGAATCTTTTTCGTACCAGAATTTAACAGTTTTGTTTATGCACCACACCACTCATATAAAAAAATAAATAAGTAAAAATATTTCGAAAAAAATTAAATTAAAAAAATCATTATCGTTTTCAAATTCTTCCAAGGCAAAGTCAAAAAATTCACGACGTTTACGTTTTTTATGCAGATTTAAGGTCAATTCCTTTCTCAAAATCCGCCAGGTTGTAATTTGAAACAGTCTCAATTCGTGAGATTTTTTTGGAATCGACAATGCTTGCTTGAAAGGTAGCAATAATTTCATTACTTCGAGCGGTTCTTTATCCTATTGTGACTTGAGCCTTATGTAAAGAAATTAAACGCTCGAAATTTTCAACAATTCGTTGATAGCGAGTACGGGTGGATAATTTTACGGTCATAGTATAATAGCAAAGCGCACGAAAAGTAGCAGTTTAAGAATGATTATTTTGATAATAAAATTGAAAAATTTTTAAGCGGCGTTCTTTTGTATATCGTTTTATGATGAAATTGTTAACATTACTGAATACAATGAAAAAAAAAATACAGATAATGACATACATATTAAAAATGACCGAAACGACACTTAGAAATCATGTCATTTCTATTGGAAAACTCGGCATTTCGGGCTTTGACAACTTTAGAGTAGTGAGTTACCAGCTGGAACTCACCACTTTATTGCAAAGTTGGGCATTTTCGATGTTATACATACACAGAATGTTTTGACATATGAGCGCTATTTGTATTGTTTACAGTAACTTAAAATATTCATCTCCGCCAAAAAGTAGAATTAAAACTTTCGAAGTGTGTTAATTCAGCAACACTGCATCGTTGCATTTAATTCAGTATTTATCGATGAAGCCGCATTTATCGATGGTATGGTGAATTCAATCGCCGTCGTAAATCACTCCAAGAATTCTTGAAAGTTGATGCGCTCAAATGGCATGTTTTGGAGATATCTCAATCAGAATGACAAAAGTGCTTTGATAATTGGTTGAAAAGTTTGCAAATGTCTATTGATCTTAATAGAGAACAATTTTCAAAATAATGAAGTGATTTTCAATAATTAATATTTGTTTATGTTTTCGTAATTTGTAGAAAAAAAATCGGTTCAATAATATTCCTGGCCTTAATGTGATGATTATATGTATATTTTGGTTAATCTACCAGATACCTTAATAAAATTCAGAAGGCATATTTTCCTGATTATAAAGACACCTGATATCGTAAATGGATGAAATTGGCTTAATACTTTCCCAGCCCGCCTTTATTAGCTAATATTACGAATTTGAATTTTCAGGTTAACCTTATACCGAATACATCGGTTCATATGAGAGATAGCTTCACCAAATTAAGTGAACTTTATATCCTCGACATAGTGTAGTTTAGATCAGATTATGGTATTCATACTACGCCTTACGCAAGCATCCATAAACAAGATATAGTTTTCGTTGTTTTTATATATTAGTGATAACAATGATTATATCTGAAATTGTTTGGGTTACATTAACAAGATTGGATTTTAACATTTTCAGGGGTATAATTTAAATTATTGTCGAAAGTAAATTAATCTGTCCCGACCTTCCACTATCCTCAATATATCCAATACAGTGGTTTCGATCACCCGAATTATATTGATCAAATGGGTTTGTTACTTTTTTTGACCAGTCAAAATGGCGAAATTCCAAAAATTGGCGAACTTCCAACAAATGACGAAAAAACCGATTATTTTATATAATTGATCCTGTTAAATTTTTTTCGAAAGGTTCATTCAAAAACAAAAATAAAAAACAAAAAAAATGGTCCACAAAAGTAAATTTCTACAAAAGTTATGGCTATTTGAAAATAAAAAAAAAATTTTTGAAAAATTCATAACTTTTTAAAAGTTGGACAAAAAATTTTGAAAAAATTCTCAAAAATGTTTTTCAAAGGGTAGAAAAGGATGGATAAGTTTCAGCAATATCTAAAGGGGTCGGGTTAAAAGTGGTCGATTTGGTATGGAATACCCCATATACAAAGATATTTAGCTATATGTACGAGTATCTCATGTCGCATAAGCAAGACCTGATCACTACATGGCATTAGAAATAAAAGCATTCAAAAAGTTTCTCAGGCTGCTGACTAGGGTTGACGGTCAGAAAGGCTTTGCTTTCGGTTTGTGGAATTCACTAGGAATATTTTACTATGGGCTGCTCTTCTACGGCCAACCTGTAATTTGGACGCTTATTGACTACAATTAGAAATAGGAGAGAAATTGTATGAAATCATGCAAAGTCAAGCCATCCCCAGCGTAAGTGGCACGGCGTAAGTTTATGGTAGGGTGGGTTTTTATACATTCACCTTAAAGTCCAGACCTAGCTCTAAATAAAACTCCCTGTTCTCGTTCTTGACGATTGATTCTACTGTTGAAAAAATTATTTTAAGCGAAGCTTGTGAAAATGTTTCGTACCCGGTTTTATGACAATAGAGACGAGGGTTTTGCATGAGAAACTTTACCATCTAAAGAAACTGATTTTATGGTTCTAAATGCTCTTCTGTGTAATTATTTTGTGGTTTTCGAACTGGTATAAACTGATTTTTTTTGGCAAAATAAAAGATAAAAAATTTTCGGAAAGTCTTTCAACGGAGCACCTGTAAAGTTTGCCGCTTGTAAACGAACAAAAAATATATTTCCGACTTAATTTCTGGAGTATATCACATGTGGCTGTACATACATAGCTTATATGATCACCTGTGCGGTCAGACGCAGTTTAGGTAGGTATTGTTATAGTTACGCTAGGCGTGGTAATATATATTTTTGTAGCGAGTATAATGGTTGATATGCTGCAGGTGCTTCTATAAAGATAAAGCAAATAATGAGAGTTCAAATAAAACTTAATTAATAAAAAAAAAGTATTTAGAAACGCTGGCAGAAACCATTTCAACAATTTTGAATTCAAAAAACAACAATTTCCTAATGTGTGAAAGCATATACAATTCTTACCAGATTCATGAAAAATATTCTAAGTAAAAGTGTAAGCCTAAAACTGTAACCAATTATTTTTTTCCGACGAATAAAGCTTTAAAATTGTTGCCACACTGAAATTTTACTCGAAAATTATGGTTGATATTACCTAAGCACACAGTTTCATGATCTCCGAAAGCTTGTCTCCACATCTATGATCTCTGTGATTTCCTAAGACTTAAGACTTAAGAAAAGTTTACATTTTTTTTTGTGCTCAGGAAAATATTTCTATGACAAATTTTGCTAATAACAAATGAAATATTATTTTTATTTTAAGTTTCGAAATATTTCTCGTAATTGACTAAAAATACTCCATACTGTTGAAAACATATTTTCCAAGCATATCTAACTATGATATCACTATTAACTTAAAATTTCAGATATTTTACTATGATTTGGAAACTTCAAGTGGCCAAATAGTAATTACTAAAAGCGGCGCTAAAGAGACCAAAAAATGCAAAAGCTCAGCTAGGGATATAAAAAATGGCAATACAAAAGTGTACAAGCAAACACTACGTATATGCATGAGCTAAATAGAATTTTAAAACTAAATACTGAAATCTGATTTTTTTCTTTTTGCAAAAAAAGTGTGGCATATTTTTAATTTTTCCAGTTTTTCTCGCAGCCAAACAGTAAAAAAAATCACCGAACCACTAAGTTAAATATAAAGCAATAAAAACAACAATAATTTTGACAACTTGAGCTCGCACATAACAGCATTAACGGTATTTTGCAAATAAAAGCGCAATTTTAATATGTGACATATGAGAAAAAGACCGAACTGAGAAGTTGGGCGCCTAAAAAGCAGTGGCACAGTGGCAGGCACTGGCAGTGGCAACGGCGTTTGTGTCAAGCAGCAAAGGCGTCATAGCGTGTGTTGGCTGAAATGACAACAAAAAATCCAAAAACAAAGCAATCGCAATTAACAATTGACTTTACATACTTGCGCAGAGGAAATAGTTATTTTGGCATTAATTGTGCACTTGCAACACGCCATAAATAAATATAGGCTGCATTCGACAGCGACTCATGTTGTGGCATGTGAACGCAGACAGGTTGAGCGGGTTTGTTGCTCAAGTCTTTTTGCATTGATCATTCGCATTTTTTTTTCGCTGCGCACGGCGGCAGTGTGAAACTGCTAGGGGGCATAACCGCACACATATATATTTAAATATATTTAAGTGGCAACAACTTTTTTGTTAGAATTCTGCGTAATTGATTGCTTTGATTAGTGAGTTGTCAAATTATTGTTTGTTTTATGCATTTTTGGTAGAATTTTTTTTTTTGAAACTTGCGGAAACGAGATAGAAACTTGATGATAAAGTTGAATTTGGTTCGTATTTCAATTTTTAAATTCAATTGGTGGCTAATATGAGGTTAATAAACTGTCTAATATCACATGATTTCGCTCTATACCTTATGTTGACCTAATCAGTTTTGGCAAAATTCCGAACTAAAATTTTTATGTTAAATATGAGTGTTAATGAATTAACTTAACATAAAATACGAAGCTACCAGAGCTGATACCATAAAATTGCTTGCCGAGTGTGGTCCTCTATTTCAGTGGAAAAATCATATAAAAATCCACAAATAATTTGTAAAATGAATTTGATCCAGATAAGATCCAGATAAGGGAATGCAAAAGCTCTGGAACTGATTAGCACGATCCAACAAAGCTCACCAGAAATTGATGATTTTGAAAGGAATTTGAAGCATTTTAATTGTAAGAAATTCTGATTTTTCCATCAGTTTTAGAAAACTGGTCGGAACCAACTCTTTAATTATCTCCGTACAGTGTACTACTGTGTCCAAAAAATAAGGTGAATTTAATTTTACATTTGAATTTAAACTGCGCGCGTCTAAGGATTTGCAGAATTATTTTTTTTTAGGTTGGTAGTACTGTCAGCCACATTTGAGTCAAATTTCGTTTCAAAATAATTATTAGTGTTTGAGATACGTGTCGTTTTGTGAGCTGCTAAAAGTGAGTTTTTCGTTTTTTGCGATGTCGAAATTTGTTGAGCAAAGATTTTGCATTAAATTTTGTTTACGGAATCAATTTTCTGCTGCAGATACGTTGAAAATGGTGCAGAAAGCCTTTGCTGATGAGGCTATGTCTAAGAAAAAATGTTTACAAGTGGTATAGTGAGTTCCAAGCCGGTCGTGGACGTGTCGAAGACGAAGAGCGTCCAGGGCGACCGTCAACCTCAACCGACGAAGCTCACGTTCAACAAATCAAAGATTTGGTGTTGAAAACCCGTCGATTAACAATTAGAGACCTTGCTGATGAAGTTAGCATATCGAAAGGCTCAGCCAATACCATTTTGAAGGATGTTTTGGGCCTCAAGCGCGTCAAATCTCGACTGGTACCGAAAACATTGAATTTTTTTGGAAAAAAGGCGTCGCGTTGAAGTGTGTGAAACGATGCTTTCCGACTACTAGGGTGTCATGAAATGCATTATAACTTGAACCTATGCTTATGACCCCGAAACAACCGATCAATCGAGCGAAGGTCGTGCCAAAAGAGAGCCGAGACCAAAAAAATCGCGCCAAAGTCGCTCAAAAATCAAGACCATGTTGACTGTTTTCTTCGATTATCGTGGTGTTGTGCATTATGAATTCCGTCCAACCGGTCAAACAGTCAACAAGGAATATTATTTGAACGTTATGCGTTGTTTGCGTAACGCTATCCGCCTAAAAAGACCGGAATTGTGGAAAGACAATTCTTGGTTTTTACACCACGATAATGCACCATCCCATACTGCCCTCGTAATTCGTGATCATTTCGCCAAAAACTTAACCCATATCGTTCCGCAACCACCGTATTCCCCTGATCTGGCGCCATGCGACTTCTGGCTGTTCACCAAATACCAAAGACCGCTCCGGGGACACCGGTTTTATACGATAGAGGAGATTCAAGCCGCAGCGAAGACGGAACTGAAGGCCATCACGGAAAGTGACTACAACCCGTGTTTCGAAGATTGGAAAATCCGTTGGCATAAGTGCATTGCATCGGGAGGGGATTACATTGAAGGGGTTGAAATTGATTTGGAAGAATAAATAAAGAACTTTCAAAATAAATACAATGTCACCTTATGTTTTGGGCACAAAGTTTATAACTATATGTTTGAATTTTTCATTTGCTGCCATCAAAATTGACCCGGACCGTCGATTGTCAAAGAAAAATTATAACGATAAGTAATTAGATAGGAGTGTTGTCACTTTAAGCTGTATTTTATAATAATGAATTCTCGTTTCATTTCTACGCTTAAACCATTTGATACTCTCAATAAATCTTATTATATCCCTTAAACCTTTTGGGGACAGCCACTCACATTTTGCTGTCTGATAGGTTCCAAGTATGCTTATACAAGTCGAAAGCTAAGTATTCATCCACTTACATAAGCATACTTGCAACGCATCAGGCAACCCATTCTTGTCATTCTTGAGCCATATCTACTTGGTTATCTCACCGTTAGTTATTGATATCTATCTGCTCTGTCGACCGCTTTATCGTTATCAAAAATATCTTTTGGCCGGGAAACCAACTTATAGACAAGTAGACCACAGGTCTTCGCTATCGTGGGGCTTCCGTTCGGAAGATTCTAACTGAGTTTGGTAGCCGATTTAGGGGAGAAATTGGATGTACAGCCCACCCTTGGCAGAATATAGTCTAATTGACTGTTCATGATGACACTGTATCCATAATCTTTCTTGTTCCAACCTTTTAATTCCTTTATTCTTTAGCAGAACTTGCTGCTCCTGTCCTTCTGATAGCCGTATACATTAGAGCTGGTCGATTTTTATATTAAAAAATCACATGTGCGGGAAATATCTCACGTATTATTCTGAACAACTTTTCAAAGGACTTTGGGTCTAAAAACAGTTTCGAGCCAGCGTTTTTTAAATTGAAATTTAAAGAATCTGACTAAACCGTTGTGTGGGAGATGTGTGATATAGTGTCCGATCGCGCCAATTCCGACAAATGATCAATACAATATCAAGGTGTATCTTCGTATTCAATTTCATTGGGATATCTCAAAAACTGTCAAACAAATTTTTATAATCCAGAAAAATTAAACTTTTTTTTTAATTTGCTGCCTCAAAACCGGTTTGAGAGCCATGGTCTCTTTGGCAAAGTTGTTCAGAATGATTCTTAGAATATTTCCCGCATATGAGATTGTTTTCTTTTTTTTTACTCAACGTAATTCATTTCGAAGTTCCCTACCTTTTTACGAAAAAACAAAGACACTTCAAATTTAGTGGGAAAACTAACCATTCCATTCGAAAGATCTTTCTTTGGCATTTATTTTCTCTTTCAAATGTTGTCCGCGGTTACTTCTCAGATGCTACATCTATTGAGTCCAATTTTTGCTAACTACTTCGGGCATTTCGACTGGTAACTGGCGAATAACACGCGTAATATTTAGACTTTAAACTTTATATATCCCCACAAGAAAAGGTTTAACGGTGCGATATCGCACGATCTCTCACGGTTATCATGGTCCGACAACGATTTCCATTGACGGTTACGTTCTCACCTGCATCTTTTTTGAAGAAATGTGGACCGATGATTCCACTGGCCCTCAAACCGCACTAAACTGTGGCTATTTCTAGATGAAATGGCAGCTCTTGAATCTCTTCAGGTTACTCTTCATCCCAAATGCGGCAATTTTCCTTTTTAACATAATTATTCAGTCAGCTACGGCTGCTAAATTTTCTTTACTGCCTGTAGAGCGTGATTAATTCGATTGAATAATATCCGAAAAGGAATGCTGGGTCACAAGCTGGGTGATGATCATAAGTTGAGCGAAGCTCCCGAAGCAAATTATTTACAGAACGTGAATTTTCGTAATGAATTTGAACGATTTGTAAACTTTGCTACTGCTGTCACCCCTTTCCTTTTAATTTGAGGTGATCCATTCAAGGAAACCACCAAAAATAAGCGATCGAAAAATATCTACTGATCAATTGAAATCTGCCCATATCCAAGGATTTTCCCTATTTAAATGAGTACAATTTCCGCCAATCATGCCCATTCATGAATATAGGATTGGTGCAATACTTTGTCGTGGATCTCATCTATCTAACTGTGGGCAAAATCTCAGACGACTGAAGTTGAGCTGCTGTTCAAGGATCGTATTAGCTTTAATGCCCCCCAGAGACAACTTCAGTCAGTTTCATAAGGATTGGTGGTCACGTTTCAGGCATACCAGATTAAAGCCATATGGTAGTTTCTCTGCGTTTAAAACATTTTAACCCACTTGCAATGAAGACAACCTAATTTGAACTAATACCGGTCCACAATGAGGAAGTACTGGTCCTAAATGAACTAATAGTGGTCCAGGTAAGAAGTAGTAACAAGTAAAATTAGTACATTTTTTTTTTTGTAGATTTTCTTCAACGCCTGTAGTGACCACGTAAATGGCATACATATTCTGGAGCTTGCCTTATGCGGTCGACTGATAGCAGGAAAATATAATATTATTAATTATAATAATAATAATCGACGCACCTTCCCTGCGATGGAGGAGGGCGTGTGCACTTTCCTGTACGTGCTGCCGCAGAAACACCGTAATCTTCGAAGTTTTATGTAGTAACACATATTCCAGCTGTTGTTTTTGCTATTGTTGTAAAGTTGTTGTCGCTGATTGCAACTCTGCCGGAAAAAACTAGACCGACACGGCCGACGTGGCTGCCGCAAATGCAGGTCAACCAACACCCAATGTAATATGACAACAACAACAACAAGAACAACCGAGGTAGCAACAACAACAAAGACAAGAACAACAAAAACAAGAACAACAAAAACAAAAACAATAACAACACACATATAAGTCGCAAACGCACTACAAATGGCTAGCAACACAGCAACTTATGACGGCAATCAACTTGCACCAGTTTTGCATTGTGCACCAATTGGCTGGTGAATTAGACGCTCGATTGCCTGGTTGGTGTTGGTGTGTCGGTTGGTTGGCAACGCATAACCGGCTAAATGTCGCGCTTGCGTCTTGTGATAACAACTACTAAATCAGGTTATGCAATTGCGCCAAACAAGGAAACAAAAACAAACAACAACAAATGCAGCAACAATAACACCAACATCCACCAATGCTAACAAATTGCACTTTTAGTTGCTGGCACTACAACAAAGAGGTGATACCACTTTTTTGCTTGACGTTGTTCTTGTTGTTCTTGCCACGACCATAACCATGTTGACACGCATTTCGTGTTGCACAATTGCACAGCGGGGTGGGGTAAACGAAGATTGTTGGAAAATAAATGACTGTGGCAGGGGCAGGTTGCCAGGCGGCAGAACACATGCGAGCGGCACGCATGAATGGCGCAGAGCATAGAAGTGGAAACTGATACTAGAAATTTGCATGCACCCATATGTATGTGTGTGTTGAAACTAAAATCATAACTGTGAAACAAGTCCAAAACTGTCTGTCTGGCTCGCTCACCTTGCAACAAATGTGTAACATATTTGGTTGCATATAAACAGTTATACTAATTGATGTAAGCCAAATGGACGCACAAAGTCGGAAAAGAGCAAAAAAATTGCTGCTATAAATGTTGCAACAACAAAAAAATTTATAATAATACAATAAAAGAAGAAAATGATGTTAATTTCGATGGCACCGAAACTATAATACCCTTTACGCACGAATTTCTTATGACATAAAAGGGTATTGCTTTTGGTCGTTAGCTTTGTATGGCAACTATGTGCTATAGTCGTCTGATCTAAACAAGTTATTCTGGGATTGTACTGATCTATTGGCTAGTAGCCGGGTTCTATGAAGATATGTTGTCAAAAGTTTTCTTGGCAATAACTTAGTTTTTATCGGTCGGTTTGTATGACAGCTATATGCTCTGGTGAACCGAGGTCGGCGATTCCGACCAATGAGCAGCTTCTAAGGAAAACAAGGTTAGCTTAGATGGCTGATCGAAGATCAGCTCTAGTGCTATATATAGTCCTTCGTGAAGCCATAGAAAAGAAAAGCTCCTGTGTTAGAAGTTATATATTAGCAAAACTGTTAGTAATCAATACAATTGCACAGGAGTTTAACTTCCACTCTTGCCAATTCTGTGATCTGAAGGTATGCGCTTATAAGTGCTTAAGTCCTGAACTTCCTCGCGGGACGGTCAAAGATGAGGAGTTGAGTTGTTCCCACCTCATCTTCTTCCATACAGCTTCTGCAATTGGCGTTTGGTAAGATTCCCAACCTTACAGCATGGACGCTAAAAAGGCGTCCTATCAAAATCCCCACAACTAGGGAGAGGCTAGCCTTACTTAGGTCATAGGTATCACTAGATCTTCTGCAATCAATCTTGGACCAAGCAGCTTTTGCAACAGCGCATGTACTAATGATAGCCCAGCGCGGGCAGCTATCTAGTAGTAGAACACAAGAGGATACGGGAGTAACCGCTCCCATTCCTCTTTGGCTGGGTACTTATCACAAAGACCCTCGTTGCTATGATAGCGAGGTTAGGAACTCCACGAACAACCCTAAACCCACTGTTGATGAGTTCAAGGCAAGTATCGCCGCTCTACAATCTGAGTAAATGTTCACTTCTATGAAGGAGGCTATATTCTGGAGCAGCAGATCTACTGTCACTTCAATGATTGCAGCTTGGAAGACACTGCAATAGTTTAGGAAGTCGGAAGATGGAGATAATAGAGAGCTCCTGACGGAAACCCCTCCTCCAACCTTCTCCCCAAGCTTTAAGCCATCCGTAATGAAGCTTACTGCTCCTCTCCTCCAACGGCTAGAGGCAGACGTACCGACAAAACGAACTGGCAAGTTGACTCAGTTAATCATGCTAATCATTTATTACGCTATAGGATCTCCAAAATTTCCTTCTGTGAGTTGCAAACTTTGTGCCTAACTTAAATATCGTATTCAGGGTATAAATATAATAAAAATATCAAAAATAAATTATTGAAAAATATTTGAAAAAATAGTGCAATATATATAAGCAATGTATATAAGTATATATTGTATCAACCACGTCATCTGCATTAGCCTTCAGCAATCATTAGTCGAGCGATCGATGCGTTTCGATTTAATGGTTGTATGCAAAAATTGGGGCACACTACTAGCGCTCTTGCAAAGAACTTGACGTTTAAGCCTATTGACATACATATACTTATATGTATGTATATACATATCTAAATTTATGTATATATATACTTATGTGTATGTATTTTTTCGAAAAAATGTATAGCTTGATATGGTTTCATATGAATATCAAAGCAGCAATATGTCAGCGATGAAGAAAAAGCAACTAACTGTACTTATGCATGCAACCATGTGGACCCGTGAATACTTGCAACGCTATGCCAGCGTGTACTGTCTCCTCCATTAATATTCTTATGGACTGTAAGTGATTGTGATGCTCACAAATAGTGACAGTTGCGTGAAGATAACTCCGAAGAGCCAACTTACTAGATACATAGGCGTAGATTTCGTCTGTGTTGGTAATTTTTCATAACGTGGTTTCGAGAGACGAAGCAAAGTAAGATTAGCATATTAGATTACATAAGTCAAATTTATCATGATAAATATTAATATAATGACTTAAAACTTAGAGCTATGTAAAAGTAGCTTGTTTGGTGTGATCAGTTTAAGGTCTAATTGTATTCAGGAAGTAATCATTCTATAATAATATCGGAATATATAACCGAACTGAGGTAAATAACAATACATAAAGACGATTACTAAGCTTCTCAATCAACTCAAAGCCACATTAAAGGTCGGTGACAGGAAGCTTATTACCTCGAAATGTAGTCTTGTAAATATCAAAATAAAGCGCCTTTTTAGATAACTAATTAGTAAGTTTAAGGATTCTTGTGACAATATATTCGCCGTAATCCATACTTTGAAGGGCAGAAAATTTTAACCAAGAGATCTTATCTCCTTATATTTAGAATGCGATCAGGTGCTCCGTTATTTAAATTAGATCTTCGCGATATCAGTAAACATTATATAAATAAAATAAAAATTCTCTTTTCAATTCCTTTACTAGTTCTCAAAGAAAAGTGCATCTTATCGCTCACGAAACCGTTGTGCAGGTGACAGTTTCTGTGGGTGTATTTAATATCAGTCTGATAAGTCTTGTAATTAAAAAATATTTGCAATAAATGACTACTTTTCATTGTGGAATAAGAAACCATTTGTATGAATACGGATGCTCATATCTTAAGGTTTTTTAAAAATATATTTCCCCGGCCTACCATAGTAAAACATATTTTTTATAACAAAATTATTCAGCATAGTTCTCTTGAAGGATGATACACTGATTATACACGTAGTGATACTCCAACTTTTCGATATCATTTTTGTAGTACGATATGTACATTGCTTCAAAATAAGTCTGAGTTTCGAAAATCACTTCCTGGTGGCGAAAATTTTTTCCTGGTGAGTAATTTTTTCAGATCTGAGAACAGCAAACAGTCGTTGGGGTCATATCTGGAGAATATGGTAGATGCGGAAACAATAAAAAGCCCCGTTCATGGATTTTTGCCATTGTTTTCTTTGGCCTCCTAGTTAACTGTTGCGTTTTTCACGCTTTGGAGCGGGTTCGTCGAGTGTAGTCTACTCAGATGACTGTCGAAGGGATTTTGGAGTGAGATGATGGAGCCCGGTTTCATATATTGTTACATATTCACGCTAAAACTCGGGTTTATTTCGCGGGAACTTCTCCAAACACTTCTCCGAATCACCAATTTGTCGTATACACTTTCCACAGAGTTTTTTCATACCCAAATATTTTTAAACGTACAGTTGATATCTTTAGAGTGTGTGCTATTTCAAATAACTTCTGGTTATGGTCATCCAAAACTATTTTCTGGACTTTTTTGTTGTTTTCGTAGGTAACAACCTTTTTGGGTGTCCATTGAGTTCACCGTTATCGGTGCCCATTTCATCACTTCTAAACTTAGCCAATCCCTTTTTATATTTCAATACTATTTTATTTATTGGATCTGCTACTTTTTAAGCCTAACAATAAGTTATAAATTCTTAAATCTATTTAAAAACTAGGTAGACTCAAGGAAGTGATTGAGCTGTTTTAGTGATACGTTGCCCTTTAATACGATGCTTTTCTCTTCTTTTAAGGCGTGTTTGATCGCAGGAATGTACCAAAGCATTAGCCAAAGGGTTTGCTATCTTCTACTTCTTTCTTTAGCATTGGAATACCAAGGTCTTTATGGATATTTTCGTTACGTATGTATCATGGTGAACACGTAATTGTTCGAAGCATTTTCGATTGGAACCTTTGTATTATATCGAGATTAGTTGCACAGGTCGTACACCATAGTTGAATGCCATATATTCAAATCGGCTTTATGACCGCATTATTAAAAGCACTTTGTTGCTTAAGCTGAGTTTAGAGTTTTTATTTAATTCTTGTAGCGCCGTTTAAGTGTCAGGCCAGTGACTTTTCGATTGAACAGGTATGATATGGAATCGATGTAGACGCTTTGATCAAGAATAACTCTTTTTTAATCCAAATTTGTAATATGATCCTTTAAAGCGTCTTTTGTAAAAAGTTATCCCAATTTTTTTTCTAACTTCTATTCATTACAAACCCTGTATCCACAAAAAATGGAACTCCAGTTAATATTGCAACATTGTATGCCCCAATAGTTAGTCAAAAGTGCACTCCCCATTCTCTGCTACTCTGCTTAGCACAAGACTGCAATTATTTGTGACGCATATCATTAGACGCGGTTGATGGCTCTTCGATTCTTGTAGTCGCTTATTGACATACTTATTTCCACATCAGATACGTATAACTAGTTGCATACTGTACTAACTCTATATATTTATTTTCTGTTTTCCTTCCAGTTAAGTGCGATTTATTGACCTTGATCAAACATAAGAGACAGTCAAAGCGACAAAAGGCGTTATTATGTGGTGAGTTTTTTTTTTATTTTAGTTGTATTTGTGTAGTGATTTCGGTTGTCTGTATTTATTTATGGAAAGTAGATAATATGAAAATTTACTGATAAATCTATAACTAACATGTACTAATATCTTCTGAAATTGGAATAATTGGTAGTACATTACTAAAATTGTGATTTTTTTGGCTTAAGTCTGAAAACAGCAAATACAGTCCTTAAATCTGCTAGTTCAAGTCATCTCACAATAATTAGGATATCTCCTATAATGTCAAAATTTACTGAGATAACAAGCTCTTAGTCCATTTGAGACGATTTTTGGATTTTTTCCTGTTTGACACTTATCCTTAACCTATAAATTAAAACAAAAATTTGTAAAGGTCGCCAGCTGTTAATAATTTAAAAAAAATATGAAGAGAACAAAGAGTATTATGGGTATTTATGTATGTACAAAATCTTGAGAGTTAAGAAAGCTGACAGTTAAAAATACTTTAGCAGGGTTGCCACCTGAAGAAAATTAAAATTTCAAATATCCTTACATATAATTTTTATTTAATTATACTTAAAATTTAGATACTGTTTAAAGACTAATATAAATATGTAACCTTGTAAGGTTGCCACCTGCTGGAAAATTAAAATTTTAAATATCTTCAAATTGAACTGTTATTTAATTACATGGGAATTTAAATACTATTTAAAGACTAATATAAATATGTGACCTTGTAAGGTTGCCACCTGTTGGAAAATTAAAATTTTTAATTTTTAAAATTTTAAATGTCCTCAAATTCATTTTTTTATTTAATTTATTGAAATTTAGATACTGTTTCAAGACTAATATAAATATGTAACCTTGTAAGGTTGCCATCTGTTGGAAAATTAAAATTTTAAATATCTTTAAATTAAACTGTTATTTAATTACATGGGAATTCAAATACTGTTTAAAGACTAATTTAAATATGTATGTGACCTTGTAAGGTTGCCACCTGAAGAAAATTAAAATTTCAAATATCCTCATATTTAATTATTATTTAATTATACTGAAATTTATATACTGTTTAAAGATCAATATCAATATGTGATCTGTAAGGTTGCCACCTGTTGGAAAATTAAAATTTTTAATTTTTAAAATTTTAAATGTACTTAAATTTACTGAAATTTAGATACTGTCCAAAGACTAATATAAATATAAGGCCTTGCTAGGTTGCCACCTGTTTGAAAATTAAAATTTTTAATACCCTCAAATTTAAATTGTATTTTATTCATTTATATTAAATTTTAAAATTTATTTAATTATATTAAAATTTAAACACTGTTTAAAAACGAATATGAACAAATTTCTGCATAAACTCCCAAAAAAAATTGTACACAAGAAATGCAATAAAATAAAATATTAAGCCGATTATCTTCATATCATAACAGAAGTTCAACTAATAGTCTGCCTGAATTTGGCAAATCATTGATTAACTTCTCGAATATGAACAGTTATTTACTTTGGCTGGAACTACTCGTATTCATCATAGCGTCAAGCGTAACTGTTGAAACAGTTAGTCGTTAAGAAAGATAATGATATTAATTTACAACTCACAGCTGCGAAAAAATTAATGACAACTGGTTATATTATGGTTATTTATATATATAATGTATATAATAATAAAAAATATGTAATTACTAAGCTATTGACTAAATGAGTATCTAATAATTGAGTAATGAGCAGCTTTCGGTTTTTTGTGTGAAAGTGGGGGTTTCGTTATTGAATTTTTATTAATAAAACAATTTTAATTTTAATAATATTAATATCTAATATTTTTTATATGAATATATCAGTCTCCAGTTGAAAAACCCTTGGAGATAATAATTCACTTCAGTACTGACACTTTTTCCAAATCGGTTGTAGTTCACTGTACATAAATATATATTCTTTTGCACAAACATATTATGAAATATTTAGTTTTTTTTTTATTTTCCCCAAATTAGCTCCATTTGCTGACTTTCCAGGCGCTTTGTTATATGTACAAAAAAACATTTCGCAAGTGAATTGTTGCGTATACGCCCTGTTAGCATTTTCACTAACCTACACAAAATGGCAACGAAAGTATGTAAACAAAAAAGTTAACCAAACAATTATATAATAAATTACATTTCTTCGCACCTTCAATCTTTCAAAAAGTTTTTGTGTGTGTGTGACTCTTTTCTTGTGAATTTTGCAATCCAGCGAAATTGTTATGTGAAAATAAATTAGTGAATTGTATAATATGTTTGCAAAATCCCACTGTTACTTCAGTGCCAAATTAAATGCAGCTCAATAATGTATGAGCAATTATTATTTATGGCCACTAGCGGCTGTAGGTGCAGACACACTTAAATGAGTATGGCTAAGTGTGATTATGTAGGCAGCACCAGAGTTATATATGTACATATACGTACAAGTGTATACAAATCTGCCCAGGTAACGGCTTTTCAGCTACATTTAACTCAAATTAATTTGAATGGCAGTTTTGGAAGGTCCACATATGAAACATATATATATGTGGTGGTAAGAAATTAGTGTGACGAAAGCAAAATTGAATGCTTTGGTTGTTATTTATAATAGTATAATCAGCTGGTGTGCTTTAGTTAAGAGACATACATTTTGACTAAAATATTAGTTAAGATACAGATATCTTAATTATAATTATTAAAGTATTGAGGTTTGGAAATATACATATGGGCCATTCCATCAATTGGCGACATGGTTTTGTACCCGTGGTTCTCCGATTTTGACCAAACTTTAGAATATCATAATATAGACCAAAATAAGAATATCTGTTAACTTTTTAGTCGTCAAAGTTGCTCTATTGTTTTTTGGTGCGCAATTCAAATTGAGATCAAACAAAAAAATGACTATTTCTTTGATTTTTTAACGACCTCAAAATTGTATGAAAAATATTTTTAAGTTATCTAATTTTATGTAAAAAAATCTCAGCTTTCTGATAAAAATATTTTCAAAATCCAAAAAAAAATTTCAAAATCCTAAAAGATAATTTTTTTTCCAAAAATACCGTTTTTTGTGCTTTTCCCCCAATTTTGTTTTTTAATTGACTTTTCCGTTCGATTCCTCGTCCAATTTTATATAAGAATCAGTGTTCAAAAATATGGGACTCTAATCCCATGAACAGCAAATAAAATGCAATTAATCTGCTCAGCTGGCGGGGGATTTTCGTTCCCTTTCCTGCTGAATTTGTATCCAGAATGTTAGTTTAGGGTCCAGTTCTACTCCTTGGTAGTTTACTGCTTTTTGTGTCCTAAGAATGCTTATCTCGAGGGGTATATGAAGATTTGTTAGCAGTAATAGCTCTGTTCTCTCCGTAGCGAGCTGGAGGCTGTGTGAGTCGAGCCTTACTTGCGCCCGCATTATGACCTGATTAAGCTTTCTTCGCGCTTCTTCTGTATCTCTTGCTGTGATTACTACTGCAATGTCGTCCGAGTAGCCAATTAAATACGATTCCTCTGACATTTCCAGTTTTGTCCTTGTGCTGTTCCCGATGTGACCACTATCTGTCGTGATCCCTCTCTAGTTTGGTACAGTCTGTTACCAAGGTGACACCGCACAACAGCTCTGAGGTAGTCGGGAATCTTAAAGCTTTTTTTTCTTTTAAAGAGCGTCGATTGTAGCCACCCATCTAGCGCTGTCGAGGGCGTTTCAAGCATCTAAGGTCACTGGAAATACTATTCTTTTGTATTTATGCCATCTACGCTGTGCGGCTTCTACACTTTCAATGATGCATTTTGTACTCCTTAGAGTTGATCTGCGGGGTCTAATGCCGTATTATCGACGGTAAAGTTCTCCAGCTTCGTTTATAGCTGTTTCGAGTCTGTGTTTATGGAGCATTCATAGGGCTTTCCCGCTATGTCAGGCATGCAAAGTGGACGGACTGCTGATGGTAAGTTGGGATCTCCTTTTCCCTTGCTAATTAGCACCAGCCGTTGCATTTTCAAGAGTTCATGGAATATTTCGGCTTCGACGCAGGCGTTGTATATTGCCGGTCGCTCTGCATCCATTATTTTCAGGATTTCTGCTGGTATTCCGTCCGGGCCAGGTGATTTGTTGGTCTTGAACTTGCCAGTGGCTACTTGCAGTTCTTCGAGGGTAAAATGAATGATTTGCGGATAAACTAGAGTCTGTTCTGAATCACTTGCCATTTTTTTTTGTTTGTGGTGGAAGAGTGCGTTTGCGATGTGGCCCATTTTGGCAGTGGTTAAGTCAGGTGGTTTTGCTCGAGCGCCAAGTCTCTTCATTACTATTATATACGCAAGTCCCCAGGGTTTATTTTTTGCATATACTCGCGCAGTTCCTCCCATTTTTTCTTTTTGCTGTTGTCGATGGCGTGCTTCAGTTTCTTTTTTGCTCCTTTGTATTGCACGGCTTCACGGGATCCAGCTCTTTTTTATTTATTTATTTTTGGTTAAATGAAGCTTAAAATCTCACCTTTCCAACACTATATGGTATGTCACAATGTGATTGGTAGAACTGGACATCTATTGGCAAAATACGAAAAGACTTTTTCGACTACCCAATATATATATGTACAATATATAGTTTAAGAAGAGATTTGGATCAAACGATCATACTTGACGAAGAAAAATATGCAAGACAGCTAGACAAAAATGAAAAGTTCTCCCTCTCGCTGTGGCACTCTCATGTATTTGCTCTTTATGCTGAGCTGCGTAAAGTGTAGTGAAAAATTCAATTAAATCCGGAGCAACAACAAATTAAATTGAAACTTTCGGAAATTGATTTCTTACGAGGTCAAACACTCACCTATACTGTGCCATATAGGCTCACATTTTCTGCTCAAAAAACCATTCAGAACTCAATGTGCGCATATTAAAAGGTAATAGCACCGCTAGTTGTGCTTGCAACGCGGTCAAGCGAAGCAAATCGAAAAAGCGCCTAAAAATCAAGTGAACCTCAACAACGATAACGACAACGACAACAACAAAAAACAAATAAAATATTTATTAAGCATAAACATAAGTCATAAATGAAAGTTTGGCCTTCATTAAACGCTGTCTAAGGCAGACAACAACAACAACAGCTAGTCGTCTTATTTTTAGTTTCTTCAAATTACTATTATTATTATTTATTTTGGTAGCCTAAGTGAGTGCAGCGCAAGCAAGTTAATATTTGAACTCTAGCAACAACAACAACTACAAATAGAGGGTGATTTTTTTGAGGTTAGGATTTTCATGCAGTAGTATTTGACAGATCACGTGGGATGTCAGACATGGTGTCAAAGAGAAAGATGCTCAGTATGCTTTGACATTTCATCATGAATAGACTTACTAACGAGCAACGCTTGCAAATCATTGAATTTTATTACCAAAATCAGTGTTCGGTTCGAAATGTGTTTCGCGTCCGTGTCCGATGAGCGATGAGGCTCATTTCTGGTTGAATGGCTACGTAAATAAGCAAAATTGCCGCATTTGGGGTGAAGAGCAACCAGAAGCCGTTCAAGAACTGCCCATGCATCCCGAAAAATGCACTGTTTGGTGTGGTTTGTACGCTGGTGGAATCATTGGACCGTATTTTTTCAAAGATGCTGTTGGACGCAACGTTACGGTGAATGGCGATCGCTATCGTTCGATGCTAACAAACTTTTTGTTGCCAAAAATGGAAGAACTGAACTTGGTTGACATGTGGTTTCAACAAGATGGCGCTACATGCCACACAGCTCGCGATTCTATGGCCATTTTGAGGGAAAACTTCGGACAACAATTCATCTCAAGAAATGGACCCGTAAGTTGGCCACCAAGATCATGCGATTTAACGCCTTTAGACTATTTTTTGTGGGGCTACGTCAAGTCTAAAGTCTACAGAAATAAGCCAGCAACTATTCCAGCTTTGGAAGACAACATTTCCGAAGAAATTCGGGCTATTCCGGCCGAAATGCTCGAAAAAGTTGCCCAAAATTGGACTTTCCGAATGGACCACCTAAGACGCAGCCGCGGTCAACATTTAAATGAAATTATCTTCAAAAAGTAAATGTCATGAACCAATCTAACGTTTCAAATAAAGAACCGATGAGATTTTGCAAATTTTATGCGTTTTTTTTTTTAAAAAAGTTATCAAGCTCTTAAAAAATCACCCGTTATTAAATGTGCGCTAACAAAACGGAAGAAGCCAGTGCAGTTCAGTATGTATTTGTATATACAAATGTATTTGTATGTGTGTATGTGTGTGTGTGAGTCCATATTCTCGTGTGTATTCACACGTTCAATTTCAGTTTCAAACGCTCGGCTTAGCAGCTGGTACCACTCGCCAGTGTAGTCACTTGCCTCAACCTGCCCAATTGGGCATAGCAGGTTGTATTGCTGCCATAAGTTCTTTTCACTTTACTTTGACTTCTAGTATGTGAATGCATGTTCGTGTGTGTGTGTGTGGGTACGTAAGCATAGCAGTTACGCTTAATTTCTCTTTTCACTTTATAATAAGCATTTGCTTTTGCTACCGTTGTTGCTGCTTCTATATACAATACCTATATCGGTTTGCTCTTTTTTGCTGTTGTTTGCTAGTTAGTTGCTTTTATAGTTGCCGGTGTATTGGTGAGCATGCAAGTGCACGCATTTTAATTTGAAAATTTTCGACGACGGCCAAAAGGGCAATTGGCACTTGTGCAGAAGCGAGCAGCTTGTTGAATGAATGAAAGCGTAAGCTTGTGGGTTTACAAATATTTATGCTCGGGTCATGTAAACGGCCGGTAGGAAATTTAGTTTTGAAAGAATTTAAATATAAACAATATTTCCGAGCAGAACTTAAAACACTTGGATACTTACGGGACCAGAAAAATTTTTCCCAGAGAATAATTTCTAAGTACAAAAAAAAAATTCTAAATTTTTTGAAGTAAAACTTCAAAGTTGAAATATTTATCAACGAATTTCGAAATTTAGCTCATTGAAAACGTTATTTTAAATTTCAGTTCTATAAAAGGGTAATAAAAAAATTTTCCTTCAAGCTTATGTTACATGTCTCATACAAAAAGGATCAAAAATTATACATATGTGACCTGGTCGACGAAAAGGAGGCTAAGGTGTCAAAAAAAAATAAAACAAAAAAAAAATGATTTTTTGACACCTAAGCCCCCTTTTCGTAGACCAGGTCACATATATTCATTAAAATGAAAGGGAAAGTGTTTGGTCTACTTGTTTCTACTTTTTGAGAAACTGACATACTAAAAAGAATAATAATGTTTTCAATAAGCTTAATTTCGAAATTCAATCGAAAATATGTCGACCTTGTAGGTCAACTTCAAGAAACGTTGACAAGTTTTTTAAAAGGCTATCGAAAAATTTTGGTTTAGTCTCTTTTAGATGTGTTAAGAAGTTACGGTCCAAAACTCGACATTTTTCAAATCCGCAAGTTTGTCGAAGTCTTCATAAATGATTGAGAAGTATCTTAGAACAAGCAGGAAAGATCTAATAAAGGTTTTCTTAGTTCTTGGATACAGTATTTAGTGATTCAACATGGTTTTGATTTCCAAAATATTAGCAAGCGATAAAAAAATAAAAAATAGCCCTTAAAATAATAAAACAAATCGGTACTGGAAAATTGAACACCCTGTTTTCGTAACTTTAATAGCGAGTTTTTTTTAAATATACTCCTATAGATATAACTCTTATGCGGCATATATCACTTGGAAAATCGTGAATAGGTCCATTGAGCTAAGTACTTATCTATCAACAAAATGTATCAAGACCAACATATACATATCTGCTAAGGTGACTGATTAAAATTCCAGATGGCTTGCTTGGTTGGATAAACGTGATAACCCAGGTGTTTCTGTCTTATACCCGTAAAGGCGAGGTGGCCAAGAATGAGATGTATACATAATTTTCTCTAAGAACATTGACTTCCTTATTCGCTTTGGCGGATATAAACGAACATTGGGAGAAAGTAGAAAAAGTCTTTTCGTATTTGTAAACAAACTTCAACTTATTTCTTTAATTTATAATAATAAATAGTTTTGTTCGACCACTTTTTTCCATTTTTCTACTAAAGACATTATTCCATCAGTGTGAAACTTTTTTGGTTTTTCGATGAAAAACTGCGACAAGTCATTTTCATAGGCTTCTCTTGTAGCCAACTTTACTCCATTAAGGGAATTCTGTATTGACCGAAACAAATAATAGTCGGATGGTGAAGGTCAGGGCTATATCGTATATGCATCAAAAGTTCCCAGCCAAGCTCACCCAGTTTTTGCCGAGTCATCAAAGATGTGTGCGTTCTGGCGTTGTTCTAATGGAAGACGCATCCCTTTCTGTTGATCATTTCTGGCCGCTTCTTTCGATTGCTTGCTTCAATTTCATCATTTGTTGACAGTAAAATGTAGAATCAATCGTTCGACCAGACTGGAGTAGCTCATTGTGAATTATTCCTTTCCAATACCACTAAACACTCAGAATAACCTTTCGAGGCATCAATAACGGTAACCATTTGTTGAGCTTCACCACGCTTGGACCATGATCTTTATCAAACATTTTTATCGTATTTCATGCACTTTTCGTCTCCTGTTACCAGTCGCTTCAGCAATAGAGTAATCGGTAACGTGTTATCTCTTGACTTTTAGCCTCCAAAGGCACTGCTAGTGATCAAGTTTAACTTTGAGCTTCAAACGTCGCATGACGTTATCTTTATTCAAAAATCTTTTAATCTATCTATCAAGCAGTCAATGAGTTTTTCCATTCCTTTGGTTTCTGGAAACACCAAACTCAATTGAAATCCTTCCAATGCTCTTCTTGAAAATCAAGTCATCAAATTTTTGCCGATTTTATCCAACAGAGGAATGTGCACTGAGACCCTGTTGTACTATACGAGGTGTATTCCAAAAGTATCGCGAATCGAAACTGACAGTTTTCTTCGATTGCAGGGGCGTGGCGCATAATGAGTTCTTGCTACAGGGAAGAACGGTCAATAAGGAATATTACCTGCAAGTTATGCGCAATTTGCTCGAAGCAATCCGCCAGAAACGCCCGGATTTGTGGAAGAACAAAAATTGGCTTTTGCACCACTATAACGCCGATAACGCCCCTGCTCACACACATCGTTGCTTGTGCGCGACTTTTTGGCCAAAAACAACACACTAATGATGCCGCAGCCACCGTATTCCCCAGATCTAGCCCCCTGTGACTTTTTCTTGTTCCCTAAACTGAAGAGGCCCATGAAAGGACGACCTTACGCTTCTCTTGACGAGATAAAGACGGCATCGAAGGGGGGGCTGAAGAAGAAAAAAAAATTATTTTATGAAGTGCTTCGAAGATTGGAAAAATCGTTGGCACAAGTGTATAGTATCTCATGGGGATTACTTTGAAGGGGACAAAATAGATATTCCTGAATAAATAAATAATTTTTGAAAAAACACAAAATTCGCGATACTTTTTGAACACACCTCGTATTCTTCGCAACTTCTCACGCAGAAATATTCGCGTTTTGTTTGTCGGCCGCAGCTTCTTAATTTTTCTTCGTCAACTTTCGGTTCTGCAGCGTGTCTAAATAAATCGATAATGTGCCTTAGCTTTTTGTGTTCGATTTCGGAACGTAACAAGCAGCATATCTATATTATTTGATGCCTTTGCCGGATCGATCGATTCTTTAGGCGAAAAAGCCCCAATTGTAAATTGTTATTTGCAGACGGCTGCGTTGAGTATCGTTGCTTTTCCTGCTGTTTCCTTATTTTTTCAGTTTTTAATATTTCTATCTTAGAAAAATTGGACGACAAATCATGGAGAATACATCAATTGAATATATCACACAATAATATTTCTTGTAAAACTCATGTGTTGGTTAGTCTGTAGTCCATTTCTGTTGTCTGATATTAATTTTAACGGTGCCGCTCGCTCAACCAGGCAGTTTAGCCATTTATTTTTACAATTTTCTATAACCAATTTTTAGTTAAACGAACCATTCCGCCGTATACGAGTATGTCACGATTTCAATTCTCATTCTACGTGGGCTGCTATATATATTTTCAACGAAAATGTTTTTTTTTTCTTTAGATTTGGCTCGTCTTGGAAGACCCACACGGACGATTGCTGTTTTGTTTCGGGCTCATACGCATAGATCCATGATTCGTCACCTGTGACGATCTTATAAACGTCTTTTGAAGCACCGCGATCGTATTTTTTGAGCATTTCTTTACACCAATTCAGACGAGCCTTTTTTTGAGCGATTATCAATTTGATCCAACGAGAACAACCCTTTTTTACGGTGAGGTGTTCATGCAATATCGAATGTATGCTGGTGGGAGAAATGCATTGGCGTGCCTCTATCTGAAGGTATGTTATATGACGGTCTTGCATTATCAGTTCACGTACGGCATCGATGTTTTCTAGCACAACGGCTGTTTTTGGACGACCTTCACGGAATTCGTCTTTGAGCGAGCGTCGGCCACGTTTGAATTCGTTGTAACAGTTTTTCACAGTGCTAGAGGATGGTCCTTCATAGCCATACAAAGATTTTAGTTCATCGATACACTCTTGTCGTGATAATTCACGTCGAAAATTGTGAAAAATGATCGCACGAAAATGATCACGAGCTAATTCCATTTTTTGGCCGAGATGAATTTTTTAATTCCCTGTAAATAAAACAATTTACAATTAAATGACAAAACGTTCTGAGTGATGTTATGCTAAAAAATGTTAAACTTTCCAATGGAAATGTCAGATTGCACCTGGCAACACTTAGTGTTCCCTAGTCCAGAAATATTTATAGCAGCCTATGTAGCTCGTTTGATTTAACAGACACACTCTTTACCAATATAAAAAAAAAATTATTTACTCTTAACAGGTAACATTTAAAAATAATAAACTTACTTTAGTCTAATTCTTAATTTTGGCTGTTGAAATTTTTGTTTTTTTTTTTTTTGTTTTTGTTTCTGTCTGCTGATGACTTTTTTAGTTCACTTTTGAGAATTCTAAGAAATTAATGTCAACAGTTTGGCTGCTTCCTCCCTAGTGGGCGTTTTTCAAAGGAAAGACACATTCACGCCTGTACTCTTTCCGGCTTCAATGTTTAGATTTTTCATTAGCTTCAGCGTTTTCGTTAGCATTTTTTCAAGCTGATTGCTAACAACAACAATAATATATATTTTATGTATATAAACTTTAGAAATGTCTTCGAGTTGTTGTCCGCTTGTTGTTTTGGTTGTTGGCTATAACGCGTGCCAAATATTAAAATCATTTGCTTACGCTCGCCAACGCCAGCTTTCCACAGCTACAAACAGACATTACAAACCAACAGCGAGAACTTTACGATGTAAGTAAACGGAGGCCACTTAAATAATTGGCCGAAAAGTGAATCGCTTATGGCAATCGACGCAGTGGCTGTATATACAGACATACTTACAGATATCTACATATATTGAATATGTGTATAAATGTATGTACAGGTAAAAGTGTATTTGTAATGAAAATGGCAGTTCAAGTTGAAGTGCCCAAATGGTTCATCAACCGTGGCAGCGTGTTTAGCGGCAAGCACGTACCAGCTGCCCAGCCATATTTACCAATACACACACAAATATACAAACACATACACACAAATATAGAAACACATACACATAATGAGTTGATTTAAATGATTCTGCTCGGCCGTAAACGCGTTAAAATGAATTCTGATGTGGCTTATTAAGAGCGCCGGCGCGCCAACATAGCAAACGCACACACAGTCACACATACACAGTTACAACTAGAAGAATTTTTATTCGTCTCGCTAAGCATTTATGACATTTCGTGTGCGTTATGAATTTTTATATCCAATTCTATTGTTTTCGCTTTTGTTTTTCGCAATTTTATTAAATATTCAATGGCAGCTGGCAATTAAATTTGACCGTCGTGCCGCATATGCCTTAAGGAGTCGTCGAGTTGTGGTTTGGCAGGGCAGTGAGCTTTGGTGGAGTGCAAGGGGGGCTCATATATACATATGCTCATTAGCATATTCATCGCGTTTGCCAGAATTTCTCTTGGCACCGTTGATCATCCATTGCGGACGCGAAGAAAGTGAATACTTTGCCTCTAGTTGGTAATGTGCGAAATTCCAATGAACTACAAGTATAGCGGCAAGCAAGCCAAAACTTGAACTTTTAATTTATTGAAAATGTGGCATTTTACTTTCGAAATATAGAAATAGGAAAATTAAATCAGAAATTACTCTTAAGCCGTGACTTTAATCACGATCATTAAACGAAACCATTTTTTCTAGACTAAGCTCTCATAAAATCTGGCATATAAAGCGTGCTTTCAAAGCGACGCTACAAAAGTAGACCGATAGGGACAGCAAATGACGCCATATTTTTCAGCTCTTTGACATTATTTTTCCGCATGGTTTACCATTTCCTCATGGAAAGACTTATGATCCAACAACGATTTGAAATTATTGAAATTTACTACAGAAATTCAGAGTCAGTGGCCTCAACTTTAAGAGCACTACATACAATTTATGGTCGTCATAATCGTCCTGTAGATGAACAGTTGAGCGTATCGTGGAAAAATTTAATCCAAAGATTAAAGGCAGAGTACAAAATGTTCCCGTGTCAGTAAGACAAAGAAGTGCCCGTAGTGTCGATTATTGCTATCGATAGCATATCTCTCACACGTCGTATTAATTTTAAATTAGGAAGCAAGACACATATTAATCATTAACAAAAACAGTGATCACATTAGCGCCTAATGACTACTAAATAATAGTCGCTGGCTCTTTGCATTACTTCATTACGGCCTCAATGTGAGCTGTCACTTACATCACCCCCACCAATGACAGCAACAAATCGAAATTTAATTACAAGTGAAGTAATTTGTCAGAGCGATGATTGCACGCAGTTAACAATTAAACCCTGGCTAGTTTGTATTTGACTAACCACCTCTTTTGTGCTACAATATTTTTCGTCATTAAAATGTTTAACCTAATATTGTTTGTAATTTTTTGCTAATAACGACTAACAACAGCTTAACTTCCGCATCAAAAAAAAAAAAACACTTTTGTTTCTTAAATCGCTCAAGTTATACAATATTCATTCAATCATAGAAACTAAACAAAGCGATTCGCCAATTTTTCACTCAAGCCTTAATTGCGATTTGAAACAACCGGCAACAATTCGGTGATAAATGATGCACCAAATGACATAATGTCACGAAATACTTGGATTTGTAAGCAGAAATAACAAAATATGGGAATGTTCATGTATGCGTATTCGGCAAAAAAGTAACGCAATTTACATGTAGACCGAAAATGACTTAATGTTTAAAAAAAAAAAAAAAAAAAATAACACTTTTTATCATTTTTGATAGTTTGATGTGTGCTGCCTACATACCTTGATATAATGTGATGTGTCCAACGTGTGATGTGGCTAAAATGACTTGAATTTGTAGGCTGTTATTATAATTATATGAGTTGATGTGAAGTACACTCATGAGATAAAGCATTGCGATGCTAAATGACCATATTTAATATGATGTTGGCTTGTTCGATTCGCCACTTTGATATCTGTTCGCTTTTCAAAGATATCAAAGGTACCAAGTTAAATGTAACACTGTAGAGCGTATTTTACCTCAACTCTCCAGTATTGGAAAATCGAAAACAGCTGATTGATTGCCGTAAAATCTTGAAAACTTGATCTGATTGAATGTCATGATTTGTATGTATGATGTGTTGTCTTGGCCAAGCGATCAAGCGGGTTAAAACATAACGTGAATAATTAGAGATATGGCGTAAGCCGTGGTCATGTGATATAAATTAATATGATATATAAATAAATTAGAGCAGTTTGATTCTTTGCGATATCAGATGGAGTTCACGTCTGACTAAAATGACCACTCCGTTTAGAATGCCTGCACTTGACGCGAGTTTTGGACGCTCGGCCTCACAGTCGATACCTACTCCAGTGTATCATATTGTGGAGACACTGGATGCTTACAGCGTAGCCTTGTCAATGCAGGACAAGGACACAAGAGATGCTCCATTTCGTCCACTATTTCATTGCCCTTGTTGCCTTTTTGGCCTGGCACTCAGAGATTCAAGAAATTTTCACATAATAATGATGTAATACATATTACCATAGGAGAATAAGAGGTGATATTATAAGATATCATAATAATATGTGACCCAATATGAGTTATGACATGTTAGCATATAATGCATTATGATGTGATCAAGTAATTTCTTGAGATATGACGCGAAGATGGTGATGCCATTTAATGTGATGTACCATAATGTAATAACTTCTACTTTATTCATGATGTGAAAAGTTGTCGTAAGACTTGTTAAGCTGTGACTTTTTTATTTTATATGTATAGGCGATTATATTTATAGTATGCATGTTGTCATTGGATGTGATATATAGTCAAGTCATATGATCACGTCAACTTTGTTAAATAGTTAGAAATTTATGAATGTAACCATGTGAGGCCATTGAACATGATGTTACGTCATAGCATTTCTTATTAATGTGACTTTATTTGATCAATCATATAAATACTACTATATGGGAACACAATTGAAGGAGGCTGCAGGTAAACTGATGTGACATTATTTTAAGTCATATTATATGTTGAGGTCTGTGATTTGTGATGTAATATGATATTCGAGGTTTGTTGAGGCCTAATATAATATGATGTGACATTACTTTAGGAGATGTGATATGATGAAAATTGTTATATGATATTATGAAAGGTGATTGATGAGGCTTCACATATCCTGATGTGATAAGATGTGTGAATTTCAAATATTCTCCTTTAAATAATATTTACAGAATGTCGTATCACATGATAAAATTGAAATTAGTTGAACATTAATAACTCACCGTCTTGAATTATTGACACAATAATGTTTGATGTACGAATGATGTTTTTTCGTCAAATGTAATTTCATTATTTCATGTGAGGTGTTATGATAAAAGTTAAGTTATTAAGTTTAAAATCATGTGGTTTTGCTATATATTTTTTTCCTGTGGGGTTACGTCAAGTCCATGGTCTATGCGAATATCGAACGTGCAATTGCAGTAGTATCGGCCAAATTATTTTAGAAAACCGTCGAAAATTCAGTCCTACTTCCATGCATAATGGCATCAAATGTACTTTCACAGAAATATAGAATTTCATTGATATCCCAAACTATTTTGGGTTTACTTAAAAAAAAAAACGTTTGAACTGCTCTTATTGAAAAATCCGCTATATGTAGCATGTTATATATATAACAAAATATGACATAATGAGATATAATCTTCTGAAATATATAGAAGTAGGTATGGCAAGTTAGGAAGGGATTTGATATTTTGAAATATTATTTAATATGTTGTAGAAACGGTTGGTGAGATATTTGCAATTTTTTTAAATAAAATCAAGTGTTGATGTTATGAAATTTTGATATGATGATATGATTTTGTACTTAAAACCGAAGAATATTTATGATTTAAGGTCATATGATAAGATTTTTCATTATAAGATTTTGATTTAATGTAATGATATTTTGATAAGATATATCAAATCAAATTGGTTATAGTGTGACATGTGGAAACATGTGTCGAGGCATAACTATATTATAAATAATGTCATATGATGTGATGTGAAGGTCATAGCTAAATCGTTTCATATCATATCAAGATAATATGATGTTTCAATTAGTACTTATGACGTGATGTCAAATGTTAAAATATGATGCGATGTGATTTGATTTAGTATGGTAGAATTTAAAAGACGAGCTAAGGAGACATGATGTAATAAGTAGATATAAAATGCCAAAATTTTTTCATGAGATGTTATGCGATTTTTTCTAATACGGGCAGATGTGCTATAAAACGGCAAGAAGATTTTCATTACGAGTTAGCTTAAAATATATCATTGTTAATGAAGCATCTTGTAATGTGATGTAATATTGTGCGATAAGATGTGATGTGATGTGGTAAAACAAAAAAATCACCAACAAGATTCGATTACATTGCTTATTCAAATTAATTAAAAAGAAAATGAAGGCAAAATACTGCAAACTGAAAGAAGTCTGACCCTGAACTGTACTAAATGACATCACATAAAATACAACAAAAAAATGTACATCGATCGATTAATTTCAACCTTATCATGAAACATTCAGGCAATTCAGTTAACTGTTCACCAAAATATTTGACACGCCGCAAATTCACAACAATTAACTAATAAATCTAAGCGTATTCTCTGCTCGTATACTGAAAATTACCTTAACCACTACCCCAACTACAACAAGCAAAACGATCAGCACAAAATTAGTCAACAAGCATTTGCAGTTAACTAAAGTAGACGAGCAAATTAATAGTCACTTAAATGGGCGAGTGGACAGGCAAATTAAGCAAACGCTACTTTCTCCAGCTGCAAGCGAGTGCTGGCGCTGATGACCATGCCAATGGCCAAATAGTTAGTTAGACGCCTGAGCTTACAACACGCAGCGACAAAGCAATGGCCGTAGACATGTGTGTGCGTGTTTGTTTGTGTGTTTAAGCAGTGGTTGGTGAGCATATCTTCAGAATATTTGCTAAACGCGCATTTACATAATTGCCCCCTAACTATTGGCCAAGCACTAACCAGTATGACCTCAATTCTTAAGACAAAAATATGAGCGACAACAAATATATGCGTGGAAGCTGGAAGGTTGAAATGAAGAAGATGACATTTGCATATTCACATATATGTATGCATAGTCGTAGCTGCAGCATGAATGGAAATATAGATGACAATCATTTGCAAAACTAATCTGGGAATTTTGAATGTTAGTAGAAAAGAAGAGAAGGAAACTTATATACTAAGGATCCAATAACGTGTACTTTATAAATGAAAATATTGACAAAATTGGCCACACAAATCTATTTGGTCCATACACTGTTTGTATTTATAAATAATCTATTTCAGAAGTTAAAAGAGAAATCTCCTGAGTTTTTGTCCGAAAACGTTTAGAAGCTTAGAGCGTTAATTAGCAAGGCTCGTATAAGAAGTTATGTGGAAGATTCCTTTAAACTTCTGACTTCGATCGAGTACTTTCACATCCAAAATCTGATAAAGGCTCGTTAGCGAATTCCTTCCAAGTTCTGCAAGAGAGCAAGACTTTGTTACTAAAAAGTGATAAAGGAATCTGTTTTGAGACACTGGAAAGTTTACAACAATTCGAAAGAGTTACTCGACTTGCTTCTGATAACATATCGTGCATCTTTTTCCTCCTCTGAATATTTTGCATCTACGAGTATGTATATCGACTAATATATAACAAGGAATGACCCCACCACATAGCATGTCGGGCTTGATGATCTAACACAAATACGAGTAGTGATGAAGTCACCTGTGATTTTGGAGTGATGGCTGCCAATAGTCACAAGTGCACTCAGGAAATTCTACTATATGTGACCTGGTCTACGAAAAGGGGGCTTAGGTGTCAAAAAATCATTTTTTTTTTTTGAACCCCCTTTTCGTAGACCAGGTCACATATAATATTATTGGGTCTGAAACCAAATTCATGCGGAATTTTGTTCTTGAAAAAGAATTTTTGCGTGAAGCTCTTTTTCTTTAATTCATAACAATTTAAACGTTGTGATTTTGGCTTGGAAGACAAAGAAACTCGTGGGCGATGAACATTAGTGCCAAATCCATGAAGAACTCGCAGACTTTTGGGGAGTCCCTAAAGCAACTATTTCAAACAAGGAAATGGGTTATCATATGAATTGTAGCCAAAAGACGTTGAAGATAGTTTTTCATGTCGGCGGCTTGAACGCTACAAAAAAAGTCGGTTTTAGTTCGAATTTCTAATGTTGATCGGGATAATTTTCAAGTTGTTACGTCAATTTGAACTTGTAGAAATATAGGCCAAAAACTTTTTGTAAAATTCACCACAACCACATCACAGAGATGCCCAACGCTTGAAAACGACGTGTGACAGACTGATTTTTGTCTTCCTCAATTGATGCGCCGGAGCAATATTCACCACACCACAGGCACTTCTTTGTCTCACTGGCACGAGTACATTTTGCACTGTGGATTCAAATTTTCCCACTGTACGCTCAATTTTTGATATGACAGGACGATTATGACAACCCCAAAATGTATGTAGCGCTCTTAAAGTTGAGTAAATTTTAATAATTTTTACTAGTTGTTGTATCGTAAGTCTTTCCATGATGAAATGGCAAACCTTACTGAAGAGAAATGTCAAAAGAGCGGAAATAAGGCTAATAAAGCCTCATTTAATGGCTTTATGGAGCATTTGGAGATAATGGCTGAAGAAAAGATGCTCTAATAAATGCAATCCTCTTATCTGAAATTCGGTTCCCTTGGAATTATACAAGTACGAGTATAATTATTTTCCAATTAACCTTACTTTAATAATTAAGTAATCATTATTCAAACTGTGATCAAACGGACGGTTTAGGATTTGAACACTTTAACAAAAAATATTTAATATGATCAAATAGCCAGATTTGTTTAAGTTTAAAAGTCACATCAACTTAAATACTTAAAAGTAATTGGCAATCAATATAAAATTTAACTATTTTTTCGAAAAAAACGGTAATCCGCTTAATAATTTCCACCACCGATTCTCCAAAAACGATCACCATAAATGCAAAGTGCATAAGTACCGCTAATCTGGCTGCTCACATTCCAACGCTGACTTTATAGCTTTAGTTGTTAGTGTTTTGCGTTCAATATTTTCCCTCCTGCAATGCCATTTCGCCGTGTTAATATTTCAGCTGTCCAACAAGCGCGACTAAACGCTTTTAATGTTCTCTGAAAGCGAAGCATTTATGGGTTGTTTGCTTGGCGCTGCGCTCGACTGCAGATGACGCCATGGCGCTCCGCACCACACGTGACCAAGTTTGTGGCCGCGGCTGTGGCTGTGAGTGTGGCCTCGCTTGCATCTGCATAATGTTGGCGCTCAATATGCTGTGCTTGTGCGCCGCGCAGGCGGTGCAGAGGATCTGTCATAACGGAAATATGCTTTTACAAGTTGGCAGGTGTTGAATCTGCCTTAACGGTTGCTTTTTTGTTGGTTTTTCTTAATAAACATTTTTGATTTGTGTGTTTTGGTGGCGGATGTGTGCTTGCGCCGAAATGATTTTATAGTTTTTGGCGGAATATATTCAAAGAATGCGCATTTTCTACAATATGTTGTCGCTTTTAGTGTGAATTATGGGATTTGCTCTTGAATTACTGCTTTAATTTAATTAAATATTATATACATGTTTTTTTTTTTTAATTCACTGCTGAGTCGGTACAAAGGTAAATGCAATTAGACAAGAAATTTATATCAAATTCATTTTCATCCGTTTGTTAAGGTTTAATACCAATTTGGCTCTTACTGTTAAAATGAATTTTAGATATTTCATACTAAGACTGATTTCTATTTTTGGTGAATCTTAGCAACTACCTGCTTGAAACTTGATACATGAACAAGAAACAAAACTTGGTCTTAAGCAGTAAAGCTGCCAGTGCTTCTTACTCCTTAAGATAATAATTGTATTATTGTTTTTCTTTTAATAAATAAATAAAATTAAAAAAAAAAAAGCTTGGTCTATATAGTATTTCTGGCATATGATCATCATCAAAAAATGTTCGAAATCGGTTCATGAAAAATTTGCTATCGAAAATATAATAATAATATTTAATTTGTGATCTATCTCCATGAATTTGTGTGTACACCTTATGTACATATATGACAGGAGGGCTGTCTCGTGGCCACTTAGGTATATGACTGAAGTGTAATATTGTTTAGGAAACTTTCGCATTTGACAATGTATCTTCACCAAATTTGGTATAGATTATTTTCTAGGGCAAAAATGTAATATCCAAGAAAATTGTTCAGATCGGTTAACTATAGCATATAGCTACCATACAAACTGAGCGATCGGAATCAAGTTCTTGTATGGACAACTTTCATATTTAACAAGATATATTCACGAAATTTGGTATGTATTATTTTCTAAGGCAACAATGTAATCTCTAAAAAACTTGTTCAGAACGGGTTACAATAGCATATAGCTTCCATACAAACTGGACAAATAGTTACTAACAGAAATGCACCTGTGAAGGGTATTTAGCTTCGGTGCAACCGAAGTTAAGGTTTTTTCTTGTTTTTACATGAGACATTTTATTTAATATATTGTTGTCGAGTATGTAGTTCAGAAAGACTTTCAAAAGCGTGTTTGGCGGAGATTAAGATAATCTGCTTAAAATTACATTAAATACCAAATCCATAAAAAAAAATTTATTACAATGGATGAATGAAGAACTAAATAAAATTTTAATTTTTTACAATATGGGGGCTTCCCAAAAAGCAAGTTTTTCGTGAAAAAAATTACACTTCAGAGTGTTTTTAACGCGAAATTATTGCCAAAGTCTTATTTCTGCGTTCATTATCTGACAAATGCATATGTATATCTGTAAAGATCATGCAAAAATATCAAGTTGATCGGTGATGCCATTTCGGAGAAACTTTTTCCACCGACTCTGAAGGCAGAGTTTTGAGAAAAGCCTATTTACGATATGTGATCCGATTACACGGTGTTAAAAAATGCCTCCAAATATGCTCATATCTCTTAAACTATTTGCGCTATTAATTTTAAATACTCGAAGCATATTCTTAAATATATTTACAACCGATATACATGTGTGCAAAAAAATTGAAATTCACTCAATAAAAATGTGTGGTCAAGTATGTTCTTAGTGCCAAAGTTAGATCCTGATTCCTCTGCAATAAATTCATTTTCTATGTTTGGCTGTGAGGCAGTTATATATGAATTCAGGCTCAATAATTTTGCTGGAAATAATAATTTTCATTTTAGTTTTTTTTTTTTAAAATAACTATTACTGACATCTTTAATTATAAGAAATAGCTACACCTCAATTTTTTTTCAAATCGTTCTGATAGGTACAAGTATGTTATGCCAACAATCGCCGAAGTTGATTCTTTATTAAAAAAAATTAATCATATTAATGATAACAATTCTCTTTCTTGCAAAATTTAAAAAAATAATATTTTTAAGATTTCATAGAGATTTTGGGCAAATATATCTACTATAATTAACAATTATATGAACTGACTTTTTCAAATTAAATATACTGGACAAAAAACCCATGACTTGTTCTTCCACAATTTCGACCGTTTTCGACAGAGGTTCATACGCAAACGCCTTAATACGACTAAATAAACTCCTTGTTGACCGTATGTACCTATGGAACAAATTCATGTTGCACCAAACTACGAATATCGAAAAAAACAATGAGCATCACTTTGACTTTTCAGCGTCTTTGGCGTGTGTTTTTTGGTTTCGGCTTGTTTTTTCACCTCCACTCCATCAAACTCTTAAACCCATGTCTCATTGGCAGATATAATGCTCTCCATAAATGTAGGATCGGGATCCGCACGCTAAAAATACCCAAAAAGACAATTTCACGGTACTCTTTATGAAAAAATTCAGCTTTGTTGGTACGAACGCGTCTCATACCCAAAATATCCACCAAATTCATTCGAACGGACTCGCGAGTGATACCGAGCTCTCTCGTCATCTCTCTAACACTTGCTTGATAATTTTCAAGCTCCACATCTTTCATTTTTTATATTATATTTTCATTAGTTGAAGAGGTCGAAGGTCGTCCAGAACGAAGTATGTCGTCAACGATCTCTCGACCGTCCTTGAAGGCTTTGTATCAATCGTAGGCTTGTGTTTTTGATAAAACTGAAGCCTTTTTTCAATATTCGCAGAATTCCTCATACGAAATTTGGTTAGAAATATAAAACTTAAGAGAAATTCTTTGTTCAATATTTTTGTCTATTTTAAAAATTGCAACGCATCGTTTAGATGTACCAACTAAAATAATCGTCTCAGTGTGACACTCTGAAACAACTCTGATTTTCGCGTTTTTTTTTATTAATTGCAACGTCAATCCAATTTTTTATTTTATAAAAAAATACATTGAGGACAAATACAAAATGGGTTTTTTATGTTTATTTATTGGGAGTATAATAACTAAATAAATGGTTGAAATGACACTTAAAAAAAGGTCCTATCGGTCTAAAAAAATTAAAAATATTAATTAGACGGCGGTTTTAACGAAAAGGATCGAATTTTGTCATTTTCTTCGTCAGTTTTTCGTAGGAAAAAATTGGAAGATTTCAAAAAAAAAATAAAAGTTTCCATAGCGCGATAGCGAATGACGTTAAAAGGTTCTCTCCAAATTTGAGCTATATATCTTCGAAACTCCCTCTTTGAGAGTGGAAACCGTTTTGAAAAATATCATTCTGAGAAAAACGCGTTCAAAGATTGTAGTTGCTCCGTTCCCCGCACTGTTCCCTACCCTGTTCTACAAGAAGCGACCATTTTAATTTGAATTTCGATTTCAAAATTTGAGAGAATGTTTATTATAGTGGAAAATCGTTTTGTTTTGTTGCATAACTTGCATTACTACCCGATAATTTCTCGAATATTTCGCACTGAGACGATCCCTTAAGCAGCTGCTGTAGGCAAACTGATTGACAGAAATAGTTTTTTTTTGAAATATCATCCACCCGAAGTTTTCCAATTATAATTTCTGGGCACTTTTTTGTCACAATGAATATATAGCCATGTATAGAATTTAGTTAAAATTTTAAAATTAATCGTCTTCTAAATTTCCTACAGATGCTATATTAAATACCAAATACTGCCTAAATATTTTAGAAGATATCGACGCATGCACAAAAATTAAAACAAATATTCCCTCCAACAATTTTTATGTATGATAAGTATATAGGAAATATATACATATGTACGAAAAGGTATGTGGGAAGTGCTCAATATAAATTCACAAAGCATGCGTCAAGTGAAAGTTCTGCTAGTTAAGCTGACAAGCCCAACGACAGAGCTGCCTGCGAACATATGCACACGCACACCTATGCACCTGTATAACTACCAAATCCATGGGCATATGTGGGGTATATAAATATGTTTATGCGCTCATCATGCCTGGCGGCAGTGTCACCGCTGACACATATCGCTGCCGAGAGTAAATAATTTGGTGCTAAGTAATTGAATAGCAACAACAACAGCAACAATATATATCACTGCTTCGGCTGTGCTTTTAAGTGACTTGACAATAACGGACAATTTGTTGCGTTTCATACACAAAACGCACCCAAAAACTACACACTTTTCTTCAATATTCTTGCTAGTTTTCTTTTTTTTTCTAATTTCTTTCGACGCTTTTACTACTTAAGCACATAATTGCAGCGGATAATTAAACGAAACGTTTGCTCAAAATCAATACACGTATTGCTGGTGATTAAGCGGTTTAAAACAAAGCGCGGTGGCACGCCGCTGGTGGTAGTGGCAGCGGAGTTAATTTCTGGTTGGCCATGTGTGTGCGCGTACATTTTTGGAAAGTAAAAGTTTAGTTCTACTTTCTTGCGACACGCATATGCACGCACGTGAATACGTGATTTTGCGATTACGTGCGCGCCTACAACGAATTTTGATTGAAATATCAAAAACGAGTTCGTTGCTTAAGTCTTTTATGCCAATGCTTGGAATTATCGCTATTTTCGGTGTAGAAAATTGTGTTTTGCTTGGAGTTTCTAGTTTTCAGTAACCTGATTACAAACATATATATTTATAAATGTTCATAGATATATATGTATATGGGGAATTCCATACCAAATCGACCACTTTTGAAATAAAGTTTATGGAAAAAATTTTTTTTAATTTTTGAAAATTTGACAGCTTTTTTTAAATAAGTAAAAAAAAATATAAAAAAAATCGGCCCACTCCGGGATTAGCAGGGATAGTTGTCAAATTAATTTAAGTTTTTTTTGAGAGAAAAAAAAACAAAAAAAAATGGCGAACTCCAAAAAATGGCGAAAAAACCCATTATTTTATATAATTGATCGTGTTAAATTTTTTCAGTGTATTTTTTCGAAAAGTTCATTCAAAACCAAAAATTAAAAAAAAATGGTCTCCAAAAGTCAATTTCTACAAAAGTTATGGCTATTTGAAAATAAAAAAGCCATTTTTTTGAAAAATTCATAACTTTTTTGAAGTTGGACAAAAAATTTTGAAAAAATTCTCAAAAATGTTTTTCAAAGGTGAGAAAAGGATGGATAAGTTTCAGCAAAATCTAAAGGGCTCGGGTTCAAAAGTGGTCGATTTGTTATGGATATATGTTTTATATATATATATATATTTATATGTATTTTAGTTCATGTATGTGCAAAACTAACCTACTCGCTTTACAATTCACAATTGTCAGTGATTATTTAACCTTTTAATGGCCACTTGTTGGCTCTGCTACAACAATATTAAAAAAAATTACAACAACAATGCTTGTGGCCAAACCAAACCTGCAAAAATGCTGCTCAGAAATTTCACCGGCCACAAATTCCAACCTCCGATTTCTGTCATTTCTCTTCCGAACACTTTTTTTTTGTAAGCTTACACACATACAAGCACAAGCGAAGAAACATACCAGCGCGAAACACTTTGCACATGTGCCGCAGCGCACCGCCGAAGAAAGGCGTCCATCCAACAACAACAAACACGCAGCGTGAAACAGAAAGGGCGCGTCGCCTGCCCAAACTCAGCGTATGAAAGAATGCAAAACAACAATAACAACAATGGCAGCCAAGAAAGCAGCGCAGCGTTGCGCGTCTACAAACAAGTTTGACATTTGACATTGCAGCCGCTGGTGGGCAAAGCTGCGGCTGGCTCAAGCAGCCACCAGTTTGCCGCGGGATGCGCTATGCACCGTTGTCTGTTGTGTTTATGTATGTTAGTATGCATGTGTTGCCACAATCCACTTGTGCCTGTGAACCAATACTGGTTTCGTTTGTCTTGCCGCTGCGAGGGCTGTTAGCCTTTCGCCGGCTTCGTAATTCTTTCTTCGCATATTTTCATTGATAGTCAACTGCTTCGATTTCTGTTTGTTGCTGTTTTTTTTTTTGTTTTGTTTTTGTTATTTTGTTTGTGTGTTATTTTTTAATTTTTATTTATTGCTTGATTGTGGTCTTCACTTTGATTGCGCTTATTAAATTGTCACTATTTATTGTTGGAAAATTGATGAAACGTTGGATTGTGTTAGGTGCGGTCATATCAATGGGTGTGGCGGCAGCTGAATGAGCCTTCATTAGCGCGCTTAGTTTTATACCATTTTTCGATACGGAGTGTCATGTGAAACTTTCTCAATGTTTGTTTTTTTTTCATTAGTTATAAAATTAGTCAGAAATATTTGTAGCGTATTGCAAGTGTATAGCGTGGCAATAAAAAAGTATTTTTATCTGGTTTTTGTACCAATTGCCACTTAATAAGGTAGTTAATAATAATAATTTAACATCTTTACAGACAGATCGCAAAAAAATTGGCATTAAAGCACATCTGCCCGAAACTATTGTCGGTATTTTCAGGTATTCATAATTTTGGAGCAAAAATCCTATTCAAATATTTTTACACCCTGTCAAAAAAGTATCGGGAATGCTTCATTTCCCCCTCTTATCTCCCGCTTATATGGAAGACAAGTAAATTTTTTTTGTGGGTTGGTACAACTGTCTTTAATTATGTTGCCAAAAATTAGCGTGATCTGTCAGTCAGCGTGTTTACATCAGTTGTTTATGTCAGTCGACTCAGTAGTGTTTGTCGAATTTTACAACATTTTTTTACATATTTGTGTTAAATTTTGGCTAAACACTCAACAAATATCATTGAGCAAGCACCGCATTCCCCTGATATGGCTTTAAGTGACCTTTTCTTATTCTCCACACTAAAATACACGATTCAACTCAATTGACATCAAAGCGAGAGTTGAAGGCCATCCCGGAAACTGCCTTTAAATAATATTTTAACGATTGGATTAAGCGTTGACACATGTGCATCGCATCAAATGGCTGTTACTTAGAAGGCGATAAAATAAATTTGGATAATGTTTGAAAATGTATAGTTTTATTTTTGCTGTCATAGTCATAACTTCGAAGTCGTAGATAATTTCGTTTATATTGGAATCAGCTTCAACAACAGCCACAATGTCAGCCTCAAATTCTAACGCAGAATAATTATTACCAAAGGTGCTACTTCGAACTGAGAAGGCAATTGAAAAGTAAAGTCCTCTCTCGACGAACAAAAACAAAACTGTATGAGCCATGCTATATGGAGCAGTGGCATGGGCGATGACAACATCTGATAAGTCGACGTTACGAGTTTTCGAGAAAAAGGTTCTGCGAAAAATGTATGGTCCTTTGCGCATTGGCAACGGTGAATATCGCATTCGATGGAACGATGAGCTATATGAGATATACGACGACATTGACATAGTTCAGCGAATTAAAAACAGCAAAGATGGACACCAACGAAGAAAATATTTTGTAGTTCATCATCGATAAGGTGAAAATGTAAACCAAGTAGTGCAAAGACAGTAAGTTGGAGAGAAATCTGGAGATAAAAATATGCCAAATCGCAACAATTACGACCCATTTCTGAAGAGGTTGGTTACTGGTGATGAAGAGTGGGATACTTACAACATATGCGGGCGTGGCTCAATCGCAGTAAAACGGCACAAACTGTGGCTAAAACTGGACTGCCGACCAAAGCGGCTACGCTGTGCATTTGGTGGGATTGACTGGAAATTGTCCACTAAGCTTCCTCCTTACGACCAAACTTGTATTTTGCACTTGTATTGTCAATGGTTGGACAGTCTGATTCTGGCATCGGCCAATAGATAATGCATTTTGTCTAATCAGGACTATAGCGAATAATTTTGCTGACGGGAAATTTGTCTAAAAAAAAAACTTTTAAAAAGCAACTGTCCCACTTTTTTTGCCAATAGAGTGATGAGAGTGCAATCATGAAATTATCTTAAAAATAAGAATGAAATGTTGAACAAAACGGTAAAAAGTTAGCTTTAAGACTTGATGACAAGGAAGTAAAATGCTCCCGTCCTTTATTTTGGGTATACAAATTTTGCAATTTAGGCAATTTATAGACATGGAGATTCTTCATATTTTTAATCTGATCTTTTTAAAATGGCATGACTTTACCTTTTTTATGATCATTATGGTGTACCAACCAACGACAACAACATGCAATGCAATCAACCCTTTCCCCTGATTTTAAAAAGGCAATAAATAACACTGGTAAGCTAATCCGTATTTATACTCTTATAAAAAGAATTAAAAAATTTAATTATATATTATTTTAAGTAATAAAATGTTCTATATTACTGCTTGTTCCATAAAATCGCACCTTTTTGTGCATCTGCTTTGCAGAAATGAGCTTCACATGGCATAATATGTAAACGACAGCATTTAAATATTATTTATTTTAAAGTTTTTGTTTTTTGAGGATTTATTTATTTATTCTATTTATTTAATGTGATATTTGTGCCTGGTTTTTGCACATTTATCTTATTTACCTTCTGCTAGCAATAAACTTTCAATGGCTCTTATGCTAACTTACAAGGAAACCATGACTAATAGCGAATTAGCTGAAAGCTTAACATCACGTACACACACACACACATACAAAACATGACCAAAGTAGTACTCATATGTTGAAAAATTTCGAACAATAAATTTTGCTGCGACTGCGACTCATAACAAATATTGAAGTGTAAACAACTTTTTCCTGTCTCTCCTCAACTACACACCTTTATACATACAATACATCTGATTAGGTATATATATACTACGCCAACCGCCCTGCAGCCGCAGCAACAACAGCGGGACTCCTTTCACTTTCACACAAGTGTGCGTGGCCAAGAAAAAATAAAAGCAACAATCTTTTCTTCAATTTTTTCTCGATAAACGGCACGTATGCGCGGGCGATGCGCCATCAAAAGTTTGGCTGACGTAGCACATTATTGTTGTTGGCGGTCGTAAGAAATAAGCATCTTCGTTGCACCTTCGCACATTTTATTCGTTTTCCTGGAATTTGTTTTCAGTTTGTTGTTGTTGTTTTCACTTTTTATTGATGCCTAATTTCGATTTCGATGCTTCAGTGCTGATGGGGCAGCCGGGATTGCGTGCCAACAATTACCTGATATTTGTTGTTGTTGTCGCTACGCATGCGCCGCGAAGGCAATTTGTTTTGGTCGTTTTCATTGAATTTGTTGCGGGAAGTTTTGTAGGAGCGACTAGATCAATGAATGGGCGGTCAAGGGAAATAAGAAAAGGAAAAGTTGATGAATGGCCAGAAACAACCGGCAGTAAACTTTGCGTGTTGAAGTAGTCTCAGCATGGTTTTTGTTACATACATACATATATGGAAAGGTAACACAGTGCAGGCTTTTTATAAACTTAATTTGATTAATATGAAGTAGGAATAAATTATATTTATTCAATATTAACATAAACCAACCATAGTCGTCCTATAATTTGAAGCTTTCTATTTTTAGTTTCTCCAAATTCGTTTATTATTTATTCCGTATAAGAATCAGTTTATAAATAATTTTTCTCTTATCACACAACTATTTTTCATAACGCGTTGCCAAAAAAAAAATAGCTCGATTTGCTCGGCAAAGGATTTTTTACATCAACTTTTACCTAGGTTTAAAATTATATATTTTGTATTTGTTTTTACCATCAAATTTAAACTGAACTGTGAATAAGAAAACTAAATTTTCTCGTTCTTCAATGCAAAACACAACGCTTAAACCAATTTTCCATACATTTGTTAAAAGCCTCGGCTGCGAAGACCTTCAAATTTTGGAATTTTCGGTTTCGATCCGTTTTTGTAGCCCCATTCGCTAGATTGTTGGACAGTTTCGTCATCATATCCATAAACCTAAGTCATGTTTTTCCAAACGATTTCGATCTTTTAGTACGAGTCTAACATTGACACTCTTCTTACTCAAAACATTAAGCAAAATGTCCACATAAAATGTTGAGATCATCTGCTACCTCTCTCATGACTCATTAACAGAGGCTAGTTTTTCATGACTTTACGACCTTCACTGAATGCTTTGTGCCATTCAAATACTCTTGTTTGTGATAAAGTGAACTCTCGAAACACTTCTGTAATATTTTCAACCAATCCTTATTAAACAATAAGCTACTAAACACACACTAATTGACATATGAAGAACAAAATTCACATGAACTTAAAAAAGGTTGTGTCAATCTATGAAAAATATCTATCGATTCGGTTTGCGCGCTTAGTCAAACGGACCAGTCCGGATCAGATTTGATCAGGTGTTATATTGGTTGGTATCTCATTTACTGCTTTAACTTGAAGTCACTAAAGCTTCGCAGCAAAGATTTTCATTCGAGTTTTTTGTTTTAATTCATTACTTCTCATCCTCTACATCATCCCCATTGTAAACGATTTTAAGGGGGTATTCTAGTCTAGAAATTTAAAAAAATCGAATTTTGTTTATATATTTTCAAAGTTTAACTATTCAAGAACATGTGTACAAGAGGACTTTTCAAAATTCAAATTAATTTCGGAGATATACATAAGCATTTTTCTGACCCGCCATCCAAACTGGTTCGGCCGGAACGCGAAACTTTAAACGCGTTTTTCTCAAAACTGACTTTTTCGGAACGATGCCCACGATTTCTCAGGTTCTACTGGACCGATTTACTAGAAATTTTTATAGAGTCTTCTTTATAGGCTTGTCTATGGTTGGAACTAGCTCCATCATAAAATTTTTATTTATATTATTTTTAAAAATTCGAAATAGTCAGAAAAGTGATAAATTTTTTTTTTTTTCAGGCAGTCGCCATTTTGTGAAAAAAAAAATGTTTCCTACTTTTCCGTAGTTCCGATCATTGCGACATTATTCTAGATTAATAATCTTTTTTTCTTTTTGGTTTCAGATAACTAGGAGGGTTGAAATCATGGAAATTTTTAAAGACCACTTCGTCAGCTCATAACTTTTGAAATTTTTTACTTTTTAAGTTTTTAATTTTTTTCTGTACTCTTCAAAAATTAATAAATAACTAGTAAAAAAATGGATGGTAAAAATATTAATATTCTTTTTTTTACGACGTTTTAAAAATTACCTGAAATTCATGCTTCTAGACTAGAAAACCCCCTTAAAGCCTTCAGATTGACTTCTAAAAAAAAGTTGTAAAAATCTTACTATTTAAAATCAGCTCTGCATTAATTGCGTTAACTGAAACAGCTGCTAAGGGAGACCTAAGGAACCCTTCAAAAAGAGAAAAAAAAATATCTTGAATAATCAGCATCTCTGTGAATTTAATAGGACCCATCCCCAGTTATATTTCATTCTCTAACCCATATTAACAGGTCAATAGCGACCTGTCAAACTTTTCGGTAACATATTTTTAGTAAGATTTGTCCTTTGCTTCAAAATAGGACTCAGTTTCGGCGATTACCTCTTTATTCGAGAAAAAATTCTTCCCAGTGAGTACTCTTTCCAGATCTTAGAACAGGAAATAGTCGCTGAACGCAAGATCTGGAGAATACCGTGGATACGGAAGCAACTCCCAGGCTAATTCTTGCATCTTTGGCATCCTTTTCACTGAATTGTGACATGGTGCATTGCCTTGGTGCAACTGCATTTTCGTTTTTATCAAATGTGGCCGTTTTTCAGCGATTTTGTCTTTCAAACGCTCCAATAACGTTATGTAATAGTCGCTGTTCATGGTCAATGAAAATTATTATTTTTTTTTTGCACCTCAAAATACAGACGCATTAACCTTGCCAGCCGACTGTTTTGTTTTTACACTTAATGGAGCCGGTTCATCGTGTACAGTCCGCACAGCTGACTGTCGATTGGATTTTGGAGTGAAATGATGGAGCCGTGTTTCAGCCATTGTCACATATCTACGCTAAAACTCGAGTTTATTACGCGTAAACTTCTCTAAACACTGCACTGAATAATCAACTCGTCGTTGTTTTTGGTATGCTCGTGAATGATATGATGCACAACTACACTTTATGGTCATCAAAAATAAGTTTCTGGACGGTTTTGTCGAAAACAGCCTCTTTTGGGCGTCCACTGCGATCACCGTCGCCGGTGTTCATTTCATTACTTCTTAACTTATCCTTGATGGTTGTTTTTCTGGGGCAGTTTTTATTTCAACTGTATTCTTCTCATTCCAAAAAAAATATTTTATCATCAGGCGAAATTCTGTTTTATCAATAATAAAAGCTGTTTCACTCAAAATGATATTGTTCACAATCTAATAATCCGACAGCTGTCAACACGCGCCTTTTGAAGGTTCGGGCTAACTAAAAATCATATGAATTTAATTCTATATATCAGGCCGGGGACTTTTAAATTTACCTGGTATGATATGGGATTGTTGTAATTGCTTTGATCAAGAAGTCTTTAATAATAATTTGGAGCATGATGCTTTAAATGCATCTTTTGTAATAAGAGATTTGTAGAAGTAGTATAATTAAGGATCTGGAGTTGAGACGTTACTTTTATCGTGCTATCCAAGCACATCCCTGTTAGCAAACAATTGGTTCTAAAGTGTTATTTCATGTGAACATAATATAATTTTTATCTATCCATAACAGCATTCTATCCTCTGAAAATGGAACTCCAGTGAATATTCCAACTTTTCATGCCCCAATAGTTAATCAGAAGTGCACTGCCTACACTAATATACTCTGCTTAGCACAAGACTGCAATTATTTGTGACGCATGTTATTAGACGCAGATGATGGTTCTTCCATTCTTGTAGTCGCTTTTTTTATTCTTATTTTTTTTTTTTTGATATTTTTTGATATTTTAGTTGTATTTGTGTAGTAATTTCGATTGATCTTCTGATGTCTGAAGAGTAACTACGATTAAAATTAACTGATATATCCATAATTAACTTATACGAATATCTGCTGAAATGAAAAGAGTTGGTATCATGCGCGAAAACGGTCTCGTTGACGTTTACGTTCTCACCGGCATCATTTTTGAAGAAATATTGGACTAACAATTCCATCCATTGCTGAACAAAATTTGGCTCGAAAACGTAAGATCTTTTTGGAACTTTTCAAAAACACAAAGAGCGAAGCGATGTCGCTTGGGCGCAAGCTGTTTTTTGGTTGCTTTCAATTTCAGATCTTGACGTAAAATGTGTGACAAGTCGTTTCATATGTCAGTCCGAGTTACTACGAATGGTGCCGAATCGACTCTCTACAACCTTTGTGTACACTCTCAGCTACTTAACTATATTTTCTTCGCTGCGTACTGGACGTGGTCTAATCGAGTATTATTCACTAATGAATGCTGAGTCTCAAGATGGGTGATAGTGTTGCGACCAGCACGATCAGTATGCGGATTATGTTGACCATAAGTTACCAATCCTTGCGGGAATTCAGCTGTAAATTTCAACGAAAAGTGATTGATTACCTTCGCGCTTCTCACTGACTAGTTTTTCCTGCTGGCATTTTTTCATTTTAACGAAGAAAGTAGCAGAAAACGGTGATGCTGTCAGCGCGTATGATATATTGCGAATTTCGTAATACGCTGCTGGCTGTGCAGACGGCGGATGACAAAGCAAAATTAAACAGATTCTTCATTTAAGCGCGCTACAAGCCTGCCTGTCCGCCTCTCTTAATAATTTGTTTATAATTTTTCTTGTTCCTATTGCTTTTTTTGTTTTGAATTTTGTTGCTGACGCATTGCGTTTCGGCAATTTCACTTTCTTTTGAGTCATGACGGCGCGCACAGATTACAACAAAAAAGCATGTCCACATTTTTGCTGCAATCTGTGGCTGCCTTTATTTTATTTTATGTATTTATTATCACATTTTATTTTTTCTTGTTTTTTTAATTTTTTTTTATTTTACTTTTAATTTTTGCTGCACTTTGTTTTTTGTTTCGCCGCCAAACCACCGTTGGACAACAAAAATGTCTGTCGTTTACTGCGAGCAAACCTTGGCAGCAGCATCTTTCTTCGGCGCTGTCGTGTCTTCGTTGTTACAACAAAAACTTGTTTTGGTTAAATTAATGAATTTATTAAAAATTAAAATTGTTAAAAAAATAAAAATTTGATACGAAGAAAGTGAAAGAATGTGTAGAAGCCGCCGCAAATTATCAGGTAGAAAGCAACAAAGGTAGTGGCGGGGTAGTGTGTTGTAGCAGCTACAACAACGAAGCTCATGCAGTACTTTGAAGTGAATGTTGTTGTTAAGTGGCCAGCATTAATTGCTAATTAATGTCGCGGAATACTTCAAAACCAGTATGTAAATATGTATGTATGTGTAGGCATAGTAGCTCAGCTCGTTCAAAATTACCTAACACACACACACAGGCACAAGCATGCGTGCTTTTTATTCCATATTTCATTATGCGTTTCGTATTTTCGTTTTTCATTTCCACTTCCTTTTGTGTTTTGTTGGCAGCTCAACGAAATGAAAAGTGTAAATAATTTCAAAAGCAAAAAAAAAATATAAAAAAAAATTAAAAAAATAATGTGAAAAGGCAAATTTAATTTAATAAAGCAATAAATTTCATTTAATGAGCTTTAAGCCATTTGTCCCCTACAGCATTTATTACAACCTTTTTCATTAAAATTTCTTTTATTGCATTTTCATGTTTCCTCGCTTCGCTCATATTTCATTTGCTCAACAAATTTTCGGCGCATTTTTATTTATTTTTATAAATCTTTTTATAATTTTTTTTTCAATTTTGTTTGTTTTTGTGAACTTTTATTTTCATTTATTTTTTTAAATAAGTTTTTTAATTATGTAGTTGTTTTTTTTTTTTAAATAAAATTTTTGTTTAATTTTTTTTTTCTTTTATTTTCATTTTTATCACATTTTATCAGTTTTTTTTTTATAACTTTTTTTCGGCCAGCCACTTGAATGCGCCTCCAATTAAACGCATTTTTCGTAGACGCCTGAGAATTTTCGTAGACAATTTATTGCCATGAAATTTTTTCCGCTCACAATTAGTTACGTAAACGCAATTTTATGGGCGGTTTTATCATTTGTGCGACTTTTAGCATCAATAAAAAATATTTCAATAGTTGGTGAGAAAGCTTTTTTGTAGCTGTTGCTTTATTTATATTTTTTTGTTTAATTGGGAGCTAAAAGGTTGTAAATAAATTTCATTTTTGAAATGTTCGCACATGTTATTATATAATCAAGCTTACAAAAAATTTGTTGAATTTTTCTTTTCTATTTATAATATTTTTCTTTCTCTTTTCATTAGCGTCTAGTTTTCAAAAACTAAGGAACGTTTTTAGGTATTTGGAGACCACTACAGCTTGTAACATTATATACGTGGAAAGCACAATTTTTGTCGAACATTTATTGATGAGCACAATGTTTTCTTCGGTCCATGTGCTTAGCATTCCTTGCTCAAAGCAATTTTATATCAAACCCATTTCTTCACGTATTTCCTCCCACATTTGTTTCGAACTAAATTTTACATTACTGCAAACGTTCTTTTTTGTCTGTCTCCACAGGATTTGGTAATTATTTGATTCTGTGCTAATTATAATATTTATCCAATTAAAACATATAAGAGCGCCTACAATGAATTCTTTTTTTCGTTTATTTATTTCATCTGATAAATTTGTCAAGTTGTCAAAAAAGCTATATTCTCACGCATTTGAACACAAATTTTTATTTTCGCCTTTAAAAATAAATCATAGATTTTGCAAAGGAATCAGGTATATTGGTACGAGTCATATCCAAAACTTTAACCAAAATATGCTGAATCACTCTATAAGAGATCTTGAGATCGTCTGCCACCTTTCTGATATCAACATTACCACTTTCAAACACTATTTCTTTAACTAAAACGCTGTTATATGTCGTCGTTAACTGTGTTGGGTTGACGACTCGCTAGCTGCATTTATAAGAAGACTTAACTATGTTCACTGATCGCTTTGGACCACGAAACACTTCTTCAACATTTTCAACGATTCCAAAGTGGTGAACTCAGTGTTTCGTGGAAAACATTGCCAAACACACACTAATTGTTTTATGGTGATCAAACTTCAAATGAACATAAAAAAATTTGTTCGAAACTAGGAAAAATGATTATCGATTATTTGTGTGCGTGTAAATATATGAACCAGTGCTGGTCATTTGTAAGCATTACTTTTCTGTTGATTAATCTGTGTTCGATTCGATATATCTCCAACGAGATTAGTTTGCTTTCTTACCCTTTTTAAACATTCAAAGCAACAAAATACGGAAGTTTCCGTAATTGATTGAAAGTGGTGGTTCAGTTGTCGCATCAATTTCCGTAAGCTTTGAATATCGAAAATTTCGGAATTTTTATTTAGCTGAATCGACAAAATCCTGTATATTAAGACGCCTTAAGAATTTATATATAGTTAGAAAGCCGAAAAGAGCGAATTTTCTAGAAGTTTTTCTGAGAAAATTTTAAAATTTTTAAGACTTAGTAGATACACTTAATATACTACAGCTAATCTCCGGGAGCTCATTTTCATCGGCACGATATAATATTTTCTGTGTGTTGTCTTTAGATTATGGACATTGAAAAAACCCTCAAGTATGTTGAGGCCCTCTGACTTTAAAGTCTTGCCTGTTAAAAAGAATTTAGAATTTTTTTGTTTTATGCCCAACAACATGACATTATCGTAATTAACTGAGATGGTTGTCATGTTTCGAGGTGGTTGAGGCAAGTTTTCGATGACTTCACGACCTTCAGTGAATGTTTTCTATTTTTTAACTATTTGTGTTTGTAATAGAACAGACTGCAACATTTTCAACGATTCCGTAACCGCGATTGGAAACACAAAAACTCAAGCAAACATTTTGTTTAATTTTTTTCATGGTAAAAAAAGATAAAGTTCGCACGTCGTAAGGAAACAACCGACAAAAACACACTAAGTGACATACAGAGACCAAACTTCGCACCAACATAAAAAAGATTGCACCAATCTAGGAAATAATTTTTTTTTTTTTCGATTTGAAATGACTGAAGAAGCCAGGATGTTAAAAGCCTTTAAAAATCAGTTTACAGCGCAAGAAGAATAAGAGAAAGCGAAATAAGGTAGCTTGAGCGGTCGTCGTTAAAGAACCGATAACAGAACAATATTAAAAAGATCTCTTAAAAAATTGCTTAAATCTAAGATCCCTAAAAAAATTCTCACTATTCTGCAAAATTACTCACGCCTTAATTATAAATATTATCCATAGAAAAAGCGCCGCAACATTCACTGAGAAAATAACTTTCATTTTCCAAACGAACAACCAGCGCAAATTGAAGCATACGCCCACAAAAGCGTTAAAAATTAAATTAAAATATATGAGTACGCATATGGATGTAAAGTATATCAACATTATAATTACATATTTACACACTTGAGCATTGATAGCCGCTATTATGGCATTACTATGATATTTTCACTTTTATTGAGTCATTTAACATTCAACTTTTGACATAAAATGCCAGCAATTACTGCAAAAAATAACAACAACACGGTAAACAGAAGAGAACAACACATTAAGGCAAGCACATATGCGACACAGACATTGCTTATAAGCACTTAAGTACGTGTACTTAAGTAAACTTGGCCGCATTTCACTTTGATTGGCTCATTTGACGCTTCGCCACGGCGGAAGATGAGCGCAAGAATTACGCGGCGCAACCAGTTGACAAATAGCATTTGTTATTGTCGTAAATGTAATGATTTCAAATAATTATTATATTACGCTTTGTCACACAGTTGAGTAATTAGAGCAATCATAGGGTAGAATCAAGTGCGTAAAAGATTTTGAGAGGATTACAAAAAATTAAAAAAAAAAAAAATAAATAAAATTAAAAAATGAAGAAACGTTAACTTCGGTTGCATCGAAAATATAATACCCTACACAGCAGCATTTTTTATTACCTATAAGGGTATAAAACGATTCTTATCTTTATTTTCAACGTTCAGTTTATATGCTATAGTAACCAGATCTGAACAATTTCCTCGGAGATCATACCGTTAGCCAGGAAAATAAGTTTTGTCTAATTTCGTGAAGATATCTCATCAAATAAAAAGGTTTTCCATACAAAGATTTGATTTTGGTCGGTCAGTTTGTATGACAGCTTTATGCTATAGCCGTCCATTCTGAAAAATTTGTTCAGATATTATAGTATTTCTTTGATTAAAAATATATGCTAAATTTCGTGACGCTATTTCGTCAGTTAAAAAGGTTTTCCATCCCACAACTTGATTTTTATGGATCAGTTTGTATGGCAACTATATGCTTTACTAATCCGATCAGAATGATTTTTTTGGAGCTTGTACCGTTGGCTTTGAAAATATAGTCATGCCAAATTTCGTGACGATATCTCGTCAAATAAGAAAGTTTTCCATACGAAAACTTGATTATGATCGGTCAGTTCGTATGACAGCTACATGCTTTAGTGCCGCGATATCAACGGTACCGACAAATAAACAGCTTCTTGAGCAAAAGAGAACGTGTGAAAAATTTCAGATCGATAGCTCAAAAAACTAGAACTATTTACCGTATATACAGACGGACTTGGCTAATAAGTATGGCTCAAGTCGTCGCCGTTCCCATATTAGTCGGGTCTAAGTAACCGTAAGGGACCCGAACTTTTATGCGGCTTAGGTTATAAACTCGACACCATGCCTTGAAATGACTTCCGATATTTTTTCTGCCGCTACAACAACAACAAATAAAGTCGTCATATGATCTACCATACAAACATATACTTTATAGGCTTTTCGTTGGCTGTTTAGGGTATAAAAATTCCAAACTTTCCTTGTAAGTCCCAAAAAATACTTTCTTTCATTTTTCATAGACACACATAGCGACTTAATGTTTTACTTTATGTATGTACGTATAGTATATGATATGTATGTATAGAAGTATGTATGTATAACTTAAGGTATTTATCCACTTGGCATATGGATTCATTGTTCTGATTTCAACAATTGCCGCTGTTCACTTTTGTGGCAATTGCCGTTCATCGTTGTTATTGTTGCTACTGTTATTGCAACAGCAGCACCACTAACACACACACGCCAACACTCACACATTCACACAGTATCTCTGTCTTCTGTCAGCTGTCACGTCAATTGTCGTCACAACTTCGCGCACACAGCGACATTTCGACTATTTCGCCGCTACCCCACTCTCCCCTTGCACCGCTCTTTCCCCTCTTCTTACCGTCTTGTCATCTGTGGCAGTGCGATTTCTATTTCGCTTTGTCGTCGCTTCTTCCTCTTTATTTGTCATTCATTTGAGCGTCGCTTTTTGCTGCCGCTTTTCACAATTGGCTTTTATCTTTGTGACCGAATCGCGCGGCAGCCACACGAGTAGAAACGAAAAGTCAACAGTAAATAATGTGCACAACAAGTGAAAGTCGTTGTTGTTATGTTTGTTTGTTTTTGTTTTTGTCGTTTTTTTCCCCTCATTGCGCTGCATGCCGCATTGTTATGAGCCGCAGTTAGCGCCGTTTTCAGCCACACAGTGTTCGTCTTAGTTGCGATTCGAGCGCTTCAAGCCACCTGTGCCCTGCATCTTTAAACCGTTTTTCGAATAAAATATTCGGCACTCATAATTTTGACACACTCACTCCTCATCATAATTGTTTCATTCCATTCCATTCTTCTTTTTGTGCTAATTAAGTCAACTCGAATATTTTGCAACTGCTTTGTTTTTGTTGCACATTTTTAGACTCATCTCCAGTTTGTTTGCATACTTTGCATATGAGTTATTACCATTTGGTCTGCGGTATTGCCAAATCGGTTTCGGTTTTTGTTTATTTTTGCTCTGCATTTCAATAGAGGCGGCATTGTTTCTTTATGTGTGTTGTTGTTGGTGTTTATGTTTTTGTCACAGCGTCGCAATCGCATCTTGCATTACTAAGCGTTTAAGTTGCCCAATTTTTGGGGGGAGTGTGTGAAATGCTGCTGTTTAGTGCATCACTCTTCTACTCCTCTTCTTCAATGACACCACAACCACTGAAAAAGTCGAACGGTATGATATCACCTCAGACCTATATCAGTCGACCGGCCAAAAACGTGAAATTATCTGCTAACCGTAGTATTTCCTCAATAAATTCATTGATTAGTGCAATGTGTGAAAAGTGGAGCTATTTTATTGAAAGCGAATGTCGCCGAGATCACGATCTTCAACTGTAGATATCAAATACCACACCAAACCTTTTTTCTGGATGAAATGGCAGCTCTTGAATCTCTTCAAGTGGTTTTTCCCCAAATGCGCCAACTTTTCTTGTTAACATATCATCATGGATGAACAAAGTTTGCCTCGAAAGCGTCGGATCTTAGAATTTTTCAAGAGTCCACAGAACGAAGCGACGTCACTTGAGAAGATCGAACGGCTTCAGTTCTTGCACAAGCTGTATTTTTATGCTTTCAATTTGTGATCTCGACGCAAAATGTGACAAGTCGTTCGATACGCTCCACCGTCTTCGTGTACATTATCAGCTACGGCTGCTATATTTTCTTCACTGCGTGCTGAACGTGATCTATTCGGTCAAATGTTATCCAGTAATGAAAAAGTCCTCTCTCGACGAATAAAAGCCAAACTCTATAAGTCGCTCATAATTCCCGTCCTGCTATATGGTGCAGAGGCTTGGACGATGACAAAAACCGATGAGTCGACGTTACGAGTTTTCGAGAGAAAGGTTCTGCGAAAGATTTATGGTCCTTTGCGCATTGGCCACGGCGAATATCGCATTCGATGGAACGAGAAGCTGTACGATATATACGATGACATTGACATAGTTCAGCGAATTAAAAGACAGCGGCTATGCTGGCTAGGTCATGTTGACCGGATGGATGAAAACACTCCAGCTCTGAAAGTATTCGACGCAGTACCCGGTGCGGGAAGCAGAGGAAGAGGAAGACCTCCACTCCGTTGGATGGACCAAGTGGAGAAGGACCTGGCTTCGCTTGGAATATCCAATTGGCGCCACGTAGCGAAGAGAAGAAACGACTGGCGCGCTGTTGTTGACTCGGCTATAATCGCGTAAGCGGTGTCTACGCCAGTAAAGAAAGAAGAAGAATGAATGCTGGGGCTCAAGATTTTATTTATATTCTCACTGCTTGACTCCGATTGTCGTTCAGATCTAAAGTATAATAAAAGATAAGGAACGATGGTAAGCCACAGCGAAACTTCTGCCTGTTCCATTTCTACTGACAGATATGTAGTCTTATAATGACTAAACGTTTCTTAACTAACTTCGGGTGCCCAGACAGTGAGTGACTTTCCTATCTGAACGGATGGTCATAGCTCCGACGAGGCGGAAAAATATATCTCTTGCTATTTTAAGGACAGCCAGCTTTGATCAGGAAGCTCGATAGTAAAATAAATTGAAGGTTCCCGGCAAAATACTCCATAAAAATTTTCCTCAAAATCTATAAAAAGCAGTTCCTCACTGCTCTTTCTTCTTTATTTGGCGTAGTAATTAGAGATACCAAGTGTAGCCTAGTCCTTATCAACCTAGTCTTTTACTCATTCGGATGACAAGACCTGATCAGCGTAGCCACTAACTCGTAATTGTCTGAACTATGTCAGCCGTTGCCGATGCGCGAAGGACCATATATCTTCTGTAGAACCTTTCTCTCGAAAACTCGTCACGACGACCCATCAGCTGTTGTCAACGAATGGAGCCATGTGTAGAAGTTCACGCAAGTTGGGAATGGCCTCAAGCGTTTATTTTACTTTTACGTTTTACAGCTTACGTTTTCTGGTCTTAGACCAAATATCCTATGGGTAACCAAAAAACATGCGTTTGAAGGCGGACTAAACTGAGAAGGCGAAACACTCCACCCTAGGGTTGTGCGCTGGGTTTGGGATCAGCCACGTAAAAACCACTCGCAATGAAAAGAAGCTCTAACCTCTAGTGGTCTCCTAAAGGAACTAATGTACTTTTCTCAGTAAATTTTAGAGTTCTCGGTAAAGATTTGAATTTTATTTATATAGACAATTTAAAATGCCAGAAATCCCTGCTTTTCGCATAACGGCATTTGTTTCACCCATAATATTAGCCCTACGGTTTGTCTTTATAACACTCCATATCGTATGAGGAATATAATAAAATTGTATATTATATATATTTTTTTTATTTCCGATTGAATGTGAGTTGATCCAAAATATATTTGAAATCGGTCCATACTTTCCTGTTAGTCCTATACACAATGCTTACTCTATAAGTGGTGCAGTAAGATGTCGGTGTTGTAACTAGATAGTAGTTGACAGTAGTTCTAATCAATTTTTTTTTTGGTTTTTTTTTATTGCAACAATAAATGTGAACAACTATTTTCTCACACTGTCACACAACGAAAATTTCCATATAAATACCTTATATCATTCATTACGGTAATCGCACAAAGATTGGCCTTTCAAACTCATAGATATTGATTACGAGCCATGAGAACGTGTTCGCTTATATACTTGGCACATTTCCAATTGGAAATTACAAGAAATTAAATTTCTCAAAAAAAATTTAAAAAATATAAAAAACTAAAATATGTGAAAAACGGTAAGTGACAGTTACAGTTAAGCGCTGTAACCTCAGCCATGAAAATACAGCGTAAAAGCTCTCGAGCTTCACGGCGAATGCCGAATGAAATATGGATTTATTCAAATGGGAATTCGAAGGCAATCGAAGATGAGCGTTTGTCGATTGGCCAACCGGCGATAGCATTTCGGTAAGTCTCTGGGTATTTATGGCCTTTCCATTTTATCAAATGCGTCGACGACACGCAAGAGTGACGTTGCCACAGAAGAAGCCTCAACGACTGCCAAGCCGAGTTATTATTGCAGTTGGCAGTTGACAAGTGTGCAAGTTGCATGCAACACGGCCGCAGCTGCGCATACGCATGCCGCAACTCTCGGCTGACTGACTGAGTGCCTGCCTGCCTGCCTGTCTGCTGGCACGCTCGTCTTCAGCTGCCAATGGCTTGCTGCCAAAGCGAAAAATCAACGTCAAAGCCAAAAACCATACTCAAACCGAGCCGCGTTGAACGATTCACATCGAAGAAGTGCATGCGAAGCGACAGCAATAGAAGCAGCGGCGGCAGCGAATAACTGCGACTTTGCCAGCACAGTTACTGGAGCGTGTTGCGCTTTTTAATTTTATTACGTGAGTGAATTGCTTTATTTGCACTTTTCCTCGGCAATGATGTGGCCGTCGCTGCTGCAAGATATCTCGCTGTTGCTGTTGTCGCAGCTGCTTGTAATATGCGTTTGTTTACAATTAAAATGATGTGTGTTTTAATAAAATTATTATCCCTTCCTTTCCCTCTCAATTTCATATATATATGTGTGTGTGTGTGTTAGTGCACTCTATGAAGCCATAATGCGTCGCTGTCTTTCTGAACTATGCAATTAGTGGAAATCATAGAGTGTGCACGACATACCCACTCGCATTTTGCAGATCGAAACCAACTGATATGGACGAAGACACGAATATTTGAACGGCAGTGTCAGCCATTTCCTTGATTCATAACGTTACGCCAACGCAAGCGGCAAGTGCAGGTGTTATGCGGCAGATAGGGTAGATAACATACCTACTATGCGCCAAACGACGTGACTAGATGCCATATGCAGAGAACGTATAATAAGAAATATTTAAAAAGTAGCTTTTATTGGGACATTAACTACAAATATTACCATGAAAATAGCATAGTTTAATAATAATGTTATCAATTTTGCATGAATTCACAAAAATTCGCAAAATGATAATCATATCAATTGATATGACTGCATGTAAACGTATAGAAACATAAGCAAAAGAGCAACATACATCTGTAATAGCAATGTATATTTCTGAGAATAATTTTCATTGAATGCTCAGCTCTGTTCGCTCAGCACTGTTAAATTTTCTCCTTCTCAGCCAAAAGTGGTGAAATCCACTAATAGGATTTTGTTAGCTTTTGACAGTTCACACGCTGGTCCGCAATTGAACCTTCTCTATATTATACGTTCTCTGCCATATGGAGGATGACATATTAGCACTAATCATCAAAACCCTTCTTCTTTACTAACATGGAAACCGCTTACGCGGTTATAGCCGAGTTAACAACAGCGCGCTAGTCGATTCTTCTTTTCGCAAGGTGGTTGGTGAAGATTCCAAGCGAAGACAGGTTCTTCACCACTTGGGCCTTCCAACGGAGTGAAGGAATTCCTTTGGCTCTGCTTCCCCCGGCGGGTACTGCGTCGAATACTTTCACAGCTGAAGGCCATTTTTGTCCATTCGGACGACATGACCTAGTCAGCGTAGCCGCTGTCTTTTGATTCGCTGAACTATGTCAATGTCGCCGTATATCTCATACAGCTCATCGTTCCATCGAATGCGATATTCGCCGTGGATAACGTGCAAAGGACCATAAATCTTTCGCAGAACTTTTCTCTCGAAAACTCGCAACGTCGACTCATCAGTTGTTGTCATTGTCCATGCCTCTGCACCATATAACAGGTCAGGAATAAGGAGTGACTTAGACTCTTATAGGAAATTAAATTGAAGTTGAGGAATGCACTCTCCTATTATCCATTACTTCATTATTCTAGTCGAATCAAGAAGGTTTAGTAAAGCTGCTTTGTTAATGGTTAGGATATGCTCCCTCATCGGTTGCATTGTCCTGATAGACTGGCCCTTATTTTTTGCGATTTGGTGGACTAAATTTGTATGCATTCCGGTGTCTGCCGCATGGCCGCAAAATCGAATTGCGACGCCATTTCCATTGACCTCCCGCATTGTCAAAATAACTCCTTACAGGATCATCTAAATAGAAAAAAATACGTGCTTTAGTTTAAACTTAGAACTTGGGCAAAGGAAAAAACTGTAAACTGAATTTTTGGCTGACATTTTTATAGAAAATTTAAAATTTTAGCGAAAATTTCGCAACATTTTTTTTTTAAATTGTTGTAATCGAAAAAATTCTTCGTTCAAGTCTGAAAGAATTCTATCTTAAGAAAATGTGTAAAATTGCATGAGGCGCTGTTGAGAAGTTCTCGAGAAATCTTGCCAATCCGACTTTAAAAACACAGTTTCGAGAAAAACGCATTTAAAAACGGCGCACTTAGCCTAGCTAGCCTCGAGAGCACAGGATCTCGAAGTTGTATCTCCGAAACTGCTACTCAAATCAACTTGAAAATTTAGAACAATATTCTTGAGGTGTTGAAGAATTTAATATCATTATAAAAAAATCGATTTTTTAAAACCCGTAAACCCATTTAACCGCTTTTTTACCTGGTTGCCTATAATTATGAAATCCGAGCGGATTTTGCCTTGATCTGGCAAAACACGACATTCGATCTATCTTATTTGTTATTTACTATCTCATCTTCTTCCAAACAGCTGACATAGCCAACCGAGCTGCTACCCGTTCTCATACCAAAGTTATTGGACTGAATACCTCAGTCGGCAGGCACCTAAACCAGTCTAATCATAAAATAACCTGATGCTGAGGGTCAAGCCCTTTAAATTAACTCATATCGGTGATGGTTTTGCTGAAAATAATAGGTATGGATCAAAACAGCCGTCGCAAATTGACAAAAAGCCAAGAGTCTGCTAAAAATATTTTGAGGCGACTAATATCAATTTCAGCCAATTCGCACGGGTTCGTAAAAATAATGTCAAGATATTTCAATATTGGTCTGGTGAAAGCTAAAAAGTGGAGATGGAGGTTCGAATTTATTTTTCTCATTGCCACTTTGAGAAGTTGAGTACTCAAAAAAGTCTTCAGAGTCACTATATGAGTGCTTATGGAACAGTTCTCAGTTAGGACGCCTATCATTGCGGCGATGTGAGCCTTGAGAAGAGCTATCAGTTCACTGCAAGCGCTGAGTGCTAACCAACTGTAGAGCTCACGCGAAGCACATATTTCCAGCGCTAGATTGCACGAAGATAGAGGAAGCCCTGCTCGTTTCAATTGGATTGATGGAATTTGGTTAAGAGAGAGTTTTGCAAACTCATCGGCTTGACATCCAGATAATTTTAATGTGGAAGTAGTTTGATGCTACTGCTAGTGAAGTCACGGACTCCAGCTCACGGCTTGTAAGACAGCTCTGCTTTCGGAGTGGGTGCATACTTCTCTAAAAGAATCGGAACTTAGAAGAAGTACCTCTGCTGCTCTTTGATGGCTGCTACTTCAGCTTGAAATACTCGTACTTGTGCACTACAGCAATCTGGCAGTCTGAAACAATATTTCATTGAGAGCTTTCGACAGAAGACTCCCCTTCCAAACTTCCTCTTGAGTTTCGATCCATCCGTGAGAAAGCTCACACAAGATGGTTAAAGTTAAGACAAACTGTTTTTGATTTAATTTTTTTTTTTTTTTTTTTTTTTGTATTTAAGCTTACGCTGAATCGTTGATTTCTTTGATCGCTCGTTCGAGATTGTAGGAGAACTGTACAACTATAATTTCTCCTAATATTAATTTGTAGTTCAATGGAATCGAATATGGTTATGAAAAGCACGGCTGGTTTAGGGATGTTCTCAAGTAATAGCGAGATGATGATGAGTCTACCAAATGGGGAACTTTCGGAACTGCTGTGGACGTCATTTTACTATGTAAGAAAGCAATTGTTTGAATATACTATTGGATATATATTCTTTGTTGCTTTAGATTTAGGGAACCATATCTTAGTAAGAATAAAAATTCAGGTCTACGGAATATTCCTAACATCGGCACTACTTTAAACTGTCATAATAATATAGAGAACAACTTTGTTTGAAGACTTAAGTATTTCAAATATTTGAACTCCAGCGATCAACTAATGAAATTGTATCAAAGAAATATTCTTTGTTAAGTTAACTAAAGAATTTTCCTTTCACAAACCCTTGCTTCGCAGTGAATATATGGAAATTATCGAATTACTATAATGAAATTATTTTTGAACTCCCTGTCAAAAATATAAAGCCCGCACACTGTACTCTGGCACCCAATCCTTATACGACTCTATATTAACCATGTCAAATCATAGTTGTCAAAGTAGGGTATCTAAGTTTTGCTTTTGTCAAAAATCTTTCCTTTCCATTTCGCATGTGTATACAATTATTTGCAAGCCTTCTAGTCATTTCTAGGTTATGCCGCACGCTAACCATTAATCGCCTAACACCTACAAGCAATGACACAAATCCATTTTTGGGCATCCACACATGCGAAAAATTTCACTCACGACTATTCGTGTGCGTTGCAGCAAAAACCGAAATTTCAATTTGAACAAAAAACCGTTAAACCCAAATAAATGACCTGAAATCCACATTGTCTTTGAACATTTTCGCACACCCGCTCAGCCATTCAATTAAACGGTGCGTAACACTTAAGCCAAAATGAAGAATTCAAATCGCAAAGGGGAGAGGCGAGAAAAGACCGAATTAAAATTACCGTGAAAGTGACAGCAACAACAGCAGTAGCTAAGCAAAATAATAAACAAGCCAGAAAATCAAAACAATATGGCATTTGTTGTTGTGCTTATAAAAAGTAAATTGATTGATAAAGGCTAAAACTAACGTGGTGGGCGGATCAATCTGCGAAGACAGTGAAGCAAGGAGCAAAAACAAAAATGAAAATAAGAAAAAACGTTAATTTTGGGTGCACCGAAACTATAAGACCCTTCACAGGTGCATTTCCTAATTTCCATAAAAAAAAATTGGCCCACTCCGGGATTAGCAGGGATAGTTGTCAAATTAATTAAAAAATTTTTTGAGAAAAAAAAAATAAAATAAAATAAAAAAATGGCGAACTTAAAAAAACAAAAAAACCGATTATTTTATATAATTGATCGTGTTAAATTTTTTTCGTGTATTTTTTCGAAAAGTTCATTGAAAAACAAAAAAAAACAGGTCCCCAAAAGTCAATTTCTACAAAACTTATGGCTATTTGGAAATAAAAAAGCCATTTTTTTAGCAGAAAATAGCACAATTCATAACTTTTTTGAGAAAATAAAAAAAACATTTTTTAGCAGAAAATAGCACAATTTATAACTTTTTTGAAGTTGAACAAAAAATTTTGAAAAAAAAAATCTCAAAAATGTTTTTCAAAGGGTAGAAAAGAATGGATAAGTTTCAGCAAAATCTAAAGGGGTCGGGTTGAAAAGTGGTCGATTTGGTATGGAATACCCCTATAGTATTTCGATATTCGAAGAATGTAATATTTTCTTTAAGAATAATTTGTGCAAATTTTCGTGAAGATATCTGAAGTAATAACAAAGCTTTCCATGCAAGGAGAAGTTTTTTAATGTTAAGTTTGTAGGGCAGTTATATGCTATAGTGGTCCAATCTTAATAATTTGTTGAGAGAATTCACTACTTTTAAAGATAATAACCCTTGAAAAATTTCGTGAAGATATCCCGTTAAATGAAAAAAGTTTTTCATACAAGTACTTGATTCCGATTGTTCAGCTTGTATGACAGCTGTAAGCTATAGTGGTCCGTTAGCGGCGTTTCCGATAAATTTAGCAGGTTTTTGGGAAGAAAAGAACGTATGCAAAATTTCAGGTTGATATCTCAAAAACAGAGGTATGTATACCCGTGTATATCTATATATGTATACCCCAATCAGGGTATATAAACTGACAGTAAACGTGTGCTTGTGCTAACAACCCACCCCATCACCGCCCTCTCTTCCGTCTTTATTTTCATTTCATTTCAGTTTTGACTCATTCATCACTCGCAATTGATTTGTTGGCTATTTGACACTCCACAAAACGCCCGCAGACTCAGCAGTGCTGGTGCGCCCATTGAAGCGTTGTCAAACACTTAATTACCACACACACTTAAGTATATATGTATATGTACAAGTACATGCGTTTGTGTGTCTTGCGGTAATTTGTTATTTAACATTTCATCTTATTTGTAGTGAAATTGTTTACTTGAATGACGACTGACAGTTGTTACAACACGAGCTGCGCTTAATTTTTCTGCACCTTGGCACCCACATTGAGCACTGCTTACTCGGTAGGCAAGCCACACAAGCTGTCCCCCGCCTTCCGTAACTCATCAAACTCTTTGCTTTTTGTAAATGAATGCTTTTATGTTTTATGAATGTTGTTGTAATAGCATCAGTAATAGCACTGTTGCAGCTGCCGATAGCTGGGTGTGTTCGTGCTTGGATTGCCTTTTGTTTTTGTAATCTGGTAGCATATGCGGTTGGCAATAAGCTAAGCAGGGATGCCAATGGAAACATTTCAGTGCTAAAGCGGCAGCTGCTTTGCTTATTTGGCTTTTATACCAACTGATCAAAAACGACCCGGATTGAGAAAAAATCTTTAGTTTATTTCATTTGTTTTATAGTTTTGTTAATATATTCATAACGCGTTTGGAGGTCCTCAACTACGTTGTCTCTTTGTAGACCTCTACTCGATGCCATTTTTGCAAAGTCTTTTGGTTCGAGTGTGGCCTTAATACACTTCATAGCCAAAACTATAACCAAAATGTGCTAAATCGATTCATTTGATAAGATTCTCGCTGTTTTTCTAATGCCAATGCACCGTTTTTTATTTGCAATGCTATATTAACTTTTTCGGTGTTTTACGATTAAGAGAGTTAGATGGACGTCTCGCACGAGGCAAGCTTTCGATGACTTCACGATCCTCACTGAATGCCTTATGCCTCCCAAATATTTGTGTTCGTTACAAAGTAGACTCGGCAAAATAGTTATGCGAAACTTTTAATTATTCCAAACACCGTTTGTATAATCCATTTCGGGTCATTTTTGATCAGCAAGACATAAGCTTTGAAACCGATATTCTACGACCTCTTTCAAATCGGGCAGACCTGAGCAACTAGAAGAATTTTTAAAATTTTAAAGTCACTTTATTAAAGTTCTATGTAGAATTTAAGCTATTGCGGTGTAAGCTCATTAATAATTTTCCCAGGCCACAGAGGTATATGTACTAACACAAAAAGAAATAAAATCCATATTTCTTTCAACTTTACATAATAAAGTTCCAACATATTGTAATAGCTTCAGCATATTGATACGGTCCAATATACTTCTGGGTGCTAGCGAAGCGTGTACTCCTTCTTTCCTTCTTTCTTGCGGAGCAGCTCCTTCATGGTACGAGGACCCACCTCAAGGAAAGGTTCAGATTCTACCATGTCAGTGGATGCTGCAGAGCGTGCGAGCTCATCAGCCGATTCATTCCCGGCTATACCTTTGTGACCGGATACCCAGATGAGGTGCACTTGGTTACGTTCCGCTGGCTGTTCAGCCGTTCTCTACACTCCTGAACCAGTAGCGATTTGATCTCATATAGACAGACTGCCGCTTTACTATCCTTAAGTATGTCTCTATGCACCAGCTTTTGGAAAAGACTTCAGCCTGAAAAATGCTCGGAAAAAGTTCCATAGGTATGGGGAGTTTGATGCGATTCCTGCACCAATTTCCTCCAACGTTTTCGAGCCGTCTTGATTGTACTATCCCTAAGGAGTAGCTCGAGATTCGAATCATTCCACTAAGCCTTGCTGCTCAGGGTAAGCTTGAACTTCTTGGTGAAGTCTACTATTTTGGTGATGCTGTTCCTTGGATGAAGAGCCAATAGTATTACACTACTTAACTCTTTCAACAGCTGGAACAAGATAACCTTACCTCTACTGTCATATTTCTTCTCTACATAACTGGATCTGCATTTATATTAATTTAATCATGTGCTGATCTTTAGGGAAGTTCATGAGCTAAAAAGTGTCTCAAGACCTCTTTTTCAAAAGCTGAAGAAAATCAATAAAATGTATTAAAACGAATTGAATATTTGCGTAATGTCTTTCCTTCAAAAATATTTTAGTTGGTGGAGTAGCAACACGCCCAGGGTACAGCTAGTCTTTAATAAGAAAATACTATATTGATATTATCTCTGAACTAAAATTTCCATTATAAGAATACTTTTATACCCTGAACAGGGTATATTAAGTTTGTTACGAAATTTGTAACACTCAAACGAAAACATCGGAGACCCTATAAAGTATATACTACTGTGCCAAAAAAACAAGGTGACATTGTATTTATTTTGAAAACTCTTTATTTATTCTTCCAAATCAATTTCATCCCCTTCAAAGTAATCCCCTCCCGATGCAATGCACTTATGCCAACGGATTTTCCAATCTTCGAAACACTGGTTGTAGTCCCTTTCCGGGATGGCTTTCAGTTTCCGTTTCGCTGCGGCTTGAATCTCTTCTATCGTATAAAAACGGTGTCCCCGGAGCGGTCTTTTGAGCTTGGTGAACAGCCAGAAGTCGCACGGCGCCAAATCAGGTGAATATGGTGGTTGCGGAACGATATGGGTTGAGTTTTTGGCGAAATTATTACGAATTACGAGGGCAGTATGGGATGGTGCATTATCGTGGTGTAAAAACCAAGAATTTTCTTTCCACAATTCCGACCTTTTTAGGCGGATAGCGTTACGCAAACGACGCATAACGTTCAAATAATATTCCTTGTTGACTTTGGCGCGATTTTTTTTGTCTCGGCTCTCTTTTGGCACGATATTCGTTCGATTGATCGGTTGTTTCGGGGTCGTAAGCATAGATCTAAGTATCATCGCCAGTTATAATGCATTTCATGACACCCTGGTAGTCGGAAAGCATCGTTTCACACACTTCAACGCGACGCCTTTTTTCCAAAAAATTCAATGTTTTCGGTACCAGTCGAGATTTGACGCGCTTGAGGCCCAAAACATCCTTCAAAACGGTATTGGCTGAGCCTTTCGATATGCCAACTTCATCAGCAAGGTCTCTAATTGTTAATCGACGGTTTTTCAACACCAAATCTTTGATTTGTTGAACGTGAGCTTCCTCGGTTGAGGTTGATTGTCGCCCTGGACGCTCTTCGTCTTCGACACGTTCACGGCCGGCTTCGAACTCACTATACCACTTGTAAACATTTTTTTTTAGACATGGCCTCATCACCAAAGGCTATCTGCACCATCCTCAACGTATCCGCAGCAGAAAATTGATTCCGTAAACAAAATTTAATGCAAATTCTTTGCTTAACAAATTTCGACATCGCAAAAAACGAAAAACTCACTTTTAGCAGCTCACAAAATGACACGTATCTCAAACACTAATGAATAGTTTGACATGAAATTTGACATAAATGTGATGACAGTACCACCAACCCAAAAAAAAAATAATTCTCCAAAGCCTTCGACGCGCGCAGTTTAAATTCAAATGTCACCTTATTTTTTGGGCACAGTAGTACGATTTAGCCATGTCCGTCTGTCTGTCCGTCCGTTTGTCTGTATACATATATGTAAACGAACTAGACTCTTAGTTTTTAAGATATCGTTTTAAAATTTTGTAAACGTCATTTTCTCTTCAAGAAGCTGCTCATTTGTCGGTACTGCCAATATCGGACCACTATAACATATAGCTGCTATACAAACCGAATGATCGGAATCAAGGCTTGTATGAAAAACTTTTGATTTGACGTGGTATCTTCACGAAATTTTACATGGATTACTGCTTAAGGTAATACCATAATCTCCGAAAAAATTGTATAGATCGGAATACTATAGCATATAGCTTCCATACAAACTGTACACATAGTTGCTAAAAGAAATGCACCTGTGAAGGGTATATTAGCTTCAGTGCAGCCGAAATTAACGTTTTTCTTGTTTAAAATTTTTTCAAAATATACCAAAAACGACAACTCTGCTTGAAACCTCACATATTTCTGCGTCTGTCGCGCATGCTTACAAGTACAAACAATATGAGTTGCATTCCACAGCGTCGAAGCAGTCGGACACCTTCGTACAGGCGGTTTTGCAGGTGTGTCCTCTACTAATAATAAAAATAAAATAAAATAAAATAAAATAAATAACTGTGATGCTAAGTGAATGAATGGAGGCGCATTTAAGCAGAATTATTTGCGTATTGCGCTGTTTTGTTTTTGATAACGGTAATACGCACATGCACATCATCAGTTTTTCAGAAATTGTGTCAAAAGAAGGGATAATCAGATTTTTAGTAAAAATATAAAGGTGTGTAAGAAGACATTCATGTTCATCTTGGTACACGTTGCCTTTTTCTATTGTTCCGAAGTTATGTAATCGAGGAAGAAAACGAAATAAGAATCGAAAATAGTTTTTATGGACATAAATGCGAGGTAAGTTCAAAAATTATCGCGAATTTTGTGTTTTTTTTTTTTTTGAAAAATTATTTATTTATTCATGAATATCTATTTTGTTCCCTTCAAAGTAATCCCCATGAGATATTATACACTTGTGCCAACGGTTTTTCCAATCTTCGAAGCACTTCAAAAATTCATTTTTTTTATCTTCTTCAGCTCCTCCTTTGATGCCGTCTTTATCTCGTCAAGAGAAGCGTAACATCGTCATTTCATGGGCCTCTTCAGTTTAGGGAACAAGAAAAAGTCACAGGGGGTCAGATCTGGGGAATACGGTGGCTGCGGCATCATTAGTGTGTTGTTTTTGGCCAAAAAGTCGCGCACAAGCAACGATGTGTGTGAGCAGGGGCGTTGTCGTGGTGCAAAAGCCAATTTTTGTTCTTCCACAAATCCGGGCGTTTCTGGCGGATTGCTTCGCGCAAATTGCGCATAACTTGCAGGTAATATTCCTTATTGACCGTTCTTTCCTGTGGCAAGAACTCATGATGCACCACGCCCCTGCTATCGAATAAAACTGTCAGTTACGATTCGCGATACTTTTTGAACACACCTCGTACACTCGTCTACTCGTTTACATATGTACATATGTACACACATTTTTCAATCAAGTAATAAAATCCCTATCAGTACATAAGGCATACCCAGTGTAATACCTAGTAAAAATAGGTGATAAAAATACTTTAACAATTGTTTTTGAGTTTTAAAGATAGGTAGGTAGAGTGGCAAATTTTTCAAAATGTCAAAATCTGATATAATGTAACAACAATCCATTTTCCAACGTAATTTAAAGAACGGAGAAATTCAACATCGTGACTGGTTAATTTATTCAGAAAGTAAAGTGTTTTGTGCTCTATGTTTACTATTTGATAGGAGTGGCGAAGTAAACGCTTCTACTGGTGAAGGGTTTAGAGATTGAAAAAACTCAAAAGCGCGCATTAACATTAGTCACTTCAAAGCTCGAGCTGTCATTCAAGGCCGTGTTGATCAACGTTTAATGGAGCAGCTCGATGAAGAAATTTTATACTGGAAAGAAGTTTTACATCGAGTAATTGTGATAATTAAATCTCCCGCAATAAGAGAGCTGTCATTTAGAAGACATTCAGAACGAATTGGAGATCCCCATAACGGAAGTTTTTTAGGTTCAGTAGAGCTTCTTGCTAAATTTTATTCGTTTTTATCAGAACATTTAAAAATATATGCGCGCCCTGGCCGTGAAAATACTTCGTATTTATCTAAGATAATCTACGAAGAAATTATATTATTAATTCAAAATAAAGTATTGCAACATACATATTTCTAAAGGAGTGCAATCTGCTAAGTATTTTGGTGAAATTGTGGATTCCACGCCTGATATTGCTCATGTTGATCAACTCACGATAATTATTAGATATGTACGTAACAATGGTAAAATTGTCGAAAGATTTCTGGAATTCATTCCAAAGACTGGCCATAAGGCTAAAGATATTGAAGATGCTTTGTTAAAATCTCTTGAGGATAATGGTTTAAATATAATGAATTTTCGTAATCAATCTTACGATAATGCAAGCAACATGTCAGGTTTATATTCAGGAGTGTAAGCACGAATCAAAACAACTAATCCATTAGCTGAATATGGTCCTTGTGCTGGTCACTCTTTAAATTTAGTGGCTTTACCGAAGCAGTTGACTTTTTTCTACTTTGCAAGAATTATATAATTTTTTTACCGTTTCGACACTCGTTGGGAAATTTTAAGACTTTTATTGCACTACACTTTATTGGTGAAAACAAAGATGACACCCGTCGTAAAAAACGCGAAAACTTCAGGCTGACAAGTCACGGGAAAATGAACGAACAGCTTTATCTGGAGAAGAAAATTTTAGAAGTGTAAAATTGACAGGACGTAAAAGTGCTTGTCATAATCTTTACGAAAAAATTAAATTTTGACAATTTATATGAAACAGATACCAATGAATTAAAAATTCGCGCAGATGAATTAGTTATTAAGTATTCTGATGATTTGGAAAATACATACTTTCGCGAATGAATGTATTCATTTGCACTGTCAACTCAACTGTCAACAAAAGATATTCGTTCCGCGCAAGGAATATACAATTTTCTGCATTCTCAAAATCTTCAAGATGTTTATCCAAATGTAGACATTGCTCTATGTATTGTTTTGAGTATTCCGGCTACGAACTGTTTATTAGAAAGATCTTTTTCCACCTTGAAAAGAGTCAAAACGTATTTACGCGCAAGTATGGGCCAAGAGAGACTCAATGCTTTAGCACTACTGTTAATTGAAGCCCAACTAGTTCAAGAAATTGATTACAGCGACATATGTAATTGATGATTTTGCTCACACGAAAGCCAGAAAGAAGATGTTTAAAAATTAAGTTATACATTATAGTTTAAGAAAACTGACTGCCATTTATGTTGTTAAACATTTATTTGTATTGTTTAACAATTATACTTTTATGAAATAAATATTATATCTTAATAATATGAACGGACTCAAAGAAATAAAATTTCATCCTTTAAAAAGGGCAGCTAATCAAACAGGGCCTAGGGCGGCAAAATACTTAATCCGCCACTGGGCGCATCTAGGCCTAAATTCATCGTGATTGATACCACAGGGACTAAAGTCCCATCACACTATTGGCTCCTCTCTGAACCATCCCGTGTTTCTGATGAAGTTCCTTCAGTAAGACAAACAAAAGTTTTATCTGTGCAAACTTCGAAACGTCGTCAAGAAATATAGAACCTTGAAATTGGATAGAAAATGGAAATTGTTTGTTAGTCCTCTTCTACCTCCTGTTAGTTTCTACAATAGTCAGTAACATATAATTAGGACTAGAGAGACTAATTTATTTTAACGAATCCCAGTAGGCACTACTTGTAGGCTCTGAACCTGGCTATCCATGTATGACGGTGGCTAACCTGAATTGCTTAATAGCACTTTCAGCGTCACATAAGTCAGCAAATGATTTTGTGCACATCACGTCTTTAGCCTTCGGTCTTTTGACTGACGGCTAAGTCTCTTCTCTTCCGAACGCTGTATCAGCAAGATCGCTTGTCCCGCAGTCAATGGATTCTTGAAGCTCTTTGATAGCTCCTCCCTGGTTGGCGGTGCAGGTGTGTCTTCGACATTAAAACTAGGCCAAGCATGCTCTCCCTCCTACCGACTGCTACTGATGCTGTTTCTTTCCTGAAGCCAGCCTTAGCTTCAACTTCCTTGCTAGTGCGCCTGGACCAAG
>CM050327.1:16899891-17324778 GCA_027475135.1 Bactrocera correcta | reverse complement strand
GTTTTCCCTAATTCGGGTTTTTCTTGAATCACACCTTATAGCGTTATGTCACACTATGCCACACCACGTGGAAGAGACTAATAATGGGAGAAGGGCATAATTTAATGAAAGTGAGTGAAACTGTGAAGTGACAATTTCTATGTCATACATTTTCCAATAAAATTTTAATATACTTAATATTATGTAATTACATCACTATACTATATTCTAATGATGCCGGAAATGTTTTTTTACTACCAGATTGACAATTTAAGGCGTTAACGAAATCTAGAATATTTTCCTAAACTTAATAATTCTCTATATTGTGGTATATTCTATTTTTTGAAATATCTTCTTCTTCTTTATTGACATAGACCACTTACGCGATTAAAACCGAGTTTACAACAGAGGGCCAGTCGTCCTTTTTGAAGTTTGGCGTCAATTCAAGGGCAATCAGGTTCTTCTCCACCTGGTCTATCAACTGGTCATCTTTCTCTTCCTCTACTTACCCCGGCAGGTACCGCGTCAAAAACTCTCAGGACTGGAGTATTTTCATCCATCCGGACGACATGACCTAGCCAGCGTAATCCTGGCCCTTAATTCGCTGAACTATGTATATCAATGTCGTCGTGTATTTCGTACAGATCAGGTGATATCATTGTACATGCCTCTGCATCATATAGCACGACGAGGATGATGAGTGACTTGTAGAGTTTGGTCTTCGTTCGTCAAGGGAGGACTTTACTTTTCAAATACCTACTCAGTCCGGAGAAGCACCTGTCGGCAGCAGTTATTCTGCTTTGGATTTCGAAGCTGTTAGTGTTAATACTGGTTACAAGATAGACGAAATTATTTGAGGCTTCGAAGTCACGACTATCCACAATGACGTGTAGCGAGTGCGATGACTATTTGTTTGATAACAGGAGATATTTCCTTGTTCACTACCAGTCCCATTTGCTTTCCCGCCTTAAATTCCAATCGTAGGGCATGCTTTCGCCCAACCATATTCTACAAAGAGCCTGATGCTTGCTCCTTATCAGTTCTTATTTGAATAGTTCGGCCAGCAATCCATCCGCTACGCCACTTTGGTGTTCTTCAGATGGGTAATAGCTATTCGAACTTCTTCATGGTCGGAAGGTAAACTCCATCGTCATCGATAGGTTAATCGGGTTTAACATCTACTGGTGTATGCTCTGAGCATCAGTCACTAGATCACTTTTGGGGGTTCTGCAAAAGTATGCTCCGGTCTTTTAAAATCTTCTCTTGGTCGCTGCATCTTTTCGTCGAATTTTTCAAGCATTACCCCAGTAGACCAGCTTGTCAAGCTTTTCGTACTCTCGCTCCGACCTCTCTCTTTTTTTGTCTTGCGTGTAACTTCCCTCTTCAACTCTCGGCTTATCTCCCACCCCACAGGTGTTGTAATTTTTTCGTTTTCGATTGTGACCGATTATAACGATGCGAATCTATTTTCTCTTAATGAGAAAATTTTTCCCGAAACAGTTGGGCTAATCGACTTTCATATGAACTTCTTGCATTTATTTTTTAGGTGCTGATCCAAGGAATGAGATTCGACTTTTAAGCTACTTTGAAGTGTAATTTTTTTACAACAATAAATGGTATATATTTTCCTTAGTCTCGATGAATAATTTCGGTTGGGTTAAAGGTTCAATTAATAAAGGGAATGCAGGCACCTATTTTTATAATTTTGAAATTGAGATAACCAATGAAAGTGTTACAATTTATCCCGGGGGAAAATTATTTCTAAGTTTTATACGCTTTTAAGATTCTTCAACCATCTTCGTTCAATCCCTATTGGGTACTCACACCCTATGGCTACTTGATTTCTACATACGAAGCCAGATTTTTGCCGCCTCTTAACTTTCCATTATTTTTGCCAAAATGAAAAAAACGTCCAATTATCATTATAATCATTTAGTGCCGCCAACACTCCATAGGCGCGTCATTTAATCCCGTAAACTAATTTCCGCCGCATTTTCACACATCCTTTCATTGCAAATTAAATATGCTTAATTGACATAATGATGTGAAATCGCCTAAAATATTTTCGCGGCACAAGCATAACGATGGCTTAAGCATTGGATACAGTAACTATAGAGCCATTCGCGGTATACTCGTGACTTTTGCGCGGTTGTTTATGCTGTTGTGAGCCTTCGGGTGTTGAAGCTAAGCCTACCACTGTAGCGAGAAGCCGCTGCTCGGCCCAGTCAGTTTATCAGTGATTTAGTGCAATGGCTAAGCACAGTAAAGGCAGTGCCACCAGTACCGCGACTCGAGTACTTCATTGGTCAGTCGCAAAGATACGCTTGCTGTGGTCGCAGCAGCGCTTATGAACCGATTCTGTGCTGCGAGACTGTTTCAGCCACTCTCCATTAGCAGACGTCGGCTGGGAAGTGAATGCTTCAATGCGAACATTCACCACTCAACGACGTCCAATTGGATTTGTAGGTATTGTTGTCAGTTGTGCTTATTGTTGTTGCACTTGTTCTTTGCAACGTTCATCTGTGCCGTAGCTTACCCGACACTGCGCTAGCTAATAAATTTCTCTAACCGACACGATCTCTGGCGGTTGATCAGTGTAGTTGGCTAGGTTGCCGATTCTACCAGCCAGTGTGTCCCACTGGACCCAACTGCTTTGTTGTTGGCAACCCTTCACCCTTCGACTCGTTCAACACCATTGTTTACTTGCACAGACGACACTGTCAAACGAATTGTGCCCAACTGAAATTAAAGAAGTCTCGCGTATAAATGAGAATGTATGGCTTTGGTGATAGCGATAAGAAGCGGCAGCTACTATTGCAAGAACACCTCACTGCACGTTCTCGCATCTTAGCGGCTTATATGCTCGTACTTTATCCATACAGCATCGTCGAGAGGAAATTGAAGTAGCGCTATTCCCAAGCGATCACCATCGCCCAATCCCCGGTATGCCACTTCTCTCCTCATTCTCGCCATCACAGCAGATGCGATGCGATAATTATTTTGTCCGCAACTCACATATCACCGACATGTCTGCAGCTCGCTTCGTTTCGCTCGACGTCCGACTGCAGTTGCACAGTTAGTAGTTGCCGCAGCTGCCACATTTAGCCTGACGACCGCTCCTGTTGGGCACCGGCATTGTGTGCACTTGCCACCGCACTTCATTACCGCCCGATGCAATCGAATTCAGGTAGCAAGAAGCCGCCACCGCAACAACAACAACAACAATGGGAACTAACTAAAAGAGTATTTCGGCACATTAACGCCACAGGTGGTCCGCATGAGGCGGTTCAGTGCAGCCGTGGTGAGGTAACGACGGACAGCAGTTTGTTGTTGCACTGGAATACGGTATCCGTGAACGTGTCGGCAAGTGTTGTTGGCAAGTGATTGTCTTATCGGCACCACGGATTGCCTCAGTGTCAGCCACACTTGCTTACCCACATTCGAATGCCTCTGCTGTCGTACATCCTCATACATACCAACATATGTATGGGAGATTGGTCTTAACGAATCCATAGCATCCAGGTATTCAATTTGCACGTTTCATGGCACTTTTTAAATTCTGCTCCGCTGCTGCTGCCGCCGTTGCCACTGTTTTCGATTGCAATCGCTATTTGGTAATGAGCCTGTTTTCGTCATGTAATTACACAGTTGAATTCATTTTATATTTTGATGTAAGTATGTATATGAGCTTGTTTATATGCCATCAGAAGCGACCGTTATATTATACCTTCTTTATTTATACTTTCTTTCTTCTATTTTACTATATTTGGAATTTGAAGAAGTTGAAACTATATTTAATTTTATTGATAAATAATGTAATTTCATATCTCCTCTTGACTAACTTGCTTTAAAAGGTTATCTTATAGTTAAAAAGATACTGTTTACCACGAAAAAATATTGAACAACGAGATTACTTAAAATTTTGTGTGTTTGGGGAGTCTACTTCATGACGACCATAAGTAAAGGGTAGTCGAAAAAGTCAATAGATGTCGTTGTGGTCGTATATCTCCACTGCTACCAATCACATTGTGTCTATATATATACATAGTGTTGAAAAGAAGAGATTTTAAGCTTCACTTAACCACAAAAAAAATTAAATTCGGGAAAGTTGAAAAAAGTTTCAGCGGTTCAAAAATTAGTAAAAATAATGAAGAAATTCGCTATATTTTGAATTTTTTGTATAAAAAAAGGAAGAATTCCACGCAAGCCACCAATGAAACTTGTGAAGTTTACGGAAACGAGGCTGCATCAGTTCGGGTAAAACAACAATCTTTCGCTCGCTTCCGTCCTGGAAATTTCGCTGTGAAAAATACACCTCGCTCTGGTCGACCTATCGTTAAAGAAGTCGATGAAATTATGGAAAAAATTGTCCAGGACCGTCACATAAGCAGCCAGGACAAGGCTAAAAAACTTAGCATTCATCATCAAAGGGTTTGAATCATTTAAAAAATGCTGGCCACTAAAAGAAGCTCGATGTTTGGGTACCACATGAATTGTCTGTGAAAAATTTAATGAACTGAATTAACATCTGCAATTCTTTGCTGAAACGAAATGAAATCGAACCATTTCTAAAGCGAATGATAACAAGAGACGCAAAGTGGATCCAATACGACAATAATATTCGAAAAATATCATGGTCCAGCGTAGTGAACTTCAACAAATGGTCGCACAGACAGGATTGACGGATCGAAAAGTTATGTTGAGTGTTTGGTGGGATTAGAAAGGAATCATCCACTATCAGCTACTAAAGCCTAGTCGAACGATTGATTCTACATTTTACTGTCAACAACTGAAGAGATTGTAGCAAGCAATCGAAAAAACGGCCAGATCAGATCAACAGAAAGGACTTCATCTTCCATCAGGATAACGCTAGATTACACACATTTTTGATGACTCGGCAAAAACTGGGAAAGCTTCGCTGAGAAGTTTTGATGCATCCACCATATAGCTCTGACTTTGCACCATCAAACTGCTAGTTGTTTCGGTCAATGCAGAACTCCCTTAATGGAGTAAAGTTGGCTTCAAGAGAAACCTGGGAAAATTACTTGTCGCATTTTTTTGTCGAGAAACCAGAAAATTGTACACTGATAGAATAATGTCTCTAGCGGAAAAATGGCAAAAAGTGGGCGACCAAAATGGTACATATTTGGTTCATTAAGCTATTTATAAATATAAAAAAAAGATAAGTTGAAGTTTGATTAGAAATACGAAAAGACTTTTTCGACTACCCAATATTTGAATAACATAAAATATTAAGTGAAAGTTGTGAGAAAAAGGTCTGAATTGTTCATCCATCATCAGTTAATGACAATAACATCGAAAAAGCTAAAGCAACAGTACTTGAAAATCATCGTGTTGGCATCAGAGAGACAGCAGAGGATCTCAACAACTCTTATGCAGCAACTCAATATATTTTAGTTAATGTTTTGGATATCAGTCGGGCCATTGATAGACTCGTACCAAAAGACCTGAATCTTTTGCAAAGACTATGTCCGGTAGAGCTGTCAAAACAAATGCTTGACAACGCTGCTGAAGACCCCACTTTCATCAGACGCATCATTAATGTTGACGAAACGTGGGTTTATGAATGCATATCAGGTGGCAACTGTCCAACAATTTAGATGAGCTACAACTGAAAAAAAACTACATCAAAGTCGGAAAAAAAGAACTCTTGCAATAAGAACTTATAGGTATGGCGAGAAAGCGCATCGGGCCCCAACAAATCTGCTTTAGTTTGATGGCGTATGAGTTCCGAGGGGTTTAAGTTTTGTTGATGCTACTCTATGAATGGAATTATTATTTCGGCATGAAATTGAAAATTTAGAGTGTTCTTTTAAGAACCCAGCTGATCTGAGTCGACGCGTGATATATGCAAAATGGTTTAAAGAGCCTTAGTAACTGGGGTCGACGAATGATGCTGAGGAGGACGCTCGCTAAACGCACTCAAGTTTCTTTGCCAAAAAAGTATATAAACTAATTTTGCCAAATACAAGCGGCTTGAAAAAATTAGTGTTTGTTATCCAAAATAAAACTCCAATTCACTCTAAAACATATTATAAATGATAATCTTAAATAAAATGCAGTCCAGACAAAAATCGGTTACCTATTTTCCACATTGAACTCATTTCAACAGTAACTTTTATTCACCGTAACGATTAACAGTGCACATTGTGTAGTCAGCAATTGCTCAGCTGACCATTATTCCTCGGCATAGACGCACTTGTAACGGGTGATTTTTTTGAGGTTAGGATTTTCATGCAGTAGTATTTGACAGATCACGTGGGATGTCAGACATGGTGTCAAAGAGAAAGATGCTCAGTATGCTTTGACATTTCATCATGAATAGACTTACTAACGAGCAACGCTTGCAAATCATTGAATTTTATTACCAAAATCAGTGTTCGGTTCGAAATGTGTTTCGCGTCCGTGTCCGATGAGCGATGAGGCTCATTTCTGGTTGAATGGCTACGTAAATAAGCAAAATTGCCGCATTTGGGGTGAAGAGCAACCAGAAGCCGTTCAAGAACTGCCCATGCATCCCGAAAAATGCACTGTTTGGTGTGGTTTGTACGCTGGTGGAATCATTGGACCGTATTTTTTCAAAGATGCTGTTGGACGCAACGTTACGGTGAATGGCGATCGCTATCGTTCGATGCTAACAAACTTTTTGTTGCCAAAAATGGAAGAACTGAACTTGGTTGACATGTGGTTTCAACAAGATGGCGCTACATGCCACACAGCTCGCGATTCTATGGCCATTTTGAGGGAAAACTTCGGACAACAATTCATCTCAAGAAATGGACCCGTAAGTTGGCCACCAAGATCATGCGATTTAACGCCTTTAGACTATTTTTTGTGGGGCTACGTCAAGTCTAAAGTCTACAGAAATAAGCCAGCAACTATTCCAGCTTTGGAAGACAACATTTCCGAAGAAATTCGGGCTATTCCGGCCGAAATGCTCGAAAAAGTTGCCCAAAATTGGACTTTCCGAATGGACCACCTAAGACGCAGCCGCGGTCAACATTTAAATGAAATTATCTTCAAAAAGTAAATGTCATGAACCAATCTAACGTTTCAAATAAAGAACCGATGAGATTTTGCAAATTTTATGCGTTTTTTTTTTTTAAAAAGTTATCAAGCTCTTAAAAAATCACCCTATAGAAGCCCTTCTGTTAGAAGCGCACTTTTATTTGCATAATTTTCCATTTTTATTGTCTGAAACATTTAAAAATTAGCGTCTGGCCGAGTTCTGTTTTCCTCTGCTCCACAATGCACTTATTTAATTATTATTATTATTGTTATTGTTACGATTATTGTTGGGCATGAGTGCCAAAGACTACTTTGTAGCTACTAAGTGCCATAGAAACTCGAATGATAATTTTCTGCTCAACTAATTTTTTACTGCTTCCCTGTATTTTTTATACAAGGGTTAGGGCATTTTATACAAAAAAAAGTCTGGCGGAGTTCTCGCATTAGTTAAATCATTAATAACTAATATGCGTATATTCAGGGGGTTCAGCGTGCGGTGTCTAACGAAAAATTAGGAATTTAAATTTACATAGTTTTTGTGAACGTACAACAATAAAATTCTACAGCAGTAGGGTAAAAGCAGATGAGTTTTTATTTATTATATGGCGTTGATGCAACAGGTGCTAATGGGTAATACAAGTAGAGGTCATTTTTCAATAGCATTTTTTGACAGATCACGCATGCGTCGAGTCAAGCTGTCATTTCATTTTTGTTCGGTATTTTTTGGCATTTCATTTACATAGTTCTTGTTAAACTTTTTAACGAAAATTCACGTTCTGTAAAGAATGTTTTTCGCGGTCTTCTTTCAACTTATGCTCAAGATAATTCGCAACTCCATCGCCCATCTAGATACCTAGCATTCCTTATTAGACGCAGTGCAGAAAATATAGCAGCCGTGGCTGAGAGAGTACACGAAGACCGTAGAGAGTCGATTCAGCGCCATTCGCAGCAACTCGGATTGACGTATGGACCGACTTGGTTCATTTTACGTCGAGATATTAAATATACTGCAACTACAACTTGAAAGAACTGAATCCGAACGACCTACCCAAGCGACATTGCTTCACTCTATGGACTCTTGAAAAGTTCCAAGAAAATCCGACGTTTTCGAGCCAAATTTTGTTCAACGATGAAGCCTATTTCTGGCTCAATGGGTATGTAAATAAGAAAAAATGTTCGCATATGTGACAAAGAGCAACCTGAAGAGATTCAAGAGGTGATATTTATAATATAATATAAAATCTAAAGTCTATGCTGCTATTCCTGCTTCGATTCAGTCCATGGAGCAAAACATCACGCGTGCCATTCGCCAGTTGCTAGTCGAAATGCTCCGATGAGTCGCCGAAAACTGGACTCAACTGATTGATCATCTGAGACGAAGCCGCGGCCCACATTTGAAAGAGAGAATCTTCAAAAAATAAATGCCAAAGAAGGTTATTTCGAATTATAATAAACACTAAACATTAAATTTGAAGTCTCTGTGTTTTTTCTTTAAAAAAGGAGAGAAGCTCGAAATGGATAACCCTATATAAAAATAAAAGCGCTGTTAACTATTGAGTCATAACGTAAACTTAAGCGTTGAGTTAAGAGAGCCAAGCTATTCAATTTCTGATTGGCTTCTTTGAACTTCAGTTTATCTGCTTTTGACATGACATGACAATTGCGAAACGTCAAACTTACCCGAAACAATTAGCTGTCATTCCTTCTTCTTTGAAAATGAGAAATGAAAGATTATTATGAAGGAACATTGTAGAATAAAAGCAGGATTGTAAAATAAAAAAGCTCTTACTCATTCCCTTTCTCACTATGCAAATTATTAGCATTTCTTAATTATTCGTAAAGAAATATGTTTACAAATTCTCTCTGAGTGTAATGCAAATTAAAAATGGAGAGTATAAGAGTAATGTTACAATCATTTTAATGCTGCTTTAACCTCGTTTTACTCACAGGACAAACCTTTGCATACATTTATTATGATGCAGTGTAAATATGAAACCGTTAAATTGGTTACTGCAAGCAAGGCGTTAAAGTGCTCATTGCTAACCGCAGCGGCCGCACAGCCCTGTAATCCTCTCCGCGCTGTGCTCAGTCACTCAGCTGTGTAGTATATCGATCCACAGGCCCAACAAACACGAATGATAAACACGTTTAAAGGGTAAAAACGCATAAAACTATTAAACTATATACACGTTATGTATGTGACAGATTACTCCGTAGGCAAGTATACTAAGTGTGTGGCTGCTACGCGGCAAAGTCTGAGTTCGGACCACAATTGTTAAAAAGAAAAAAATAAAAATCTTCTGTGATATTTAACAAATTATGGTTGTTGTAGCCTAACAAAACATTTTTAACAGACAGAGACTTTTAAAATTTGTGAAAGCCTAAATTTTTCATAATCCCAAAATACACCCCAAACAAATTTGTCGTAAAGCGCGGCCAAAGATCTATGAAAGTTTAGTACCATACATGTATACAACACATTCATTTTCACTTCTATACATACATATATATATGTGAATATATCTTACTAAAGGTTTTTTTTTTTCTTATTTGCCTCACTGATTTCATTCCTTTGTACTTTTGCAGCCTCGCCGTACTTTGTAAATACTTTGCTCACGAGTTCGCTTTAATCTTATTGGTTAAAATGGTCAACCACATCAAACATCAAAGCGAATTTACACTCATCAACAACAGAGCTGCAAAGCGATAGCAACAAAACAATAAAAATCATCATCAGCCAGCGCTGGTTTCCACTGGCGCAGCAACAACAATGCAAACTAACTACTTTTTAGAAAACCCACACGCGCCAACATCAAAATGCACAACAACAAACAACAGCAAATGAACGCTCACTATTCGCTTGACCCGTGGCCATTTAATCCTTTTCGCTCTTCTTCTTACGCTTTTTGTTCATTCTAAATATTTTTTCAAGCTGACCGCACACATTTTTTTGTTTTTGTTTTTTGAATATTGTGTTTTTGGGAGATTTTCACTTCAGGAAATTTTTTAACGAATTTAAAAGGCTTATGTTCTTGAAAAACTTTAAATGAGGTCGTTGGAATAAAAAACCATATACAAGGTCTGTCGCAAGAGAAACAGAACTTTTTAAATATAACTGTTTCTGGTGGCGCCACCTATTGGCGGGTATATGAAATAAAAAGTTAGAGCTCTTGTTGACATTTCGTAAAAATTTTAAGACAATTAGATAACTACAATCGATGTTATCGATCAAAAAGTGGCAGAGCTTTAAACTTGGAAACGTTTACTGAAACATTTCAAATGATGAAAAAAGTTTATGGTGCCTATCCCGCAGTAACGTGCATGAGTGGTTGAAGCGATTCCAACAAGGTCGTGAGGACCTCTGTGATGATCAGAAGTCACCGAAAAAAAGTTATCTTCAGAAGTCAAAAATAAAGACAATGCTGATTTGTTTTTACGGGAAGATATTGTACACCGAGAGTTCATCCCACCTGGCCAAACGATTAATGCTGTGTTTTACCTTGGTGTTATGAAGCGTCTTTTGTCACGCATTCGTCGTGCTCGCCCAAAAATACCGTGAGGCAGGGTCCTGGCGCCTGTTGCACGATAATGCGCCGTGTCATCGGTCGACGCTTGTCACTGATTTTTTGACAAAAAACTCCATATTACCCATTTATCACTCACCCTACTCACCTGATCTGGCACCCTGTGACTTTTACCTATTTGGAAAACTTCATTTGCCCATGAAAAAACACTGGTTTCAGGACATTTCAGCTATCCAAAAGGCGACGACCGATATTCTCAAGAGCATTCCGAAAAATTACCTTAAACACTCATTTGAAATGCTAATTGACCGGGCTGAACGCTGTATCGAAGCACAAGAAAACTTCTTTGAATAAAAAAATACAACTTTTAAAAAATATTAATTTTTTGTTGTCTTTTTAACAGTCCTGTTTCTTTTGCGACAGACCTTTTATTTCTCGCCGAACTTTAACTTTGTTTGCGCAATAAATATTAATTATGTAACAGAGTGTATAATAGTTGTGGTTAACCAACGGTTGTTTATAATATAAAAAGCTTTCTAGTACAGGTGGCTGTCAAAAAATAACAGTCGATTTACACATATATTTCTTGGAAAGGTGTGTATTAGAATTGGTCAAATATCAGGAGCTGGAAAAAATGGAAAAATTCCATATCCGTAAAATGTTCTACGTATCATTCTGAACGACTTTGGGGCTACATAGGTTTACGGGTTTCAAGAAATCGATTTTTTTATTGTCTTAGTAAATTTTACAATACTGTAGATTATTGCCTTAAATTTTACCCGAGTAATAGTTTCGGAGATACAGACTTGGGAACTTGTGCGCTCTGTGATAGCTTGACAAAGTGCGCCGTCATTCGAGGTTTTTTCTCGAAGCTGTGTTATTGAAGTCGGTTGGCAAAATTTCTCGAGATCTTCATGAAATTTTACACAGGTCTTTGAGATACAATTCTTAAAGACTCGGACGAAGGATTTTTTTTTTTTTGAAAATGGTTTCTGTAAAAATGTCTGCCAAAAACCATTTTCATTTTTTTTTCTTCGTCCAAGTTCTAAGTTAAGTTTTTAGCTAAAACACGTATTTTTCCACTATAGATGACTCTTTAAAGAGTTATCCTACCTGCGTATCTTTTTTCCGAGGGGTCACCGGAAATGGCGTCGCAATTGCCGAATTTGAAATTTTTTTTCCAAAAATTCCAGAATTTCTTTGTTAAAGGTGTATGTTTGTAACAATAAAAAATTCTATTAAAATTCATCATTTTCTGTATAAGAAAAAAAATGTTGAAAAAGAAAACCCACGTAACAATAATAATAATAATACATAACAAATACGGAGAAGCTAATAATGTTGTCTAGAACAAGGTAAGATGAAAACATCTAAGATTTTCTTAGCCTATGCTTAAAACAGCTGGGATATCATAACTTTGCGCATTCTAAATAAAACGTCGATAAATAGAATCTCCCGATTTATACCTGGGAGTTTATGCCCGTACAAAGTACCGGTGTAAAAGAAAATAAGAGCATATTTTACTCTTCCCAAAGAATATACTCCTGGGGCCAAAATTTAAATTAAAACTTCGTCGAAATATTTTTTTCCTAGGTTGGTATGACTGTCAGTGACATCTGCTCCTAATCTCACATCCAAATAATCATAAATGTTTAGTATATGCCTTCTGTCTTTCTGAAGTACATAAAGTATATTCGGCGACATTTACGATGACCGAAATCTTTCATCAAAGAAGTTCCATTAAATTTTGTATGCGGAATAAGATTTTTGATACCGAAACGTTCAGAATGTTGGAAAGGACCTTCGATGACAATTGTTTGTCTCGAGTGTTTTTGATTGGCACAAATTAGTCCTGGACGGCGATCAACATCAACTGATGCTGAATACGTCAATAAAATAAAGGAATTGGTGCTTGAGAATCGGCGATTAACAGTCAGTGAACTTACTGGCATCGTTAGAATATCGATAGCATCAGTGAAAGCTATTTTGAAAGATCATTTGGGCCTAAGAAGAGTGAAAGCACGAATAGCACTTAATTTCTTCAAAAAACAGCATCAGATTAAAACCTGTGAAATAATGCTTTCCGACTACCAGGATGTCATGAAACGTATTATTACTGGCGATGAGTCTTCGGTTTATGCTTACGACCCGGAAACAGATGATGAAGCCCCGAATATTGTGGCAAAGGTGACCCAAAGCCGAAAAATTATGTTCAAATAGGTCAAAAGCCAAGGTTATATTGACAGTTAGATGATATGGTGCACTCCGAATTCCATCCGACCGGCCAAAGTGTCAACAAGAAATACTACTTGAGTGTAATGTGTCGTTTGCGCGAAGCTATTCGAAAAAGAGGCCAGATTTATGTGCGGACAACCCTTTGTTTTTGCACCACGATAATGATCCATCGCATACTGCATTGATTTTTCGTTAGTTTTTCATCAAGTTTTCAACTAATATCGTGCCGCTTTCACCGTATTCGCCTCATTTAGCTCCGTGTGACTTCTGGCTATTCAGCAAATTTAAATGACCGCTCCGGGGAAACCGAATTAAGACAATTGAAGACAACTGTTTTGAGGATTTAAGAAAACGTTGGCACAAGTGCATTGGAACCAAGCAGATTACTTTAAGGGACACGACGTTATGAACAAAGTCTTACTATTTTTTGCTCATATAACATTTCCCTCCGAAATACGTTTTCCCTAAAATTCTTCAATATGATTGACTTTCCTCGAAGCTCTCTATTTATCCATAACACCACAAATTTTAACACTTCACATTATATTTATTACAAATAAAAACTTTAAAGTTTCTTACTCATCCATTTACGTTCACGTTGCATCCCTTGGACTTTGCAAAGCTTTCTTTGCATCAATTAAAAGTGTCGCGCTGGTCATTTCAATTACTCTTTTAATGCGTCTGCCCTAACTTACTTCAACTTTCTTTTCTATTAAACTTTTCTTATTCATTACTGTGGTCATCCAGAGTTCTTACTGAATGCTCCTTAATCTTTAGCTTTTTACGCAGCACAAGAAAGGCATAAGCACACCTATTCATAAACTATTTGTGCGCGTATGCATATATGTGTATGGCTGTGTATGCGCGCTCATCGGGGGAAAAGCATTTAAGAGAGGAAGCGAAGCTGGCAAGAAGACAGCAAGTCACTCAGCGCCTGCAGTTATGCAACATAACGGAAATGAGACATGTCCCCGAAGTTAACATGCCGAGCAAGAGCAACGACGCATCACGGACTCGTTTATAGAAATGTGTAAGTGCAAAGACAAACAACAAGCATTGCAATTGCAGACTACATACTTGCAGATGTTTGTGTGTGTGCATTTAACGTACTTTTTTTCTACCTCTATCTTAACTAGTTTGTTTTGTTGTTGCTTTCGGTTTTTTTTTGGTTTTTTTGCCTTATGAGTTTTTCCTCCACTAACGGCAATTGTTAGGGCGTTACTGCAGAAAGTAATAAAACTTTAAAATTACTTTTTCCTGCCACACAACAACAATGGCTAACACATTCGCTCATAAACGAGCGTTGAGTCTTTGTTACAAAATACTGGCAAAAAATTTATTGCTCAGCAGAGATGCAATAAAATATCTATTTTGCTGGCTGGCAAGTATAGAGACTAACGAGTAAAAAAAAGAGGTTCGACGACGTTGAAAAGCTTCAACGATTATTTTCATATATGTTTCAGCTAGCGCTATAATCAACACAAAATGGTTAGGAATTTCAGCGCTATTGTACTGCATCAGCTGAAGTTCTTGTGTTTATGTTTTTGTCCTCAGCCCTTTAAATTACTCATATCAAGCTGTGTACAGTAGAGATGAGAAGAAGCTTCCGGGATTCCCGTATTGTGTGTAAAATCGTCAGGTATGTGTTAGAGAGATGGCAAGAGAGTTCGACAACTCTCGCGAGTCCGTTCGAATGATTTTAGTGGATATTTTGGGTATGAAATGGGTTCTTGCTCGACTCGTCCCGATACAACCGATTTTTTTTTTAAATAGTACCGTAAACAGGTACCTTTGGACATGCCTGATGGTGCGAATTCTGATCACACATTCATGAAGAGCATTATAACTGCCGATGAGATATGGGTTTATGAGTTTGACATGCAAACAAGTCAACAATCTACGAAATGGAGAAAAAATAACAGCCGAAAACAAAAAATCACGCCACAACCGCTCTTCTATTTTTCTTTTTTCGGAGGGATAGACGGTCAATAATGAGTTCTATTTTCCCATATTGAATCGTTTGTTCTCTTTCTTGCTTTTTCATTAACTTTTTTGTTCACTCGGCTCACTTCGGGTTCGAATATTCTTCAATACAGTACATCACTAACGTGCTAGTCATGACTATGTCACTCAGCTGTGTAATGAAAAGGTTGAATGAATTTCATACTTCATTAAGTTGTCAGTGCCCTTCGCGGCTCCGCTCCGTTTCTATTGACGCTTTGTGGATTTTCTAATTTTACACATCATCATTTTTTCCCAACATTCGAGATAAGTTTGAAGTTTTTTCTTTACTTTTTTAGTTGCGGCGATTAATGCTATCATTGGCCACAGAAGGATTTGCCATTGTCTATCGCAAACTATGTAGTTCGTGGCCGTCAACGACTTTTCGTGCAAACTCGCTTCTTGATGACTTGCAGTCAAACTAGATTAACAAAGGACATGCGAAACAACACCGAAGGGAATTTATAAATTCATGTGCTGAACGATTATGTACGCAAACGTTAGTGGTCGGAGTTTTGCTTAGTTAAAAATAGAATAGGTTATTATTGGGTTAAATCTGGTTTTAGGTAGATAGACAGAAAATAATTGAAGTTTTGCACTACAATGCCCTCTTCTATATCACATGTGGTCACAAAAGTCCAGCACTCTGAACAATTCCCGAAGTTTGCTGCGCGCGATGAAAGTGCGTTATGTCCTGACTACGTAGTTGAATCCAAGAACTTTGAGCCTGCTTCTACCAACTGCTGGGCAATCTGTAATCAGTATATGTTCTGAAGTTTGCGGTTCCATGTCCCAAAACCGGCGGTTTGTCTATGTTGGACAAGTATTTCTTGAGCCTGCAGTGACCAATATAGAGCGCTATAAGGAGGCGGAATTTATCTCAGGGAAGTTCGGTCATATTACTAAACCTTGCTAGGTTGTAACCTCCCATTAGTAACTTGGCGTGGCGCATTCCTGTTGCCTACTGCCAGTACCAGCAACCTCCTTATGGTGAGGAACCCCACGGCAATGCATAGTTCTGGCCCCCATCATCCTGAAATCCGCCGCAAAGCGAGCTAGTTCGTTGACCAGTTCACTGCCGGCTACTGCTTTATGCACTTAGCTTCAGCCTCCTTATCCACTCCTACACTAATAACGATTTGACTTCATAAGCTAATATCGCTTTTAGTGCCTTTTGACTATCTCTGAGTGATAGCGATAGTTGCGTTGGGGATTGATTTCTGCACAATGACTTAAAGCATAGATTTCTGCTTGACAGGTTCTCGGAAAATATCCCATTGGAATGGATAGTTTGGTATGTGGTCCCGCAGTGCCTGCTCCAATGCCTTCCGGTGTTTCCAAGCTGTTATGTATGGCTATATTATGAAATAATTTAATAATTACTTAGCCTAAATATATGCAGCAAATAATAGACATTAAAATGTTGCCTACATTTAGGTGCATTGCAGAATTCCCAATCAGCTGATTATGCTAAGCAAGCTAAAGTCGATTAGGAGCACGGAAAAGGATCGAAAGTGAGTGCGGCGTTGTTACTTTGTTATCAGAAACGAGTTTGATCCGTCGGATATGAGATACAAAACATATTCGATAATATAGGTGAACATATAATGGTTTTATTGAATATAAATAGAAAAGACAAACGTTTATTAACTCCTAAAACAGTTATAGTAGACTCTAACTCAATATTTAGGCTTCACAACTATATTTATTAAAATGAAGTTTTTGTTGGAATTTAATTCTTTGGAGTTCGTGTGTAAATAAGGACTTATTTCAAAGGAAATTTTCATGAAAAATTAAATCTGGAAGGTAATAATAAGAAGATTACAAGCATAAACAAGCACCGTTAAAACGAAAAAAAAAACAAAACATGCAATACATGTATGTTCCCGCATGCTCATCTGACGTTTATCATCATCAACTTCAAACAACCCAAAAGACAATTAACACATAACTGCTGCCTTATTAAAAATTTTTATTTACACCTTTTATGCACCGACAAACTCCACACATATCCATAAGCGCGCACGCAACTCTGGAAATAAAAGCGAATCGCTTAAGACTGCAGCGCCCGCGGCACAAAGGAGCGCCTTTGAGTAAACTTACACAGCGGCGGAACCTATAAAGACATTCTTACACATACACACACACACGCCAATACACACATATGTACTATATGTATATGTTTTTATGTGAGTTTTATGTACTCCCATGTAAGTGACTGTATAATCCTGTGTGCTTGTGTGTGTGTGTTCAGCAGCAGCACATAATCATAAAAGTAATAATAAAACGAATTAAAAAACTTTTACATACTGGCAACTTTAATTTCGCCCAAAATTATGCAATGAAATGGAAGCACCATGAACGAACGGTAATAACAGACTTCAAAGGAGCCACAAAGTAAAATATAAAATTTCAAAGTAGCGGCACACACACGCATGCACACAACCAGCGGCATACAGGCGGCTTTATGCCCCTATTTCCGAGTCGGGAACATTACGCCACGAATGCACGCCATAAGTGAACGCGGTGGAGGCATAAAGAAGTTTCGCTCACTGCCTGATTACTCCACCCAGTCATGCGGTCCTTGGTGCGCATTGCAATACTTCATGTGTTTCATTATGTTGCCAGCTGATACTTTTTGCCTGCTTGCCTGCCTGCCTGCCTGCCTGCCTTCCATTCTGCTGCTATATTTACAGCTATTAACAAAAGTTTAACGAAATAATGGCAGCGCGGCAGTTTACATTGCAGCTTTCATTGTTTTTGCTTGCAGTTTCCCGGTTTTAATTTTAATACTCGAAATATGCTCTCAAATATTTCCACTTTTCAGAGGCAAAATTTATCTTTCACTTGCTTGGTGTGCGAGTGTGAGTCGCTATGTGCGTGTGTGTGTGTGAGCGTGTGCTTTAAACTTTTTATGCACTCAGCACTTGGCAATGAATGCATTCAGAAGTAAATGAGCTGAGTGCAATATTCCTGCCACATCTACAATTACATTTCATTTCCTTTGCATTAACTCATTTAATGGCCATAATTTAATTACTTTAATAAGACTACGAAGATTTCCTTACAATGTGCTGCGCTGAAATGTGCGCAATATTTAAAAAATACGGCTGGCAGGATTGTGGATGGGAAATTCGGTGGAAAATTCAGCAATTTGGAAAGAAAAAATTTAAAACCATGAAGAGGCTATAAAGAATAAGTTAAAATTAATCAGTGACGAGCTGAGTCGTTATAGCCTTTCCCGTCTGTATATATGCGAATTTGTCCTTCAGCCTTTGAGATATTTAAAGTAAAATTTTGCACACGTCCATTTCTCACTAAGGAGATGCCCATATGTCGGAACCACTAATATTGGATCACTATAGGATATAGCGATGAAATTCAAATCCTTTTATGAAAAACTTTTTTAATTGACCAGGATATGTCACGAAATTTGGCCTAGATTACTATCCAAACTATCTGTATGAATGGCTTAGATCGGACCACTATATCATATAGCCGCCATACAAGCCAAGAATAACTTCTGTCCTGTGTTGAAACTTATAAATTAGCAAAACTCTTAAAAGCCAATACAAATTTGCAAAGTCGTTTAATTTTCATTCCCATCAGTTCGGTGGGATGTATGAATGTATGCGCTCCCAAGTTTTTAAGCCTTGACCTCCCAAACGCGGAACAGTCAAGAAGAAGGTGTTGAATTGTTTCCACCTCATCTTCTTCCATACAGCGTTTGCAGATGGCGTCTTGTAAGATTCCCAGCCTTATAGTAAGGACGCAAATAGGAGAGGCTAGCCTTACTGAGAACAAAGAGATCACAAGATGCGATCCCTTGCGATCGATATTGGACCAAAAGGATTTTGGGACAGCGTATGTACCAACGGTGGTCCAGCACTGGCCATGCTACCGCGAAGCCCAGCTATCTGGCAGCGAGCACCGAACCGCTTTCATTCTACTGATAGCGGTTCTAGGGTACCTTTCCTTGCTAGCTCTTCAGTTTTACGATTTTCTGCAATTCCGCTGTGACCTGACACCCATACTAGTCTTATTACAAAGAGACTCGATGCTATTGATAGCGAGGTCAAACACTACTTGAACAACCTATGTTAATGACTTCAACGCAAGTATCGCCAACCTGCTACCTTAGTGGATAGTTACTTCTGTGAAAGAGGCTACACCCTGTAGTAGTAGATCTACTGCTACCTTAATGGCTACAACTTTGGCTTGTAAAACACTGCAATAGTCATAAAGTGGGATGCTGGAGTTTATAGAGAGCTTTTGACAGCGTGTTCAAGCACGTGTTCTTTTAGAAACTCAGATTCTCTGAGTCTGAAAGCAGCTTCTCAGCTATACATCTTTCGACGATTTCTACGTGGACTATGTGCAAGATGGCGTTAAGTTTCTATGCAAGTGTGGCCTTTTCTAGGGCCCACAACCACATAAAGACTTCATAGAACATAATGGGCTTGACTATGGCATCGAGGATCTAGAGGACCCCTTTCGGTAAACGACTTATTTTGCTCTCTCTTCGATAATGAAACCTTTCAGTATCCGCCGGTTACAGACGGTTGTCCCTACTTTGCGGCTGCGATTTCACCGGGATCTTTTATTAGGGTTGATGGCGAGACCATTCTGACTCCCAAATTTGTTACAACGCTAAGTTACTCTTGCATCAACTCGTACACTGTATTCAGGCAATTTCTTTTGAGCCTAAAGGCCCGGCAGCCACGATCCTCAAGTTTTTTAAGCAGATCGTTAACGACCAAGATCCACAGAAGAGGAGAGAACCACCTTGTTCCTTTCCCCTACTCATATTTCGTCGAGCACATGCGTTTTCTCATTCTGTTTCAATCACTCTGTCGCATAGAAGACTGAAAATGAGGTGTTTGAGGTTGGATTCAACCCCAAGAGCGTCCAAAGCAGTTTCCACTGCTTCTGGAAAGACGTTATTGAAAGCTCCCTGAATATCATGGACGACCCCAACAGCGAACTATTTAATCCTAATGCCTTCCTTAAACCATGACACGATAGTAAGCAGTGTAGTACACACTGACTGATGAGAAAAAAGCACAGAAAGAAGAAGTCGAGGAAAAATTTCGATTAGCAATGCTAAAAACAATAAAGCGCTAGTTTTGACTCGATGAAAATGGCTGTGGTTTTTGAAAAGTTTGATTTTGTCAAGTCCATCTGGAGCCCAATTTTAAAATTTATTTTGAGAGTAAGGAAAAGGTATAAAATTTATATCTATCAGGTTTTATTAAACATGTGTTTTACTATTTAGGAAATAATTACAGCTACTAATCCAATCTCAACCTTACCAAAAGATCCTTACGGTCGAAAGTGATTCTGGCTATCTGAAAAAAAAAAATAAAAGTCGAAATTCAAATCGACAGACTTACTAAGAAAGTACATATACTCTCAGCTATATACTAACTTTTCGCAAACTGCGTTATTGTAACAAAAAGGTCCATTTTTGGAAAATTACATATTTTCGTATATACAAATAAAAATCAGTATAAATATTTTCAAAGTAGGCACCTTCATTCTCTTTCAAGTTGCCACTGATACGATAATAATATTGTTGAAAAATTTACAAATATTTTTTGCCTGCCTTTATTCGCTTTTCCAAGTCGTCACGCACCATCAGCCTCTATCAGCACAATATCCGACCAATTTACAATTCAAAAAGTCAACTTTGAAGTGTTCACACACCCGAAAACGCCAGCCAATGATCAAATACGCGTATAATAGCACCCACACATAACCGTTAATGCGCACACATTTGCTTATGCTAATATATTTATGTACGTGTGCGAACATTTTCATATACCCGAAAGCATCAATTTCGAAATTCTTAAGGGATTTCCACTTCTTTATTTTGCATTTTACAAAATTATTTTCAGCACCGAAAAAATTTACATTAAATATTCATTGCCTACGTCCGGGCGTTGAGTGCTGAGTTTGAGCCGCTGCACACACACACACGTGCACACTTATTGATATATACGACTACACATACCTTTTTCTTACTTGATTTATTGTTACTCCGCAGAGGCGCAGCGAACTCATTTGCATACACCGTTATGTTTGGTGCTGCGGCAGCCGTTTGGTGCTGACTGTATTACGGATTGCAAGTGGGGAAAGCCAAATCATTTGGGCGCATTGAAGTAATGAAATCGTTGCCTCATTGCACATGTGTGTACATATACTACCAACAAATGCGCAGATTTACTTAGGCCGCGCGTTTCGCATTACGTATACGCCGTGTATGGCGCGTTTGGCGCAAAAGAACTTTTTTAAATCATTTTTTCATTTTTCAATCTGTTCGCTCATCAGCGTATTAATTTTTTATTACTTTCTCTTTTGCATATTTATTTTCATTTCTCGTTTTCAACAGCAGCAACACCAACAACAGCGCGCCGCTGTTATCTGAGATAACAATTTCCAGGGGTGCTAAAAAAATAAACACAATTACTTTATTTAAAGTGTTATGCGCTGTCGTTTATTTATTTACTTTGCATTATTCCTTTTTATTTTTCTTTTTCTTTTATTTTTTTTTTTTCGTATCCACTTGTGTACTTGAGCTATGTAGATGAGTGGCGATAAGCTTAAATGACATTGACTGCGTCAGCAAGCAGCCAACCAATATGTTGCTGCTGTAATTCAGTCGCTCAGTCGCTCGGTCGCCACTCTGCTCGCTTCATTTCACTCTGATGCTTCTGTGGAGTCCTTGTCACACATTTCAAAACAAGCTCAATTTCCATCACCTTTGAATTGAGGTATGCACAGACAAACATATACATAGCTATATACAGGTGTATAATACGTATTTCGATTTCATTTGATTGCTTGTTTCTTTTTTCAGCTTGCGCGACGTTAAGGTGAAGCGCTCAGCTTGCAAAAGGATATTCAAATTCGGTTCTCACACCACTTGTTGGCTTTCAACACACAATATCCATTTCTATCGAATACATATGTATGTATATAAACTCCCTTACCTGCCTTTGTGTAGCCGCGACTCAATTTCTTTGTACCGTTAGCCATAACTTATGACAGCATTGATTCCAAAATCAAACCGCTGAAATTTTAATTCAATAAATACTCACACCGATAATCCCTTCTGCCTTGCACACAGCTTCGTTACTACAGCGCTATTTCACCTTTCAATCTTTACTCACTCGCGGCCTTCCCCTCATCCTTGTGCTGTGCAAATATGTACTTACATTTTCAATTGAAATTTAAATGCATCTGCAAATCGCTGTCTGCACAGCCGAGCGATGAGTGACGATTTAATAATTGTGATTGATGGCTTGGCTTTTCAATAACTAGACTTCCATTAATTCGCTTTGTCGCGGGCACACGTGCGAAGGAATGAAAACGATTTTATTGACTTTGCAGCGAAGAATCATCCAGCTTGATGACATGAGGTTATACCATATATGAAAATGGAGAAAATAATAATAAATTAAATAAATGGAAGAAAAGCGACATTTGTGGTTTGATTCGCCGAATTTCGACATTCTCTAGATTTCTGATAATTCTATTCATGAAAGAATCACTGTTGGTTGTATAAATATTTCTCTCAATCTCTTAGCAGCCGTTAAGGTATCTTATTGCTTTTGTTATTGAAGCAGCCACGCGAGCTCTATTTAGTGGTTTGGAATTAGGAGTCGTCATCTAACGGAAGATCTCAAAACGAAATTGTCTATTAGGAGGTACGTATTGTTCTATTAACATTCCGATGGCATGCAAAGAGATGATTAGTGTCATCTAGAGAGTCGTTAAGAAAGTCGATTTCATGGCTGAATAAATAGAACTTTAAGTTTTATTTTTTAGTTTTAGGCGGCCATAGTGGATCCAGCACATATGTAATTGTGTTAGTGTCATACTGTTATACAAGTCTCACAAGATAACCTGTGCTCTTCCTAGGCTCAATAAATAGCAATGAACCTTTTATGTTTCTAGGAAGCAGGTCGACCTCAAACAAGTATCTGTAGGATGTGGTCGTGGATGACCCTAATAGTTTTGCTAACTGACAATGGGATCCGGTATTAATGTTACGCAGAAGGCATTGATGATATAGCCAGATATAATTTCGAGGACATAGTATGTGACCCAATACAAGGAAGTTTAAACCTTCAGTTTTCACGAAACGTAGGTCCCTGCCCGGCCTCAGCAACCTTACCCTTGGGAGCAGAGAAGTGGAGATGACCAACATGGTCAAGTATCATGGTCTTATGCTTGATTTCACTCTGCAGTGGAAGCAGCATGTTAACCTGACCGCAAATAAAGCGACTAAGACACTAATGTTGTGCAATCGACTAGCTGGTAAATCCTGAGGCTGCAAGCAAAAGATCGTTCGGTTACTCCACGATTCTGAGACCAATATTCACTAACGGGGCGGTGTCTTGGGCCTCAAAAGCTTCACAGACTTCGGTAGGGACTTAACTATCGAAGCTACAACGACTTGTATGCAACTGTCGGGTGCAATGCGTATTTTTCCGACGGCAGCAGTGGAAGTCATGCTTGAGCTCACACCACTTCACCTAGTAATCGGTCAGATTGCCTACAAATGACAGCAGAAGGATGTGGCAGAGGTAAAGTTATCCCAGCGGATGAAAGGATTAAGTGGTGTAACACCATTGGCTCTTCTCCCAAGGGACAGCATTACCAAAAGAGTAAACTTTATAAAGAAGTTCAAGTTTACCCTTAGCAACAAAGCTAAAAGGAATGATTCAACTGTCGAGCTACTGCTTAGAGTTAGTACAAACAAGTGCTACACTGATGGCTCAAATCCGTCGAAAGGAACTAGTGCAGGAGTCGCAGGACCACGCACTAAACTCTCCATATCTATGGGAAGTTCCCCGAGCATTTTTCAGGCAGAAGTCTTTGCCATAAGTCGGTGCGTAGAGATAAACCTCCAACGCAACGAACGTATAACCGTACTTAGCGATTGTCAAGCGGCACTTGAAGATATCCATATTTCCAAATAGGATTCACATCGCTTCGCTAACATCCAGCAGTAGTTATTTTGGACTCTATCAATATGCTAGGGCTAGGATAGTCTTTATGAATTAAGAAAAGGGCACAATAGACCCAAGATCGCGATGCAATCCTCGTTTTTCAATCTAATCTAATCTAATATGTAGGTAATCTGATTAAATTGGATCCGACCTACCTAAAGAAATATATTTTTAAGTATCTTAATACAACTATCAAAATAAGATCTTGGAGTAACACGCTAAATCCAATTTTCCATACATTTGTTAAAAGCCTCTCTGTTGCGGCCTTTTTTCGACGTCGTTTTTGCAAACCATTCAGCTCTTTTAGTATAAATCTATCATGGGACGCTTCATATCCAAAACATTAATAAAAATGTGTTGAGTAGATCCAAAAAAGATGTTGAGATTCTCTGCTTTCTCCTCTCTCTGATCAATGATTTTCAAGCACTGTTTCTTTAACCTTTTTGATGACTTCACGATCTTCACTGAATACTTTGTACTATGCCTTCGTCATAAAGTAGACACACCAAAACACAAAATTTCAACCAAACTCGTTATTACTCGTTATTTAATTTTTTTCCATGGCAGAATCGCCACATGAACTATTCGAGCCGTAAACAAACAGCTGCCAAACACACACTAATTGATATATAGAGACAAAACTTTACAACAACATAAAAATACCAATCTGAGTAAAATGGCTTCTCGGTTCAGTTTGATCAGATGGGAAAAGACGGAATTTTAATTTTTTAGCTTTTAATGTTTAGATCAGGCAGTTCTTCTATATACAGTTGTAAAAAAATCACTGTGGACCAAAACGACTTTTGTGATTACCTAACTATAAATAAACATGTAATGTTATGTATCCTCAAATACTCACAAACAACCATTTTATGTTATATAACTCATATACTTACATATATAACTGTACGTGCATGATAAAATAAATGGAAATGCTGCGGTTGCTTTAATGCATTTTCGGCTACTTTGCGGTTAACCGCATTTCAGCAACAAGCGAATGCATGAAAGTATGAAAATGAATAAAAAATAATAATTCTCTGCGGTTGTTGAAGTAACGCTTTAAATTGAAGAGCAAAATTAACTGTACACTCAACGGTTACTGAAGTATTCAAAGGATGAAGGGTAATTTTTACAAAGAAAATATCGTCATCTAAAATGCAAAATAACGTAACAACACATTTCGTAAGTTGTCAGCCAAAGGAAAAACGTTAATAGAATAGAAACCACTCATATTGAAACAAAATTTGAGTTTTGGTTATAAAAAGGTTATATATTGGTTATATAGTGGCTATGTATTGGTTATGTATTGGTTAAATATTTGTTATATATTAGTTATACCTGAGAGCGTAAGCTGAAACTTTAAACCGCATATACTATGTAAAATGATATAGTGAATCGTAAGCAATAAAAAATTCAATATCGATTTTTTTGATGATATGTCATTTTGCATTTTAGGTGACGATAAAGAAATTATTTTTTTAAGTCAGGTGGGAGACCATTTTTACGGAAAATAAAAATTTTTTTTTTTTTGGAAAATTTTCTAAGAATATTTAAAATTATATTTTCAGCGAAAATTTGAAATTTTCTTATTAACAACAATCACTATGCCTCCACTTTCTCTCCGCTGCACTGTAATCCAAGATTCCTAGAATCGTCTTCACACTCAGTAAAAAGCATATTTTAATTAATGTTTCTATTCATTTCCCTTTCTTTAAATTTTAATAAAAACACCTCGCAATATTTGTGGACTTAAAAGAATTTAAAATTTCCGAGAATATATTTTCATCAAAGTTTCTTACAATTTTCGAAAGGCAAGGTCACTTCTTTTTTTTTAATATTACGTAACAGTTTTTTTCTACAAACAACTGTATTTTAAAAAAATCTATGTGGCAGTGAAAACTTCAGTACAAAATTTAGCTTTGACATCAAATAATCTCGCTGGGACTTGGTGTGTACACAAAAAGCTAACGAATCGCCTCCCCTCTCTCGACCACAAAAAACATTGCGAGTAATCAGTCTGATGATTGAATTTTGACTGCGTCAACATTCTAAGAACGTTTTTAATTAAACCTAACCGCCTCACCGCTCCACCGCCTTTACAATACTTCAGCTTTTGTGCTGCCTGCCCCTCTTGCCTGCAAATATGCGAAATGCAACTGACAAAATTACAACCGTCAATGCAGCCGCACTTGGCGCGGGGTTGAGCAATGAAAATTACTCATACGACATGACGGTCCGAAAACGAGCGCTGCCGGCAGCAGTTTGTCCATTGCACTTGTCACTTTGCAATGGTGGCCATGCCGGCTGACGTGCTGACGTGCAACAAAAGAGCAAATATGCCAGTGGCAACTACGACAACAACAAAAACAGCAACAACAACAGCGACAACAATGTTGGCTAAAACATCAACTAAAACTACATTGTCAACTCTAACACGAACATAATCGACAATGTCATCAACAGCAGCCATCCATGTTGCCGCTGATAGAATACTGTTATCGGTGACATCAATACGTGCAAACCATGATGACTATGCAGCTACATACATACACTCGCGAGCACACAGATGTGTGTAGGTGCCGACTTGTCTTCGTCTGATCGCCAACAACCAACAGCCAGCAGGCAGGCAGCAGCCAGTAGCTCATCAACTCTGTGCCGTTATGTACACTTATCCGGCCGGGCCGTCGCATTTCCGTTTCGCATTGCAACCGCAATCGATGCATTGCTGCCATCAGCATATTTTTCACATACTTGTGCTTGTTGTTTTTGCTGCTCTTTGGCTCACGCAAGCAAATTTTAATGTCGCTTTAATATGAAACGGAAATAGCATGAAATTGCTTCGCTGCCACATCGCAGGCGACCAAGGGCCTGTGGCAATAGGGAAACACGCCGAGTAAACGGCTGATGAATATACAAATAGAAAAGCACGCAAATATGTGGGCGGGGCAACATGTGCGTGGATGCGTGTGCATGTGTGTCTGCAAAATATTTATAGGTACACAATGTCCGCTTGATTACGTGACCAGCAGCGCTGCGCCCACATCTCGAAATAACCAACTGTCAGCCAACACACTTCAACACACACACACACACAAACACCCGCACCCACATGCGCCGGACACACACTGTCGCCTCTCAGCAATTGCAGTTAATTCTCTGGCTCCCTTCAGCATCGCCCTGCCCCATCCGCCGGCGTTGCGCTGCATTGTGCGGCCATATCCGGCGCAGTGTTGCTCATCAATTCATTTCACGGAAATGCAGCAGACGAGCGTCGTTGCAGCTCCCTGTTTGTTGTCATTTTGCTTGCACAAGCTTTTGTCTGCGCGCATGTATGTCTGTGTGTGTATGCGTCGATGTTTGCCGGCCGGAAGCGTAAGTTTATTGTTTGCATCCCACATATTTTCATATTTGCCGTCCAGTGTTTGCGTTTTTCACTCGTCTCTCTCTATTTTCATTGAAATACGGCAACTCCGCACTTTTTCTCTTCTTTCTTCGCTGTAAATTCCATTTTTGTAAAACAAATTTCCTTTTCAACGAAATTCGAAGTATTCGGCCATTTTTCGTGGCACTAAATGTATCATTTAACGAAAGTTTTTGAGTTACCTCCCCCGCGCGCAACCAAGCAGGCAGACAATTTTTTGCGCGTCTGCTTTCTTTTTCAAATGTCTGCAGCGTCAATTTCTGCTGCTAAGTGAGCGCGTTTGTTTAGGTCCCGCTTTAAGTTTCGCCATATCCGCAGCGCTGGCAATATTTCCGCTGTTTGACGCTTTTCTTTGAAGCTTTCTTTTTCAATCTTAGTGCTTCTCCCAATAAATCTTCATTTAAACAATTCCGTCAAATTTGTTTTGTTATTATATCCATTTTATTGGCCATCCATATCCGTATATATGCATAAATAGTCTGCTTGGCCAAATTTAGTTTGGTTCAATGAATTTATCAATAGGTTTTGCTAGAACATGAGTCAAGCGAAGAAAAAAGTAAGGCAGTCTAAGTTCTTGGGCACCCAAATTTATATTTGTATGTACCTTTAATAATCTAGGTTGTATAATGTTTTCTAGTTACTATATAAAGTACTCTACCAAACTTCCCAAAATGTGCTACTCAGTTGAAGGTAAAATAGATTCATTAATGTCGTCATTTACTTCAAATTCAAAGCCTTTTAGTAATCAATAAGATGAAACAATGCGGTTGTTCCCTAGAACTTCTTACACAGCAGAATGTCTGATAAGCATCTATATATAATGTATCTACCAACTTAAGGATCCTACAAATTTTAATCCGACGCAGAGTCTGAAACTTTCTTTTGATTGAAATAGTGTTTGCTATTCACAGCTGTTCGAAAACGACCTTTATATCTTATTAGAAACCGGCGAGACACGCAGGTACTTTACGTACCTTCTACGAAGTACTAGAAGAGAAATGGTTGACTACAGCTTCTATTAGTATAGACAAGGTGAAGAGGACTTAAAGGTTTATACTTTTACGAAGATCAAGAAAAATAAAAAAGATCCGTGCGCTGCAGAGTTTCTATAACTCAAATAAGGGCTTACATAATAGATAAAATCATTCATAATTTTTATTCCCTCGAAATGGCATCTAAATGGTCAGCATTATAATCTGAGTCGATTTAGCCATGTCCGTTTGTCTGTATATACGCAAACTAGTTCCTGGGTGTTTTAGGTACCGATCTGAAATTTTGCACCCGTATGGATTACTATAACTGCCTTACAAAAAGAACCATTGGAATAATGCTTGAATGGAAACCATTTTCATTTGACGAGAAATTTGGCATGGATTATTGCCCATGGTAATGCTAAAATATCTTAAGAAATTTGTCAGATCGAACCACAATATCAAGTAGCTGTCATACAAACTAAACGATCAAAATCCAGTTCTTTTATGGAAATTATTAAGTAAGTAGAAGAGTCGAAGAGGGATTATTCGCGTAGACTTTAGACTTTACATATCTCCACAGGAAAAAGTATAACGGTGTGGTATCACATGATCTTCGTAGCCTACCGACCAACCCAAAAATTGAAATTATCTGCTCACCGAAGTGTTCTCTCAATAAATCCAATTGTTTTTGAGATATGTGAGACGTCGCGCCGACTTATTGAAACCAAATATCGCCAAGATCACGAGTTTCAATTTCAGGCATCAAATAGTCGGTTATCATGACGCGATATCGGTCACCATTGACGTTTTTGTTCTCACCGGCATCATTTTTGAACAAATATGGGCCGATGACTCCACCCGGCCCACAAACCACACCAAACCGTTTTTTTCTGTATGAAATGACAGATCTTGAATCTTTTCAGGTTGCTCTTCGTTCCAAAGACGGGAATTTTTTACATATCCATTGAGGCATTTTACATACCCATTGCTGAACAAAAGTTGACTCGAAAACGTCGGATCTTCTTGAAAATTTTCAAGAGCGCATAGAGCGAAGCGATGTGTCTTGGGAAGGTTGAGCGGTTTCAGTTCTTGCAAAAGCTGTATTTTGCTCGATCCATACTTTAGTCCGAGTTGCTGCGAATCGACTCTCCACGGTCTTCGTGTATATTCTCAGTTACGGCTGCTATATTTTCTTCACTGCGTGCTGGACAGGTCTAGTCGGTCGAATATTATCCAATAACGAATGATGGGTCTCAAGATGGGCGATGGTGTTGCAAATAATACACTCCCTAGGCCCATTATGTTGACCATAAGTTGAGCGAAGCCCGCGAAACACATTCTTTACAAAACGTAAATTTCCCTAATAAAGTTGAACGATTTATAAACGTTGTCCAGGCGTGAGTCTTACCGTGATAAAATGCCGAACAATACTAAACAAAAATAAGATGACAGTTTGACAGGCTCACGTGTGATCTATTAAAAAAAGTACTTCAAATTAGATCACCCGATAGTTAAATTGAAATAATCAAATGAAAACAATGTATACGCATACCGCTATCAAGAAAGGACAGGAATTCTTCATTTCCTTCTCTCATCTCCCGTTTGTCATTTGTAGTGTTTGTCTAATTTTACAAATTTTTTTAACATATTTGTGTTAAATTCGGAAAATGAAGAATTCACGAAACTTTCTTGACAGGGTATATCGTTTATTTATTACAAACTAGCCGATTTCCTCGCACTTATATCAAAACCATCCTATCGCGAAAAATAAATCTCAGAAAGAATAATTTTTGAAGGTTAAAATTTTGTCAATATCTTATTAATAACAAATTTTTATATTGGGCTATTTATGGTTTATTATTCAGTAATTGAATCATTCATTCATACAGCATTATATACAATAGATATAAAAGCGAAATTTAAAAGTGAATTTGTCTAACACATTAGATTTACTACAAATGTTATCAACCTGTCAACAAGAAGTTCGAAATTAACAAAATCGCATATACTATATAGCGTATTAAATTTGAGCGAAAAACGACCAACATTGAAATTTGCACGATAAGACCACCGACTTCTCGATTTCACATGTCTTCGTTCCGCATTCCAACAACTAGAACTCTGATACTGGCCACAGCCAAAACAATAAGTATATATAGATTTCCGATATCGCCGTGTCCCAATGTTATAAATGGCGTTTGCCCGAATTTATACGCATACCGGCTTCAGTTGCTCAACGCTTTAGACATTGTGAAAGTAACACCATAAGATTATACTTTATCACAAACATTGTTGTTATTATTGTTTGTTAATCAAATAGTTTGAAGAATTGTAGCAAAAACCAGAGAAAGTGTTGGCATAAAACATCGGTTAGCATAAAGAAACGATGACAAGTGAGTGCGAGAAAAATATTAAAAAAACTATATTTACTAATTATTATATTTTCGTAAGCAGATCAACTGCTCTTCCTGTGTACCATAACCACAACCACCGCCATAATTCACAGCGTCAATGCGGCCTTCTTCGTGATCTTCGCAGCGCTTGCTTACTGGATCTACAGCACTTGGCGCCTGAACAGTCCGCCCAGCAAATGGCGGCGCATAGGCGTGGTGGATCGAATGAATATCTATCCGTTGAAATCCGCAGGTCCACTCGAATTGAATCCCGAAGATGAAGTGACTTGTGATTTGTTGGGTCTGCGCTTCAATGCCGCACACGACCGTTCGTTAATGCTGGTCGGTGATCAAAATCAAATGATATCCGGTCGCCAATATCCCAAATTGGTTTTAGTGCATCCCAAAATGTTATCGCCGACGCGTGTAGTCTTCACCGCACCCGGCATGGAAGACCTCGAATTGGACTACTCGCACGTGTTGGAGCAGTCACAGGGTCGTGGTGTGTACACATCAATTTTTGGCGCCAAAATCAAAGCTTTACTCTGCGGTGAGCGCTACGATAAGTGGTTCTCGCTTTTCCTACTCGGACAGGAAAGTGGCATGCGCTTGGCTTATTATCCGTACCGCAAACCGGTGCGTGCCATCAATATGCGCATGATACACCAACCGCTGGTGACTTGCGACGACACGGGCACCTTTAACAACGCCACCAGTTATATGCTCATCAATTTGGCCTCGGTAAAAGACTTGAACACGCGCATACCACATCCGGCGCATCCGTTGCAATTCCGCGGTAGCTTTCAGTTGAGAATGGACGAAGAAGTGGCGTACGCAGAGGATAATTGGAAGTGGGTGAGAATTGGTGAAAATACTATCTTTCGCGTGCTTGCGCCGTGTACCCGCTGTATTTTTCCCACCACAAACATTTTCACCGGCGAACGTGACCAAGACGGCGAACCGCTGAAAACGCTAAACAAGTGAGTACTCTGATTGAGCTCTTCAGATTAAATTCGCAGAGTTAGAATGTAGTTTTGTTTGAACGATGCCAAATTCTTCTTGTTTCTGCGTAGATACCGCCTGTGGCCTCATCAAACTGGTCCGTCTTTGGGAATCCAAATGGGCTTACGCCAGACTGGTGTAGTGAAAGCAGGGGATATCATCTACATAGAAGACGAGTAAGCGGCGCTCATACGTATGAACGATTATGTGCGGAATTTTATTGTGTTAATATTCTTGTCTGAGATCATTCAGCAAAAAATTTATCAACAGCATAAGTGTATGCCACTTATGGTTAAAAACTGATTAATTTTAATCAACATTGCTCGAGTGTATTTTTATCAGTTCTATAGAACAAACAAGTTATTTATAGTTAGTTACTAAAATTGCTTAAATTAAATTGAAAACAAGCATGAAACGAAGTTACTAAGAATTATTATCTCAAAACCCGAAGGTAACTTTCCCCACACCTGTTGGACAATTATATGCTTTGAGACAGATATAAAACTATCAGACCGTAGTAAGAATTGGTTTTGTTATGTCTGCCGGTCTGTCTACATAATATGATAATCCAAAGCCACTTAGGAATACTAATTGATGAATTTATATATAAATGAAACTTGGGACGTCTTACGACCACAGATTATAGACATATGTACACATGTTTCATTGGCGCTTGAGCCTCTTCAAGATGTTTCTTATCCCACAAATAAAATATACATGCTTAAAGCCGACTCCAAAAACCAGACCGACTCTTATGAGGTCCCTTTTTCCCGTTCTCACGACAGTCGGGTCTACTTAACCAGAACGGTCCCAGATTTTTATACGGCCAAGGCCTGTCAAGTCAGCTGAATTGTGCCGTTAAAACAACATCAATAGCAACAAGACCCTTTTTCGTGTTGGAAATAAATAAATTCGGAGGAAAACCACTATTATATTGGTCAAAAGGGAGAATATCGTAGAACCTAGATTTTACATTAACATTAATTTGACTCTTACGCCTTCGCTATACATTTTAGGAGCTTCTCTCACAATTCTACAAATGCATGCTCGAACTGATAACAAATAAAAAATATTTAATTGAACACTAATATACATAAACATATATTTATTTGAAGTGTCTCTCCGCACAAGATAGCCTCAATGAGACGCTAGCGATATATTTCAAGTTTCTCTCCACTCATTCTCTTATTTCATGTAACGCTGAGCAGACCGGTATTTGCTGCGCCTTATTGTCTAACAGTATTTATTGGAATAAAATATTTTCTCTCTATAAACACAATGTAGAGGGAGAGCTTGTGAGCCACCTACAAACAATCGCAGTCGCACTTGCTGCCCACCAAACATATGCGTTAATTTATCCGTTGCCACTGCTCTCGTGAAAACTGCTCTTTTGGTAATTCAGTTTTTCCATTAAGTCAAAACTCGAAAGCCGACAGTTTGTAAGTGACTTTTGAACGAGATTATTCAGTCCGCGATCACGGTGGTGTCTAACTTGCCGTACGTTTTAAATACGGTACGAGTAAATCTTATCAAAACCGCAATATAAACATTTATCATGATGTCAAGTAAGTACACCGTTTCACACCTTAAGACCGCTATTTACATATGTTAACAATCACACACATGTGTTCCATAGGCACATCAAGCGCGACTAGCAAACTTGCCATCGGTATTGGGGTCACACTTGCCACTGGGCTGACTTGCTGGTACTACTTGCAGTGGAAGAAACGCAATGCAGTGCCCGAGAAATGGCGTCGCGTTGGCACTTTGGAACAAATCAACATATTTCCAATAAAATCATGTGCACCACTAAAATTGGAGGACAATGCGACGGAAATCGATTGTGATATATTGGGCTTGAAATATCTGGGCTGCCGCGATCGTACGCTAATGGTCATCAATGACTCGAATGAAATGATCACCGCACGCGCTTATCCACGCATGGTCTTGATTGCCACAAAGTTGTTGGCGCCACAGCGTTTGATATTAAGTGCACCTGGCATGGAGACCATTGAGTTGGATTTGGGCGCTTTAAAAGCCGATGGTGAGCAACTGAAAACAATGGTGTGGAGCACACCGGTGCAGGTGCGTTCGGTCGGTGCAAAATATGACAAGTGGCTGTCCAAATATCTGCTCGATAAGGAGAGTGGCATGCGTCTGGTGCACTATCCGCTGGAGAAGCCGGTGAAGGCCATCAACTCGCGCATGGTGCGACAGCCATACATTTTAAAAGATGATCGTGTAAGTAGCAGTTAAAGTATTGCCTTTACAATTAAAATTATGCGATTGTATTTAAAAGGGTACCTTCAACGATGCTACGAGCTATATGCTGATGAATTTGGCATCGATTAAGGAGCTTAATACTCGCATACCGCGGCCAGTGGATCCGTTGCAATTTCGTGGTAGTTTCCAACTGAAAATGGACACAGACGAGCCTTATGCCGAGGATCATTGGCAATGGGTGAAGATCGGCGATGAAGTCATCTTTCGTGTGGTAGCACCGTGCACACGCTGTATCTTCCCGAATATAAATGTGAATACGGCAATACGTGATCCCGATGGTGAGCCGTTGAATACGCTCAAGAAGTGAGTTTGGCATGTATTTTGGGTCGAATTTGTATGCTCACGGTTTTTGTATTCCCAGGTATCGCTTGTTCAAAGGCTACGCAACCCCAGCCATTGGCATACACTTGGGTCTACGCTCTGCCGGATGTGTCAAGAAGAACGCAGTAGTATATGTAGAGGATAAGTGAGGTATTGTACTTAAGACAATGTAATATTTTGGAAGACTTTTTACTGAGGAGTAGAAATATATATAAAATATGTTTCCGTATACATTCTATAAAAGAAAAAAAAAGAGCTTTCATAAAAACTTTTTATTTTTGTAATTAAAAATAGATCCTTTGCTGTACTAAGAAGCTCTCTTTTATGCATAATGGACACAGATTTGTTCCCCAATCTTCAGGGTTCCACATTTATAAACATCAAAATAAACACCCATAGACGGCTCTTTTGGGCTTTGACGCAGTCGATATCTGCAAAAGCCCATATAAATCTCATAAAGTTAAACTCCAAATTCCTGGAAAGAGTTACTTACTTCTTTAGCATTCTCAGTGGCTCGAAATCGGGGTTTCTCGTATAATTCTCCACATTCACATTTACCAAAATACAACGCAAGCAGTCCGAGTTGTAGCGCATAACTACCGAGCTTTCAACATCTGCGCCGATCCGTAACCAGAGCCAGTTATCTTCGTTGTACGGTGGTACATTCGCATTGCTATCGACTACGATGTTGCCACGGAACTGTTGACAGTCCACTGGTTTCGTTTTACCGCTCAGTCGTTCATTCAGGTCATGCACGGAACGTTCGTGCATTACCATTACTGGAGCAATATCCTAAAAATATTTGGAAAGGGTAAAGATATGCTTGTACTTCGTTTTATTTACTATTCTAACTCACCAGCTTCTCCCTCGCATACGGTTTCAATTTCACGTACAGCCGCAAACCATGCTCACGCTGGAGCACAGCGCGTGAGAGCCACTCATGGTGTTCGGCTCGACATTCGACCAAACGCTTGACATTGCCGTTTTTTCGTTTTTCCAAAACTTCATATGGTTCCCTGAGTAACTCATTGAGGTCCACAATTATAGATGGCATATTCTGCGCTTCCAAACGCAATACCTTTTCACTCACAATCTTGGGATGTACACTGAGCATGCGTGGATAGGAGCCAGCAAATACCACTGCGCCACACTCATCGTACGCCACCAAGCAACGCTCCCAGAGTCCGCTGGACTGCAGACCCAACTCCGAGCATTCCACTTGCTCCAGTCTTATGGGCGCACCCCCTTTGACGGGATAAAAATTTATTATTTTCAGTGTACCCAAGTGTTGCCATTCATCAGCGCTGGGTAGTTGCCGACGTCTGCGGTTTCCCTTGCGGTACGCCAACCAAATTGTAATGCCACCCACAGCAGCACCTATGCTAAGGCCAGCCCAAGCGATAACTTCCAGCGACCGCATTTCTACTACTTACATAAGTATGTATGGATATGTGTAAATGAGTTCGATTTCTGATCGTTATTTTGTTTCTTAATCAATCGGTCAGCACGAATCACGCTGTCACTGGTTGTACGCCACTCGCACTGAATGCAAATAAAGAACACATTAAGTATAAATGACAAACAATCGCCCTATCTTTAAATGTATTGATAAGCGTCTCTCTGCGTTTAACCCTTCAGAGGTAAGTTTGGGTCAACGGTGCTTCGTCCATAGTAGCTCAACTTAACCTATCGGGAAGACATGGGAAGTGACAAAAAAGAAAAGTTCGAAAGTGGATCTGTGACCCATCACTACTGATTGTATTGCCCATTTTTACAACTTATGAAAATAAATTGACACTTTATATAATTTTCAATAATGAATTTAAAAAAAAAAATCATGTTTTAATGGACTAGAGAATAGTTATTTTGTAATGTCATGATTATTTCAGTTATTATGGTATTCTAATACTCTTTTTGGAATAATGGGCTCAAAAGGCTTCTTAAAGATGCCAAAAAAACATTATCCGGCAAGGGTTAAAAATTATTTATACATTTTTGGAGACAAAATTTTTTACTCTACAGTGAACTGACTATATTGAGAAAAACATTTCCATTCGGGGAGGGTAAAAAGGGTAAAATTCTTAAATCCAGACGTGTTCTGAGATTGATTTCTACGTCGGGCGTAGAACTTTTCTTATGGTTATGGGGGTTTAATTGCTAAGTACAGCTCTGTTGAAGGACTATAGCGATTCTTTGGATACTCTGTTTTGCCCTCTTCAGATAATAGAGCACTACGAGCAAAATTTCGACAAAATAAAATCGTTAAAAAAATAAGTTACTGCCGAATTTAAGCGAGATGATTGTGCAATCACAGCGTTATGACCGAAACAACGACAACCAAAGCGATAGATCCGTCTTCTCCACAAACGGATCTATGTAACCGGAAATTCCTGTCAAACATCGTTAACAATAGTCCTTAAAATCTCCATTCCGTTCTCACGACAGTCGAGTCAAAGTAACCGGAACGGACCCGTTTTTTTTGCGGCCAAGGGCTGTCAAGTCGGCACCATTTCTCGAAATCACTTCTTCTGCCGCTACAACAGCAACATTCCTTACAATTATTTGGTAAATATTTTCTTCTACAACAAACAAATTATTTTGCAGAATAAGGTATACCGGCTGTCGAGCTGTTCCATTTCCGGTTAATATTCAAGGTTAATATTCCGGTTGATAAGCAAGCTGATAAATTTTACTGTAATAATATTGCCTACTGATAGAATCACACTAACCATAATCGTCTTTTAGAGGGCAAGTGTTATTAAAAGGGGGCGTTGATACACCCACAACCCCTTGCCGACTCGCTTTTGCTTGCGCTTTTACTTTGCGAGAAGAAAAAACATTGGATTGCAAACACATACAAACATACATACATTTAACAGCGCAGAGAGAACACTTTTCCATCTGTCTTTCGCGTATAGGCCAAAGCTTTGAAAGCTGCGCATTGCATGCGGGATTCTCAGTTGCTCTTCAGAAATATTCGAATAAAGTCTAACAAGTCCATTCTACACTTAACGGCTTCAATTAAACATTTTAAAGGTTTCCAGCAAATTATAAACAAGTGCACTTCAGATTCAATTACAGATACTAAGTGCCACAAAAGTGCCCACAGAAACTGCGCAGAATGTCCAGTAATAAAAAATAAGATTTATTTCAGCCAAATTTACGCGCATTGTTTCATTTTACATTTTCTTGACACAGATCCCGCCACTGGCGTCTCCTCTAAGCTGCTGTTGAGCATCGGCATAGGGGTTGGGGTGACCGCAGTGTCAGGCGCCTCCTATCTGTATTACAAATATTGGAAAGATAATGTCATACCAGAGCAATGGCAACGTGTGGGTACATTGGAAATGCTCGAGTTCTTCCCAATCAAATCTTGTGCGCCGCTTAAATTCCCAGAGGGCACCGAACTGGAGTGCGAAGTACTCGGTCTACGCTATGAAGGTTGTCGCGATCGTGCTTTGATGCTGGTCGACAAAGATGACGTAATGATAACGGCACGTGGCTATCCCAAGATGGTGCTGATAAACTCCAGACTGGTCACACCCACAAAACTCGAAATCAATGCACCGGGCATGGAGACTTTGGAGTTGGATTTCAAGAAGCTAATTGAGGAAGCACCGGGCAAAGACATACATACAGCTGTGTTTGGTGCCAAAGTGGATGCGATGCTGTGTGGCGCAAAGTATGATAAGTGGTTTTCACAATTTATACTTGGTCAAGAGAATGGGCTGAAACTTGTGTATCACCCATATCAGGAGCCTATGAAGCCAATCGACAAGGATTTGGCCAAAGAACCGCACATCAAAAAATCGGACACGGTAGGCAAACATGTTCAGTCTGTTCCTCTCAATGCAGACATTTGTATGTACATTTGCAATATTTTGGCAAACAAGAGTTTTTACGGCATAAACTGTTAATTATCTTATCACTTAATGAGGGTACAGCCGCTGTTTGCTATTCATACGTTGTGTCAATTTCTTATCAGACATTGTAAATTTAATTGATAAAAGACAAAGTTTAACATTTTCAGGGTGCCTTTGCTGATGCTACCAGTTACATGATGATGAATTTGTCTTCTATTGATGATCTCATTAAACGACTACCGCGCCCCATAAAACCGATTCAGTTCCGTGGCGGTTTTTATTTAAAAATGGATAAGAACGAGCCATACGCTGAGGATTCTTACGACTGGATTAAAGTCGGCAGTGAGGCGGTGTTTCGTAAAGTGGCGCCGTGCCGTCGTTGCATTTTGCCCAATATCAATCCGGAGACCGGTGAGCGTGATCCGGAGAATAATCCTTTGAAAACGCTAAAAACGTGAGTAGCATTCTGTAGCACTTTCCCTATATACGAAATAAAAATATTTGTATGCCGTTGCAACAACTGATTTTAGGTATCGCTGCTTTGAGAATAATCCAGTCCCGTGTTGGGCATACATTTGGGGCTACGTAAGGCAGGGAAAATAAAACGTGGTGATGTAATTTACGTTGGCGTACAAAAATGAGATGATATTTATCTTGCATATTGTCTTTTACACACATATTTAATATATATCTTATAACTCGTTAAACAGTTTAATTTGGCATTATGATTTCTTTTGCTTTCACAACGAATGTAAATACATATTTAATAAAATATCGAATTCCAGCGATTATTTTCGTACTTTATATTTAAATTTATAGCTCTGCTTTATTTAATGTTATATTATAACGTTTTATTAGCACATACATACTTTTTTACATGTGTATGTACAAAAAATATATATTGTATATATTCTCTTATTTCGTGTGCACTTTAAATCAGTAAATGTGATTATTTTCTTATGCTGAACTTAGCCAATGACCCATCTACAATGCTTTGCGCCTTGGCTCATACAACGTAAAACAAAAAGAATTATTGTTCGGAATATTAAATACATATTCGCATGCATATACATAAATAATGATGATAAAAAATAATATAAAGTAAAACAAAGACTTTAATTTAATATAAAAATGTGATATTCAAAATGTAAATACGTATGGTATTTAGAATAAATTTGCATGGAAAACGTTTGATGTATTTCAGTTTGCAATACAACTCTGCCATGCCAGACCACCGCAGAACATACTTATAATCACATAGATTACAAATATTATTATTAACACCACCACTACATAGATGCGAACCTTTTTCCAGAACATTTGTCGTGCCAAATTACGTGATGCCTTTACGGAATGCAACAGACTGAAATATAAAATAAAGAATGATAAAGAAGCTTCTTCAAATTCAGTAATACTGTTACTCACATTATTACTAAGATTTTCCGTTTTATTCACAAGCAATTCCAATCTTTCACCTCGATCACGAAGACTATCTATAAGTAAAAAACGTGTGACATATTATATTAGAATTAATTTTACAGATCTTATGGCTATTGATTTCTATCTCTAAAATACAACCTTATTTACGCTATGATAAATTATTGCTGGTTTTACGAACATTTTGTGTGCTTTAACATACCTATATTCTTCACCATTATATCTTTTAATTCGTCAATTTGACCGTGGACTCGCGAAATCATGTCCACCTCCCGCGACTGACTGAAATGTGTCATTTGTTCCGCCAATACCTTCGAAAACTCCGTATTCATTGCATAGGCAATAGCTGTCGCCACTTGTAGTCCATAAGTATGTATAAACTTCTGTTTAATATCAGCCAGAAATAAAAAGGCTCGTGTACGATCAAATTCCTACAAAAGAGATTAGGCTTTTATTACACATTTATTTAAGCAAATGTGTTGTACTTACGTTGTCTGTGATGCACATGTAGATTATGCGATTTTCACATATATAATGTATTAAATATTCGCCATGCGAATATGTCAATTTGTGATTCTCCATGGCGATTTTAGAGATTATCTGTTCGGTGACCTCGGCAAAGTTTCCCACACACTCCGCATATTTAGCGAGTACGGTGCTGCCCCGAGATATTACGCTGTATAGAATAGGCATTTTGTTTGAATGTCAATACTTCTAAAGTGACAAAGTTTCCAACTTCAACCCAAGACTGTGTCTTCTTACGACTGTTCCACGTTTTCGAAGATTTGTAAAATGTTGCAGCTATTTTCGAAGAATAATCAATTTTTTAGTATTTAATTTTTTTGTTTTGATTCTTATAATTTGCTAGGATAAGAAGAGAAAACAGAAACAATAATACAGTGACGCATCATAATAAAATGCAACAACTGACGGGTTTCCCCCTACAACTTCTATTTACTGGAGTGTCGCAGGTAATATAGTAAGATATGTGGCAGCCACAAAGAAGCCTTGCATAAAATATATATTTACATACTTTTTGCAATTACATTTTGGCTAGATAATATCTGCTATTATTTTGTTAGAAACCACTATAAAATTATGTTTTTGATTTTGAAAATCTGCCGAAAAGTAGTTCCATAATTTGCTTTGATGTTTGCACAAAGAACATCTACACAACGGCCTCATTATTAATTTTTAAGAAAGTATAAGCAATTATAACTTCGCTCGGCTATTTAGTGCAATTAATTTTACTCACATCTCAAATTTCACAATTGTAGCTGCAACCAAAGGTCAGCAATTCACATTATCTTAACTTCGTTGAAAATATAAAATGCAACTGCACTTATTCTCTGTCAAAATATATTTGCGTTGTTGTTAAAATATGAAAAGCGATAAAGCAAGTTACAGAGTGATACATAGAATTAAGAAATATAATCGGTAAGGCGAATTCAAAACTGCTGTTTGCAAAAGTCAAATTAAAGTTACTATATATAAATTATCTTTAAAAAAAAGTTTAACTAATTTTGTAGGATTAAAAGTAAGTAGTTATCCTTTATTTGCAAACTAATTATTCGTATAAGGAATTTGCAATCGCTGCGATATGCGTTCTCCGGTAATAGTTTCTTTTTTCAGGCTGTTGGCATCTCTGTTTCTCCTTAAACTGTTTGTTGTTTTTGTAGACTTTTTCGCATTAACTTCTTGCAAATTTCAAAACGATTTTGTTACCTGATTAAAATTGTAATTCTCAATGACTACAAAGCTAAAAAAATGTCCATATGGCGAGCAGTGTTACAGGAAAAATCCGATACATTTTGGGGAATTTTCACATCCTCATTGTATGTAGTATTTCTTAAAAATTAAAACATGTATGTATTTAAATTATAATTCCAAACATTGCAGTGGACGAGATTTATACAAAAGGATTGGACCCAGAAACCAAGAAGTATGTAATTCCTGATGAACTCTTTATGACAGCGGAATTAATAGAAACTCAGTTGAAATTACTCGAAAAGCTGTTTCCAAAAGCAGGTTCTAGCAGTGCTGCAAGTAGCAACAAAACTACGTCAAAAACAAAGGATAATGATATTAACAGCAGTGGCCACCGATTAGATGGTGGTACTACAAAAGTAAGACATACTTTCATACATTTATATCAGTATAATAATACTGCTCCTTTTAGCAAGAATCTATTAAACGAAGTAATTCGCCTGAGGCCGGCAGTTCTAAAATAAACGCTGCACCCACTGTCAACGTAAACTCCTCTTCTATGGATAATTCCAAACTATCTAAAAAAGTTAAAATAACGAGAAACGTCAAGGATTACATACCAGTAGTTCTGGAAAAAGGTCATGCCGCCGAAAAACTAGAACGCGCTGCACCTTATAATTTTTTTCTTACTGCTATTACGGATTCAAAACCCACTCATCATGAGCCATTAACAATAACTCTACTAGGTTGTATTTAGAGTGTTTAGCATGATTCTCAATATATATATAATTATATTTTTCGTATATTCAACATAGAAATCCTTGATGAGAGTCTTGGTGAAATTGAATCATCCGTACAAATTAATTTTATGGTGGATATTGGCTGGTTACTAGGACACTATTATTTCGCGGGTATAATGTAAATAAATAATTTTATTACTAATTAAGAATAATAGTATTTAGTTGATAGTTTTAATAATTATCACTTTATGACCAAACATTTTACAGGGGCACTCCGTTACTTGTTCTTTATGGCGATGAAACACCGGAGTTAGCAAATATTTCTAAAACACATCCGGAAGTCACGGCAGTTAAAGTTAACATGCCTACAGCATTCGCTACATCCCACGCCAAAGTAATGCTTCTAGGCTATACGGATGGAAGTATGCGTGTGGTAATTTCGACGGCAAATTTATATGAAGACGATTGGCACAATCGTACACAAGGCCTTTGGATAAGTCCGAAATTACCTCCGTTACCTGCCGATGTAGACACCACAGCCGGAGAGAGTCCCACAAACTTCCGACAGGACTTTATGTTGTATTTGGTAGAATATAAATTATCAAAGTTACAGCCTTGGATAGCACGTATACGCAAAACGGATTTCAGTTCGATAAAGTGAGTGGATAAAAACATAATGCTTTTGTTGTTGTAATTATTTTTCTTTCTTCTGTTAAGTGTTTTTTTCATCGGTTCTGTGCCTGGTGGTTTTCGCGAGGGTCCGCGTGGTTACCCTTGGGGACATCCACGTGTTGGAGAGTTGCTTAAAAAGCATTGCACTACTATCGATGCGAGAACGCCCGTAATATGTCAAAGTTCTAGCATTGGTTCTCTTGGTCCAAACATACAAACATGGGTACAACATGATTTTCTTAACAGTCTGCGAAAACATTCCGGACCACAAGGGCTTACACATTTCCCACCTTTCAAAATGATATACCCCAGCTTCGCCAACGTTAACGGCAGTCATGATGGTTTGCTAGGTGGTGGATGCTTACCATACGGCGCAAATACTAACGATAAACAGTCTTGGCTGCGTGGGCATTTATTCCAATGGAGTTCGAAACAGCGGTTTCGTTCGCAAGCTATGCCGCACATTAAAACTTATACACGCATGAAATTGGAGGACCAGTCTATCTACTGGTTTATGTTAACCTCCGCAAACTTATCGAAAGCAGCATGGGGAGCCTTCAACAAAAATGTTAATATAGCATCGTCTTTAAGAATTTTGAACTTTGAAGCTGGCGTGCTCTTCTTACCGAGATTCGTGGTATGTTTCTAAGATCTAGTAATTATGTATGTATGTCGTAGGCTCATTAAGTCTTTCTTTCAGATCGGAGAGGAGACGTTTCCGTTGGGACATGTGCGTGATGGTATACCGCCATTCCCGCTACCATATGATGTGCCCATAACACCGTATGCACCGGACGATAAACCATTTTTGATGGACTATTTGCATTAGTGGTATACGCAACTGTTATTTGTTATCTCGATTTACAATAACTTCTTTAATTATACACATACATAATTTTACAACTGCTATATACTTCACAGTTAGTTCATTACTGCTCTGTGTAAAAAAATAAATTTGTCTAAATTTCTTCACACATTACTTAAGTTTAATGTCGCTCTTATTTTGTAACTGAAAAAAAAAAACCGGTTGTTACACTAAGCTCCCGCATTTATATGCATAGATAACAACAATAATAAAATGAGCTGCAATTAAGCAAAGCCCATTAAGCAATGAAAATTGTTTATTGTAAGTTTTTTTTTTTTTTTAATATATTTTAAATATTCACTTTCAGCAAACTTTCTCTACAATCGTCTCAAACTAAAGTACCTTTAAGCAAATTATTTTAAATAAATTTTAGTTTACCGCCAGCGATGAATCGGTTAACACAATCGAAAAAAATGTACACTTTTCCGTATGAGATCGTAGACGTTGATCCCGAAATAAACTCTGAGCTGCTACAGTATTTCAAGGGTACTCAACGTGTTTGTTGTTAACTTCCGGATTTTAAGTGACATTTGTGTTTTGTTAGGTGAGCGCACAGGATTTGTGCAAGTGGGTCCTGAAAAATATTTCTTTCCTCACAAATACAAGTTGGAAGCGGAAAATTTTTATAATTTTTGTGCACGTCCGGATGATATTTGGTTGGCAACAGTTCCACGATCTGGAACCACATGGACTCAGGAGTTAGTTTGGCTACTGGAACATGATTTAGATTTTGATGCAGCCAAACAGGAGCCCCTCTCAGAGCGCTTTCCATTTTTTGAGTAATTATTTAACCCCATTATACACACGCATGGTTCTAACTCACATACATATGTATGTATATCACTTGTACTTTTATTTGCTTAGGTTTTCATTGTTTGTTCATCCTGAAATCAAAGCTGAGTTGTCAGCTGAAAATTCTGGGGATAATAAAAAATTGGAGTTCATTGAACATTTTTCCAGATCAGGATACAAAACTCTAGACGAATGGCCATGTAATAAGAGACGTTTTATAAAAACACATTTTCCCTTTTCCTTGCTGCCTCCAAGTGTTATGCAAAATAAGTGCAAGGTTTGAATACAATTTCGGATATACATACATTTGTATTTAATTATATAATAATTATACACAGGTAATATATGTATTGCGTAATCCCAAAGATGTGGCTGTTTCCTATTATCATTTGAATCGGTTGTTCCGCACGCAAGGCTACATTGGTGATTTCCACAGATATTGGGACTACTTCTCAAGGGGATTAAGTAAGATTTTTAGCTTGGTTAAAATTCTTCTATTTTATGTACTTATAAGACATTTTAATTTTTAGACCCCTGGCTGCCATACTACAGTCACATAAGTGAAGCGCTTGAACAGCGCCATCTTTCAAATATACTCATCCTTAACTATGAAGATATGGTTTCCGATTTAAGTGGTGTCATATTAAAACTAGCCGCATTTTTAAATCGCAAAATCAGTGCGGAGGGTTTGAAAAACTTAATACAACATTTGGATATTAAAAATTTTCGGGAGAATCCCTCAGTAAACGGTAGTGAAATGGCGGATGTTGGAGTTTTGCTAAAAGGTGAAGCTGGCTTCGTTAGAAAAGGTGGAAATGGAAAACGAGAAGAGCTCATGAATGAAACTGACCTAAAGAACTGTGTAGACCAGTGGATTCACGAAAATATGACAAAAATTAATATACATAAGTAAACATAAAAAATTGTTATAAAATTTGGCTAAAATTAACTAAAACAAGTAAGGAAGGGTTAAGTTTGGGAATAACCGAACATTTATTACTTTTGCAACTTGCAAGGATGAAAGGCGGGGTAATATCTTCAGGTACAAACGGCTTCTTAGTTATGTATATATATACATACATATGCTTTAGGGCACCCTTTTTTTTAAGCACAAACGGCACCGTTTTTATTAAAACACGCTCTCTCAATTTTACGGGGTTTTTCAATAGGGATGAAGTGATTTCTGTCGTTTCGGCCGTTTATGATCTGTTTTTTTTTTACGTTCTATTGCAGAAAACGTAAACCATAATCATAATCTAATTTTCGCATTAACTACAAATATTGTTTTGGTTATAAATGTATAAAAAATAATAAGTTTAAACGCCACTGGTAAAAATTCTCCTTTATGATATACGGTCTCTCCTGATATAAATAACTCTCCAATTTTGTATTTTAAAGATTATTATATGTTATGGCAACTCTGTTTTACTACTCGTTAGTTGTTTAGCTTGCGGACCGCAAGATGCAAATACTGTCCACATACAATACACAAAATCCATATAAAATTGTGTTAACAAAAAGTTTGGCTTCGCGTCACTTCAGTTTAATAATTTATAAAAATAACACGTTTTGAGTGTTAATTATAACAAATATGTCTGAGGATCAAAGCCGTGGCCGTCGACGTCCATCGCGAGAACAACAGGGCTCCGGGTCCCGTTCACCGCAAGAAACTGGAGGAGGCGATTCGCGAAGGCGCAGAGAACGCGAACCATCGGATGAGCCGCGTCCATCCAAAGTATATAAAAAAGAACCAATTTCACCGGATAGAAGTTCGACTTCATCTCGTAATGAAAATTCACGTAAGGAACAACATGAACAGCCATCAACTTCGGCTGGTTCAAGAAGTGGTGGAGGAGACAGTACGGATGCCGGTGATAACGCGTCAAAACGTGAGCGTTATGAAATTGTCCATACACGTCCTTCCGATATCCAAACAAAAATGGGTAGTGGAGGTGCACCAGTTACATTACAAGCTAATTACTTTCGTTTGCTAACCAAACCAACATGGCGCATATTTCAATATCACGTTGACTTTTCACCGCATATTGAATTACGGCGTGTTCGAGGTGGAATGCTTTCAGAACATCGTGCAACTTTAGGTGGATATTTGTATGATGGTACAAAGTTATTTACATCTTGTAAGTTAGCAGAAGAAAAAACTGTAATTCGAGCAAAATCTAAGTTTGGGGACAGCTACACTATTGTTATTAAGTATGTTGGTGTCATTTCAATGACAGAGTGGCAATCTTTGCAAATTTTGAATTTAATTTTGCGTCGTTCCATGGAGGGTCTCAAGTTGCAGTTAGTCGGCAGAAATTTTTATGATGCGCTAGCAAAAATTGATTTGCGAGAGTACCGTTTGCAACTCTGGCCAGGCTATCAAACATCAATTCGCCAACATGAGAGAGACATATTACTTTGCGCGGAAATCGCTCATAAAGTTATGCGAACTGAAACTGTTTATGACATTTTAAAGAGGTGTACAGAAACCGCTAGGGATTATGAAGAAGAGTTTCGTCGTAATGTGTTGGGACTTACAGTTCTCACTGATTATAATAATAAAACTTATCGAATTAATGATGTTGATTTCAGCAAAAATCCAACAAAAACATTTAAGTGTAAAGAGAAGGAAGTGTCATTCATTGACTATTATTACCAAAAATATCATATTCGTATCCGCGATCAAAAGCAACCGCTACTCATTTCAAAAGCAAAAGATAGAGCTATGAGAGGAGGAAGCAGTGATATAATAATATTGATTCCCGAACTGTGCAGACCTACTGGTCTAACGGACACCATGCGCAGCAATTTTCAACTTATGAGAGCTATGGCGGATCATACGCGTATGAATCCTGATCGTCGTATAGATCGCTTGCGAATATTTAATCAAAGACTCCAACAGACAGAGGCCAGTGTTCAAGTACTAAACGATTGGAATATGGCCTTAGATCGTCATTTGGTTGAACTTAACGGACGTGTATTGGAACCGCAACGCATTGTATTTAGCGAACACAGGAAGGAATCGGCCGGAGTTCAAGCCGATTGGACACGTTATTTCCGAGAAAACGGTTTGTTTACAACTCCATCTCGAGGACTAGATCGTTGGTCTGTTATAGCTACGAACCGAAATTCCAGAGAATTGAGGAATTTCGTTGAATCTCTAATACGAGCAGCAGGTGGTATGCAGATGAGAATCAGTAGGCCACGAGAAGTTATGTTATATGACGACAGGAATCATTCCTATATTCAAGCAATGGAGGACTGTAGTCGTCAAGATCCACAACTCATCCTTTGTTTGGTACCAAATAACAACGCTGAGCGTTATTCCTCAATTAAAAAGAAAGGATGCTTGGAGCGTGCCATCCCCACTCAAGTAATAACCCAAAAATCGGCCAATAATCAGCGTGGTCTAATGAGCATAGCCACAAAAGTCGCTATACAAATTAATTGTAAGTTGGGCTATACCCCATGGATGATAGACCTACCACTATCTGGTTTAATGACAATTGGCTATGACGTAGCTAAAAGTACACGAGATCGTTCAAAAGCTTTCGGAGCATTGGTAGCATCTATGGATATGAAAACAAATGCTACTTTTTACAGCACGGTTGCAGAATGCAGTTCGCACGATGTTTTGGCAAACAGCCTCTGGCCAATGATGACTAAAGCATTGCGGCAATATCGTAGAGAACATGAAAATAAATTACCAACCCGCATTCTATTCTATAGAGATGGCGTGGGCGAAGGTTCACTACGACAAGTGTATGAGCATGAAGTTAAAGATGTTGTGGAGAAGCTCGACCAAGAGTATAAGCGTTGTGGCTCAGAAAAACCTCCAATGTTTGCCTATGTTGTGGTATCAAAATCAATTAACACGCGATTTTTTATGAGTCGTGGTCAGAATCCCACCCCAGGTACTATAGTCGACGATGTAGTAACCTTACCGGAACGGTATGATTTCTTCCTTGTATCGCAGTCAGTACGCCAAGGTACAGTGTCGCCTACAAGCTATAATATTGTTTACAGCAATATACGACTTACACCAGATCAAATGCAACTTTTAACATATAAGATGACACATCTGTATTACAATTGGTCAGGAACTACACGTGTTCCAGCTGTATGCCAATATGCCAAGAAGCTTGCAACTTTAGTGGCTACTAGCCTTTACCAGCCTCCTCAGAATGCACTTGAGAAAAAACTATACTATTTGTAAGAGATTTGTAACTGGCGAAAAAGTTCCATTTTTAATTTTTTTTCTTCCTTTAAATATTAGAAGTTTTTTGGACCATTTAAAGAATCCCATGAAGAGATTTTTTTTTTGTTTTTTCTTTTGACTATATGCAAATGTAATTCCATGTAGAATGTAAATGAAAATGTCGCAATATGTGTATTAAAATGACGCATTAAAGAATATGAATCCAAATGAATTAACGCAGTATGCATATACTAATATTGAATTCATTTTATACAAACTAAATACATTCTAATAATTTTTTGTTACCTTTAAATGTAAATGAAATAAAAATACCATTTGCTATAATAAAGTGTTTTATTTAAAAACTAGCTAGTATAGTAGAGACATCTTAAAGTTGCTATAAAAAAGGGTTTACATATATTTTACCACATTAAAAGAGGTAAATTGGTAAGTTGAGAGAACCATTTTTGCAAGCATTCCATTTTAGAATTTAGTTAATCATTTTATTTTAGTTTCCTATCCCAGAGTTATTAGGTAAGTGGTTTTTAACCACAGACTTATTGCAGAGAACGTTTATTATGATATTTGTTCTGTGCGCGCCGCTTTGTTGAGTGTAAACTAGAGATAAGGCGTAGATTGTCGATAAGGTAGTCCAATGCAAGTGTCAACAAAAACATTCCATCTGTATAGTTTTGTGTTTTCATTTTGTGTACTCTATCATTTCAATATTTATTTCTTTATTTAATATCCCACACAGTGCGGAAAGTTCTTTGGCAAGTAATAAATTGAGCTTTTATTATTTTTAACAAAATACGCTACTTTGCATTTTCATTTATCGGTACCAGTGATTGTTAAGGTTATGGACATATGTACATACATATAGAAGGCGAATCTTTATTACTTTACCACATCAAATAATCTGATTTTAATCGTTTCTAAAGGATATGCTTTCGGGTTGGTACTGCCGCTCTATGGCGAATCAGCAAGCTGCTCAAAACGACGAAACCGATCCCAATGTGGACGATGATTCTGGTTCAGATGATGATAGTCAAGAGCAACAACAAACACAGTCCGGTTTAAATATTGGTAGTGGTAATGGCGGAGGAAATAGTTCCAGCACACCCAACGCCGTGGACTATAAGTCGCAGTATCGGTATCTAAAACGCAAACTTAAGTTTCTAATTTATGTGAGTATGTCTACTCAAGCATATGAAAGCGCACATTTTAAAAATCTACATTCTGTAGGAAAATGAATTCTTTCAAGATGCTCTGCGTTCTAATCAACGACGGCTTTTGAAAGTGTCCCGCGATCGAGCATTTTTGTTAGACCGTTTATTACAGTATGAGAAACCTGAAAACACGTCTTCTGAAAGTGACGAGACTGAATCGTCAGAAGATGAAGCTACCAAGGAAGCAAAAAAGTAAGATTAAAATAAACAACATTTACCAGCATATCTCTAACGAAATTTGTATTTAAAGGCGTAAACTTGAACAAAACACAGCGACTAATCAAGGGGGTGGTGTTAGTACTGGTTCCACACGCGGACGCAAAAAGAAAGTGCCACAAGTTCAACCGACTGAAAATTCTCAAACACCTAAACCGCCATCTGTTGACGTTGTTAATCAACATAATCCCAATACTGATTTGGAACAAACACAACAAATGCAAATGTCCGCGGCAGAAGTGGAACGACACTTACAGTCTCGCCAACAAGTCATGGAGCTAGTACAAGATCGTGCGCCAGCAACTGTGCCCACAGAAATGTTCAGCAATGAGCCCTCACTAGATAGTGAATCTAATGACCATATGATGGATGGTTCTTCTCCTACTCATGTTGCGGCTGAAGAATGCGTACAAATGGAATACACGAATTAGAATTTTTCGCAAAAGTTCGTTCCAATTTATTACATATTTTAAAAGAATACTTAATATATTAACTACAATTACATAATATTTTGAATACCTTAAACTATTTTTATTTAAACTAAAATAGCATTTTGCTGCTGTTTTTAGGACGATTTGAACATTCCTACCGCTAGTAGCAAATTGCGACGTGTAAAATGTAATGCCAGAAAGGGTGTGGATTTTGTGGGATAAGATCGTAGTAAATACGTTTCACTATCGTTAAGATCAGGATTGTGTGAAGATCCGCCGCTCTGTGATAAATACTCCTCAGTTAGTTTTGAGAAATCCCACAGAGTCAGTACGCAATCTAACCCGCCGACAGCTAGAATGTTTCCATCTCGGCTGAATGACATTGTGTGTATAGATCCTGTATGTCGCAACAGTGATGCAACAAGTTGCCCATGTGATAGATCCCATACAAGTACTGTGTGATCCGAGGAGCCAGATGCTAAATATCTACCGCATGTCGAGAATGCCAAGGAATAAATTGGTCCCTTATGTCCGCACATTTGACGCACCAGTTGCCCGTTCAACACATCCCATAATCTCACGGTTCGGTCGCTCGACCCGCTGGCAATGTAATTAGAATTCGGATGAAATTGAACACAATCAACGTCAGACAAATGACCACAAAATATACGTAGTGGCTGATTTGAGTCCGTCGTCCAAAGGCGTGCGGTTTTATCATATGAACATGAAGCAAAATAATAACCATGTGGAGAGAAGCGAACATCCCATACTGGAAACAGATGACCTTTGTATACTACTATACATGTCCACGTGTGAAAGGACCATAATCGTATTGTAGTATCTTCGGAGCAAGACAGTAAAAGATTTTTTTCTGGAGCAAAAGCACAACGGTAGACGGGACCGCTGTGTCCATAGAATGTTCGCGAAGATTCTCCTGTGCGATCATCCATCATGCGAGTGTTAATATCCTCGGCATCTTTGTCGATGTCTTTAAGTAACTCAGCACTTTTCATTTCTCGCAATTTTGCTGGAGTAAGTGACCATACTTTAATGCTGGAATCGGTAAAACCCACCGCCATCATCGTAGAGTCTTCCGAAATTTCAGCGCAAGTAACGGTGTTGTGTGAGTTCAATATTGTATAGAAGCATACTGACGGTAGTGAATCCTTATTGAGTGGTACGCGTTTAGAAGATTCTCTTAAAGCTTTTACTTTTTCCATTTTATCAGCATCCTTCATTTCGGGAAGCGGTATACGATCGCTGGCAGGTGCATTAGGGTCTGATTTTGACTTTTTTGAAAACAGCGGATCTTTCTTTGGTTTTTTCTTTTTTGGTTTATCTGGGGCATCAGGATCATTATCGTCTTCCTCCTCCACCAGTGCTGGTGCAGGAGTAGTCAACGTTTGATAATCGACTTCTTTTAAAAGACCATAGTAAACGCGAATTTTGTTATCCCCTCGCTTTGCCTCACCAATCAGAGAACCAGAGCTCACGTCGCATTGAGCTTTACTCCGGGCAGTTCCTTCATACGTGTCAAAATGCAAATATTTGGCAACTATATCTGCTATCACCTCTTGTTTACGATCTTGTATATGCCGTTTAAACAAAGAGTGAGAATCACGCGACATGCGAATAACGAATTTGTCTTGCTCCATAGCGGAAACAAAATCATTATTTTCCAGATCAGACCGTTTTGTTATCATGAGCAGATTCTGTAAATCATCTCGATAGTAATGATCCAAGTCCGGCCCATACTTTTCTACAAATTTTCTAGCTGGCTCCGAGAATCCGCCATTAATAAGTTTAAAATATATTTGAACGACTATAGGATACAATACCATGGATAACTCATGCTTATATATATCTAGCGACTCTTCAACAAAGTTACGGAGATCTGCGTACGCCGCTTCATATATTTCCGGGTCATTGCCCGAACCACCGGTGCCACCAACCGTCAACCCATTTTGGTGATCTTGTCCCTCACCTAGAGCCGATGTTAATAGGGTATTTATTTCAATATCATTCACCTCCTCAAGCTCCTTGTTTGTGATATTAGCCTCACGGCATAGGAGCTCCTCAGTTTGCTTGAGATTGTATTTCTTTATTAACTTCAGAAGAGCAAGTAAATCACGTTTCTCCTGAGGTGGGGCAACACCACCATTCGTAATGTTGCCGCTATTGCTGCTCATATTTTTGCAGTCTGTTATAACTTACTAGTTATTTTCACACTTAGCTAATAACACTTATTTTTTTAATATTTTTGGCGGAATTAATGTAAATTTTCTATTTTCGACGCAGAGTAAACTCAAATGAATATCTTGAGTGTTTGACAGCTTTCATATCACTGCCTTAACTGGTGTTGTCGTTGAACCTACTTACCGACGAATTAAACCAAGGATGCCAATATCACAGTTTTCATACAAAATAATTATCCTTATTTCTTTTTGGATATCTTTTGATAAAGAAACATTTTAATAAAAAAAAGTTTTGTAAGCTTTTCTATTCTCCTTTGACCTTTCTAGAACGAAATGTATTATTTTTTATTTCGTTTTATATCAGTATTCTATTACAATAGTTTTTCATGTGCTTCCAGATGTGTCACATGTTTTGATATAACCGCGTGCAACCCTGTTTTACTTTCCAGTCTATTTTAATTCGTTTTGGGTGGATTTTTTGGGTAAAGTTGTCGAATTTGTCGATTTTATATCACGCGTAATTAAAATAAAATCCTTTTCCAATTGTATCCTTGTGTATCGAGACGATTTGAAGTGAAATCAAATATGATGCAATGAAATATTAAAGTGTTGTTAATTGTTATGTGCTTATTAAATATGTTTAGTTAATGACGATTTTATGAAGATATTACATAAACGGTAATGTGAACTTGACAAAAGTTTTGATTTTTTTCATATCCTCCGCACAAGCATTAACAAGCTCCGGTCAGCAATTAACAATATAATATTCAACGAATTAGTCGAAAACGAAATGATTATGCAGACTCTGTACATCCCATCGATCCCTTGTGTTTTATATTCATTGACAATATTGTAAAAAGTTTGTATTATATCTATACATATAATTAATACACAGTATCAAAGCAAATCGGAAAAAAATTAGATTGAAATTCGTCGATGTGAAAATTGAGCTGGTTTACAATCAACCAACTCATTTCTTAGTGACTCGTCGACAAAAAGGAAGCAGACATTTTTGATGCATTCATTAAGTTGGACGACCCGTGTCATTTCGCGAGCGTTGCGAAGTGGATTTTCTACGTTGCTGGAGACGGCCAGCAATGCAACAGCAAATGTTAACAGTGCTTCGAAACAACGCCCGCACTTTGTATCTGTAGTGTGTGGCTTTCCCAAAGACTTCCTTACCTCCAAATATAAGCCTGGCAAGTACGGCGAAGATTCTTGGTTTAAGACGTCTACAACTAATGCAGATGTTCTCGGTAAGATTAAATAAATATCTGAATAACTGTTCATAGTATAAAATAATACTCAAATATCTCAAATGCCTATATTTTTATATTCTAACATCCCCATTTTAACTTTAAATTAAATGACAATGAACTTAATTTGTTTATTATAATTTGCCAAATTATAAAATCATAATTTGTGTGGTAAGCTTTTATTCTGAAAAGAATAGTTACACATTTGAAATATGAGATTTAACTCTTCGACAAAGTTGTGCACTTTGTACCTGTTATGCTGACTAAATAAAGCACTGACATTCAAACAAATGTTTTTTGTCTGTTATCTGTCTGTCTCCAATTAAACTGAGCTCAGACTTAACTTGTCACTGCGTCATAAGTTAACATGTGTATGTGTTGTTCTGCAGAGAAACAAAACTACAAAACCTCGTGCTCTACTTGTTTTTGCGATTCTGATTATTTCGTTTTAAAACAACAGCTTTGAAAGCAAAAAAGTTTACAAATAACTTTTCTTAAATATCATTTTCTCATATATTACATGCAGTATTGCGGTGAGTGTTTTTTATTAAATTAAAACTCTCTACCGGTGCAATGTTTTAAAAGAATTGCCAAAACTTATTAACTGTTTTCCCTTCTCCATAAATAGGACTAAATAAGGAAAATAAATACAATGTGTCAACATATATCGTTATATGTACATATGTATAATTTTCATTTGCATCACATCATTGAGCCGATAAGAGTATTGATTATAATGTTTTCAATAAGGTCGCCAGTTCAAATATTTATTGAAAACACCTACACTTTTTTTAAACTAATCTAATACAGTAAAACATCACAATTTTTACATATGAAATAAGTTTACATATATGTATATGTATATATTACTTAATCGTTATGTAAAAACAAATATAAATTTATTTACATAAATTTCAGGTGTTGCTGATGGCGTTGGTGGTTGGCGCAACTATGGAATCGATCCCGGTGAATTTAGTTCTTTTCTGATGAAGACTTGTGAACGTCTAGTCCATTGTGTTAATTTTAATCCTCAACGACCTGTTAATCTCTTAGCTTATAGTTATTGTGAATTGCTAGAACAAAAGAAGCCCATTTTAGGTAAGCGATGCAATCTTCATAAAACTTATACGGAAACCGTAAATACATATATAATTTTCGGTTGAATTCCATATCACAAGTCCCGTTGCTTTTTTTTCAATGGTTAATTTATAAATTTTATTTAACTTATCCATAAATATACTATATGTGCTTATGTATGCATGTAGTTGAAAAATGCCAAATCTGCCATTCATATTGTTGTTGCGACATTTGTTTACGACCAAAACGTCAGAATCACATGCAATTTCGTTTTTCCCTCGATCATTGAGCATTTTAGTGAAAATAAAACATAACACAATAATGAGTAGATTAAAAATAGATTATAAATGTGATCACATTTTCTTATTTCAGTTATTTTCATGTTCCTTCATTTATGGTTTCATTCACGTATTATTATTTTGACCACTTTCTTCTGATTTGTTATATTAAAATGCATTGTTGTTGAACGTTTATCATGTGTATGTACATAGATATATCATTTATTATATATGTATGTGAATTTGTACCTACATATAAAGGTATAATCGTAAAAATATTAGATGTAAAAAATCAGGCATTTAAAATGTGGAATGAACACGTATAGACATATTTATGGATAAGTATAAAGTCAGACGCAGTAGACATTTGGGTGAGACAGCTCCAAAATATTTTATTTTTTTTTAAACTTTCAGCACCTTCTTTTCCAACTTTACATTACCTACCAATCATAATTTATTATAATTTTTGTTTTATATTCTAGGCAGCAGCACCGCATGTGTACTCGTGTTGAACCGTGAGAATAGTACCGTTTACACCGCGAATATCGGTGATAGCGGTTTTATGGTGGTGCGTCAAGGCGAAATCATCCACAAATCTGAAGAGCAACAACATTATTTTAATACACCATTTCAATTGTCTCTACCGCCACCGGGACATGGTCACAACGTACTGAGCGATAGTCCCGATTCGGCGGATACACTTAGTTTTTCGGTGAAGGAAGGCGATGTCATACTTGTGGCCACCGATGGTGTCTTTGACAATGTCCCTGAGCGTTTGCTGCTCGATGTACTCAAAGAGGTTGGTTAAAACGCTGTGCTATTATGAACATTCAATATTTAAAATATCTGTAAACCAATGCAGTTCACTTATTTGAATGAAAAGAGTTTGCTGGTTTATAATAGTACGTCAAATATATCTGCGCTATTTACTATCTGACCAAGAGACGTTTACCGCTTTGCTGATTTCATTCAAGACATAAGCTGCATTATACTTTACACAGTATTTGTTATTCATTTTGTTAAATTACTATTTTTTTTCAGTGCGAGGGCGTAACAGATCCTGTGAAACTGCAGATGACCGCCAACTCATTAGCGTTGATGGCACGCTCATTATCTTTCGACAGCGAATTTATGTCGCCTTTTGCAATTAATGCCCGACGAAATAATATTAATGCAACAGGTGTGTAAATGTACAATTTATATTTGAAAATTTCTTATGCACTCTGTTCTGTTTTAATGCTGTACATTCTATAAATAAAATAACGTATATTTTTTTATTTCCTTTTAGGTGGTAAACCTGACGATATAACTGTGGTACTCGCAACTGTAGCAATGTGAAATTAAGTTAATTTTAGTTTAAATTTGTTAAACGTGTAAATCTTCTCGTTTTTTTGCGCCTTTTAAAGGTTGGCGCTGTGCAGCGGAGCTGCGTTTGTGCTGTGCTTTCGCTGTCAACAGATCTCACAGTCACGTGTGGTGGAATAAGAGATCTGGCAGGCAGTCGCATGTTTGGTCAGTGTCAGTGTCAGTGTCAGGAACTATATTGTGACACATTTGCACGTATGTGATCCACTTCCTATTACAATAACCACAAAAACGTAAAAACATGAACATCTGCGATGCTAAATGATTATTACTACTAATTTTACCTCTACTCGTATGGCTTAATGATAAGTTATCTATTTTTAGTTTAGTTCATTTGTGAATATTCTTGTGCGAGTTTTTTTTTTATAGTTTTATCAATTCCTTAGTGCTTATTTCGCTATTAAGTGTAAACAGTTTTAACTATAACTACATTACAGTGTTATTGTACGGCTTAGCTATGATAATTCTTAAATAAACGCGAAACTTCTCTCATTGATTTGAAAATTTTATGAGAAATATAAACGAAACTTAAACTTGTGTGCTAATATTTATATAATTTAAATTATCTATATTTGCTGTATATGTAGGTCTGTTACGTCATTAGGCATATAGTTTGTATCCAATAATGAGACGTGCTTTTCGTCAACAAACAATGTATACCCACAGAACAAATAAATTATACTTAATTAATCATAAATAGAAATTCAAAACATTATAAAAATCATGGATTTGCACTTTCAAATATTTTATTATACATATATATAATTCGATGCTGTAAGAAAATGTAAATCTCAACAATAAACTTCACCAACTCATTGCATTGTGATGTGGATTCAGTGAACGGACCAAATATTTTCAAAATGTATCATCCATAATACGTTTTACATATAATAGAATTACATACGATAATATAAAATTGAACGAAATAACCGAAGTATTTAAGAGCTAATGCTGATAAATTATTGTGTAGTTGTAGGATGTTACTGAAGCGAATGCATAATTGAGCAAAAAAAAATATATATTGATTACTAAATTCGAAATTGTAGTTAAATAAAAAGAAATTTGGACTGAAAATTAAATGAAAATAAAACACACAACTTGAAATAATAATATATAGTGTTTGCTTAATTCGAATTAATCACTGCGTATATACAATAAAATAACAGTAAAATATCGAAAGTTCGAAAATTACATAACCTTCAGACTAATCAAGGCTTAATATAATTCGAAAGATCTATCTTTGAAAACCGGTAGGTAAATTTGACTTACAAAAACAATTCAAATTTTGAAATTACGTAAATCAGTACTTTCTGCGTGTACTACAAGCTAGCAAAGTCGTATATCAAGATATAATATTTATATAGTAACTCATATTGAATGAACCAAAAGAATCAAACTGACTTAACACAACATTATACAACTATGAAAATAGATATAATTGAATTAAATGAAATCATAAACGCAATAAAGATATAAATAATTAGGCGAAATAAAAGTTTAGTGTTTTGCATTTTATAGGTAATCATTTTCATCTTTTTATTTATAAGTAAAATGAAATTTCTGCTAATATGAAAATATTTAATTTTACACAAACTGCTTCGTGCTCTAGTAAATTGAGGCGACATCAATTTCGAAAATTAAATACATACATCCCGATAAATTGTCAATCTCTAGGAGCACTATATTACACACTAAATACAACTAGGGCTTTCGTTTTTATGTTTCATAAATACGTTCTTATACAATTTTTTTTATTTCTTTGGAGAAAATTATTAATAAAGGTATAAAATCCAAACAAACTGATTTTTAATGAATTGTCTCTTCAAAAATAACGAAAACTAAAAGCGACATAGACATGGTGAATGATATTGATAATTTCGATTTATATTTTTAAACAGTTGGTTTATTTATTGCCTTTTCACTATTTATTTACTTTTTAAATGTATATATGTGCTAAGACATTTCTGCTATCCCCATTTGTTTTTTCTTTAATGAAATATGTGTGCAATTGTCTCAGTACGTTGGATGGTAGAGGTACAAAAACAAAGTAGTTTATTTTTATCGTTGGTTAACATCGTTGGCATCACCTGCGCCGGCACCTGCGCCGGCGTCCGCTACCTGTGCGCCTACGTTTTCTGCTTCATCGGCACCCCAATGGTAACCGCCCGGTCGATCGCCTACCCATGGAGGGATGTTGTTTTCAATATGCTCGTTAAAAAGAACTTTCCTATAAATTAAATATATTGTTATATATAGTTAAAATGATTTTTTATATACGAGATAATGAATAACATACAGAAAATGCGGGGTTTTAAGGATTCTGTAACCGTTCGCTTGAAATGGGAACACATCCTCCAGGAAATAATAAATATGACCCACACCCATTCCAACTACATCAACCCAAATAGTGTTTCCCAGTATCATTGTACAACACATTAGGACCCATGGCAAGTAAGGCGCCTGAAAGCGGAATATATTATTTTAAATCCTCTTTATCAATCAATTTATAGATAAGCATATATAAAAAAATTTATGTTGCAAAGGCATTTGCGTTGTTAAGTACGTTGCATTTATAATTTTTCTTTTATTTAATTGAATTTACTTACTTGAAAGTTTAGTACGCCAAAGAAACTCATACGCACAAAAGGATTTCGTCTGGACCATACATAAACCAACATTAATGTGAACGCTTGTCCCAGAAACAGTAGGTTCACGAAGAGACCGAAGAAGATCATTAATCCACCACCAAAGAGAAACATCATGACGAAGTCAGCTGTGCGATCGCGGAAGAAGCTCTCTTCCAGCATCCGGCAATAACTGCAATGTGAGCGTAAAGGTATTTTTATACAATAAGAAAATTAGAATCGTTAAATTTACAAAACATACCGATATGTGAAAACCATATTAAAAAAGAAACTTATGCCCACTGAACCGAAGAATAGGAATGTTGTGGCAAGTCGCCAAACTTGTAGTTTCCAAAGTATGAGCGTAGGATTAAAATATAGTTGTAGTGGAGACACCAGATCCAAATGCTAAAAATTGACCCATTGTTATATGGAATCATTAAATATATAGTATTATCACAAATTTACCACAGCTACAGTCGTCAGTACACATGCTGTTGTATATATGCGAGTCACGGTCGGTATTTCCATATAGAATCTAACCAATGATTGGAATGCCATATCGACTATAGCTTTTGCCAGTTACTCCGTAAAAATCGTTCAACTTATAATAGTACTAAGAAATAGTAAATGAGGATGACACCAGTTGCAGTTGTTAGTATTCCCTCGCTGATGTTACTTTAATTGAAGTGATAATATTATGCCGTTTCTGATTTTCGTACTATTGTATTAATAATGTTTGCTTTCGTTGCAAAGGTCAAAGCTTGGCTTATTGGCGCTAAGCAATTCCAGCGGCTACACTTCTATTCCAAACTAAATATGCACCAAATAAAGGCAACGCCTGCGCCAGCGCCAGGAAATCGCTAACATTCGCTTCCTGCTGCTGTGCCTTGCTATCAGTCTAATCTGTTTTGTGACGTGTATTTTTGGGTAAAATTTTTAATTATAACCACTATCGCACCTAATGTAGCTCATTTGCAAACAGAATAAGCGAAAATGAAAACATCGTCGACCGCACAACGAAAAAAAAACTTACGTTGACATTTGCTTTTGCAGTGTATTTTGTATATTTTTTAATGATGTCAGAGAACGTAAATTATATACGTTCTTTGATTTTACTTTGCAGCTGACATTCGAACAGTGGATTGTTGTTGAGACATTTGTGAGGAATTTTTCAAGTCATATTGTGATCATATTGCACACATCCGGCGAATAATGTAAATTTTACTTTAATCAATTGTATCCTGCGCTAATAACGTTGGCATTTCTTTATAAATAATTGACCGCATCAAGGAAAATTGTTAAACATACTTATGAAATTAACAATAAAAGTCTCCCCACAAAATTAAAGAGAAAATCCAACTTCTCAATTACTGGCATAACTTTAGTTTAAAGATGTACGTTCTCTAGTTAGGGTTTAGACATGACAAATTCGTATAAACTGCGTTGCCGTCATTTGGCTAATAATGTAGTGCAATTATTATTTTAAAATGACAGTTTTTGCGCGTAAATTTTAGTGAAATATTTTAAGGCATAAAGTCAGCTAACAGTTTTATTGGAGCATCGAGCGTATATAAAGCAATATTTTTAATGGTAAACGCTAAATAACAAGTCTACAAACTGCTACAGAGTAAGCAAATAATTGGTACAAATTCCCATTGTCTTTTTTTCATATTTGTCAAAAACTCTATGTTATGTTAATATCTTTGGAGCTTTCTCAATTAATAACTACTATCTATTGACTGTTTATTTAAATATATTTATAGTATATGACACATATTGGAAAAAAAAAGCGTAAAACATTTTAGATCGCCTTAGGTTAGGATTTTTTCTATTCGATACATGGTAAAAGTTCATGAGTACGTTTTAATTTGAATCTGGAAGTTGTACATTAGTTTGCATGATAGTTAGAATTTGTAAAATTGTTTTTCTGCCCAAGAGTTGTCATCTTCTGGGTCTTGTGTGAAGGCAGCAATATCATCAGGACTTATCATATCAATAGGACGGAGCTGAAAGAAAAAGTTATGATATTTATTTGGTATTTCCAGTAAATTATGTATTTATCATCAACTTACATTGAGCAAATATTCGGAATAAATTTTGAAGTTCTTGTAAAGTGCAATTTTTTGTAGTGCCAAAACTGAACGCAAACGTTGTTTTGGCTCGACTTCTAATAGTCTCTTTAGCACATCCTTAGCCTCGTGTGGAAGTTCTTCGATTTCGGGTGGCAGAAAGTTTTGTGTAGCAATTGTTTGTGGTTTTCGCTCATTCACAACTGTTTCCGGGGCTGTAATACTAACATCCTGCTTTGAAATTGATGTTGTTGGAAGTGTGACACGATCAACACTATCCCTTTTTGAATAGGCTGCAGGCAGGGCAATTTCCAAGAATGTTCGAATATCAGGGCTCTATAAAAATAAGCAAGTATATAAAAAATATGGCCTATTATTGAGTAAATTTGGTTGATAGTAGATCAAAAATTGATAATTCATTTAATTTTTAATTTTTAATAATTTAAAATTCGTTTCTTATTCGCAAAACAATAAGGAACCTTAGTCTTAATATTTAAATCTGAGTTGTAGCTACTTGAGTTGGCACATTTCAAGATTCACTCTCTCACTTGTCGTAAAAAAAAAACAGGAGAAAATCTGAAATAATAAAAAAAATGCTAATTTCGCCTACACGGAAGCTATAATACCCTGCACAGCTGCATTTTTGTATAGCTTAAAGGGTGTAAACAGATTTCCGATCTTGATCAGTCAACCTGAATGACAGCCCTATGCTACATATGAACACAAGTATATTTGCCAACATTTCCTTCTGATGTAACAAACTTCCTACAAACTTAATTTACAGTATTTAGGGTATAAAAATATAAGCAAAAGAAATACGTATAACACGAGTAGCAATAAAAACGACGATAAAAATAATAAAAATAAAGGCGTGCGATATTTACGCGTCGCAAATGTGAATCATTCGAATAGTAAAAGTCACGCTTTGTTATAAATAATTTAAAACCCTACCTTTTGTTTCTATATGAATGTGTGTTTATACGGGGAAAGGTGTGCGGAGTCTGGTTTATGATCAAGCTAAGGTTAATCGCAACAATTTGTATACCCATATACATATGCACACATGCATAAAACTTGTATATGTATGTATGTACATACAGCTATGGACAGAGATTTAGCGCACTTTCTTAATGTGAAATATGATACTTAATAATGTTATATTTAAAGAAAGTAGATTTGTTATAATGTAAAAAAACTATTTATTGCCTCACTAAAAACTAAAGTAGTCCAAAATTTCTTAGTTTTCTATAATGGAAATACAATGTTTTGTTCATTTTACATTATTAAGTCAAAATTGGCTTGGACAAGAATTTAGCGCACTTTAAAAGATCAGTAAGGAAAAATAAATATTATTAACAAGTTCCGTGAAATTTCTCTGATGTTACATCTAACTTGGTTAATACTTAGTGGAATAACCGTTATTCGTTATCACCGCTTCACATCTGCGTGGCAAGCTCTCTCTTAACCTCTGGTATCTGTCCAAAGGGATAGAGTTCCACGTTTCCTGTACTCATGCCCAAAGCTCGTCGCAATTTTTAAATTTTCTTTGTTCAACTTTTTCTTTGACATCATTCCACAAGTTCTCGATTGGGTTTAGATCAAGACTTTGGGCTGGCCAATCGAGAAGTAGAATTTTTTCTTGCGCAAACCAGTTTTTTACCACATTTGCTGATCGTTGTCGTGCATAAAGATCCAGTTTACAGGCATAATATCATAGGAATATGGCTCCATTGTATTCCTCCGTATATTAAGGTATGCAAATTTATCCAAGTTCCCTTCTATCTTTACTAGGGGTCCAACTCCACGCCATGAAAACGACTCCCATACTTTTAAATTTCCTCCCCATGCTTTACGGTTTTTTTGGTGTACCTTGGATTGACTTCTTGATTTTTTTCACGATATACAAAGGTTTACTGTCAGGACCAATCCGGTTTATTTTAGTTTCGTCCGTAAAAAAATATCCTTTTTCAAAAATTTAAATATTTTGATCTATGGCTATGAGCGAATGACAAACGCGCTTTAATATTTTTTTGGACGATAGCGGTTTTTTTCTGCTCACACGTCCATACAAATTATTTTCATTTAAACGTCTTCGTACTAGTCTGCTTGACACTTTTAAGTCCAATTTTGCATTGACTTAGACCATAATCGCGCGTCAGGATTTGAAAGGATCAGCTTTACATTTTCTAAGAACTATTTTATCCTCGCGGGGGGCTATTTTGCGAGGGGGAGCCTTACGAATTTTGTTTTGTTTTAACAAATTTGGATCACTTTTAACATTTTTGATGGCATTGTACACCATTTTTCGTGAACATTTTACTATTTGAGCAATTTTTACTTGATTTGTACCGTTTTTGTAAAGGTCCCAAATAATTTTTATTTTTTCAATCGAAAAGTATTTCCTTCAAGCCATTTTATTAAAATTTGTAATATTACTAAAACTATTGAATACAAGTTCACAACTGAGATTAATTAATTGTTTGACCAAACACAACTAATGACCGAAAACTATAAGTGCGCTAAATCATTGTCCAACAAATTTATGACGAAATTTAACAAAAACAAATTAACGGTATCTGAGGGGAAATGATAACGGTTACTTTCCACGCATTTAAAGAGGCGACAGAAGCAGTATTGATCTACGAATATCAAATTCATGAAAAGATCGCTCTCTTAAAAGTAGCGGTAATATTTCTAATTATGAATGCAAGTGCGCTAAATCTCTGTCCATAGCTGTATGTATTTAATGCTTTTGCCGGCTGCTAGCTGGCGGTATTTGCGCTAGTGATAATGCATGCAAATTAAGTTGAATTAACACGAGTCGGACGCCAACCAAATTAGTAATTCTTGCTTAAACATTTCATTTACATATGTATATATGTATGTATATACGTTCTATTGGCTCTCTACCTTTTCTTCGGCATATAACACAAAATATCGATATATTATATGCATACGGGCATTCGCACTAAAGAGTTAATTTGCAAGTTCTGTCCTATTTTCTGAATTTCACACTTTTCGCTCTAAATTCGGTCAAAAAATGAGTTCTGTGAAATTAGAAAAATTTGCAAATATAAATAATTCATTAAGCATTTCGCAATACAATAACGTTCCGTATAAAAGCGTAAATTTATTTGTTCATTAATACAAATTTTGACGCTCAATACGCACAAACGTCAAATTCGGCGCCTTAATAATGACATTTAACGCCTCATTGGCCATATGATTCATTATTATGGAAAATTAATTGAGCAAATTTGACTGTGACGCGATCAAAACATTCAAGGGTATTCACAAGTGTATTTTTACACACAGAATTTCACAGAATCGACAGTTTTGTACGATGTAATTTGTGGGTACTGCATATTAATTACAGTGCGTCAGCAAGGTGATTCGTCTGTCAGAGTCGAAACAGAAGCACCTAACTCAAAGAACAAAATCATACGTATCATAGAATGCCGCACCATCTTTTTAGGTTTAATCCCCATCTGATATACATACATATCTGTGAATTGTATTATTTGATAGGATGTTGTTAAATTAAGATGCAAGACCTTTTTAAGGGGTTATTTATAGTTGAATTTTAACTTAAAATGGACGAAATTTTGATCGTAAATTGATTTTTTTTAGAAACCGCACTGTGTTGCGGCTAGTGGAAAAGTAACTTTTCTCCGATTATTTTTTTCAGTGTTTTTAATGATGCAATTTTGTCACAGACATTCCAAGTAAACAAAAAACACATAAAGCTTATTTTTATCCTGGCCCGTTGATTTTTAATTGATTTTAGAAATCAAATATTCAAAATTTTCACGAAAAGAGAGGATTTCAGGGCTGTATTCAAAATGATCTTATTTGATTTTGGTGACAGATATTTTGATTCGGAAAAAAATCTACCTTCGGACAAGTATCTTCTGTAAAACAAAGGAATGTTGTTTGAGACATTTTCATATGCACCTTTTTTAGAGCGAAAATCCGACTAAAGGTCCATTTTTCATTTAAATTTGGATTAAGTAAGCAATATCTAAAAAGTCCCAGAGAGTCCCAGTTCCAAACCACTACAGAAATGTTACATAATTTGTTTTCAACGAACTGTGAAAAAATCAGCTGCCCATACCTGCCCTTCTGGGAGTTATAGCGATTTTAGTATATCACTCTCAGTATTTATTCCATAGAAATAGAACGGAAATTCTCGGAATCACTTATTGAATAATTTAATCATATTGGTTTTCGGGTGACTTTCCGTCATCCCACGCAAGGCAGGGGAAACAAAGAGAACTAAGCTCAGTGAAGATGAGAAGATTATTAGAGATCAAGCAAAAAAGGAAGTTCAACAAAATCTGAAAGATCAGCTCCAAATAACTGTCGATGTTGTAAAACAAGGAAGTGGAACAACTAATGACGGTAACACAGCAAGGAAATTCTTTAGTGATCCTGAGGAAACTGCTCTGGCCACAGGAGTAGATACCGAACTTATAAGAAGGTTTTCTAGTATTCTTCAAGCTATAACTTCTGGATATAACATAGACTGCGATAAGTGCTCTAAGTACGGAAATGAAACTGCTGGTCTCTATGTTAAGAAATATTCGGGGCATTATATGCCACCAACTGTCCACAAGGTTCTTATTCATGGAGCTGAAATAATTCGTTCATTTTTGGTCCCCATTGGGCAACTATCAGAAGAAGCATTGGAAGCAGGAAACAAGGACTTCAGAAACACAAGGCTTTACCATGCAAGAAAACATCAAGAAAAGCAATTGTGAAGACATATTACATTTCTGCTCGCCAATTCTGATCCCGCAATCACAAGTAGGAGAATACTGAAGGAGAAAAAACACCCGAAATTATCAGAGGAAGCAATGAACTTATTGGTAGATGACTGATAATTTGTAATTTTTCTGTAGAATGCAATAAAATATGCCTGTGTTATAAAATAGTATCTTCAAATTTTTTTTTATTCTACATCTAGTCTAGCACTCCACAAAAATGAGCATAACTCTCTTAAAACTGAAGCTATTGACCTCAAACTGGTATCAAATTAAAGCTTTTATTGCCACCTTTCAAATAGGAAATGAAATAGATTTTGATTTTATATAAAATTTCAGAGTTTTTCAACAAATATCGAAAAATCATGAAAATTTGACGTTTATAATTCTTGTTCGGACCACCCTATACTTTATTTAAAAAACTAATCATAGGGTATTTATCAGAAATAAAAGAAGAATTAAAATAATTTTTTTTTGTAAATTTTTCGAACAACTTTTTTTTTCTTGACTTTTGTTGAAAATTTGACCCAACAATTTTTTTCGGTGTAAATTTTTTTTCACTCATTCTGTTTGGGATTTCATTCTGACCAATCTGTAGAAGTTTCTCATCGATATAATTAAAATTACAGTTTAGGCAATATGATTTCCAAAAAATTCCGGTTTCGCAACACTGTGAACCGTCGTTTTGTCAAATGATTTTATTTTGCTTATTCCTTTGATTTCCTTTACTAAACTTAACGATACTTTAATGAAATCTGTTTGGATTTTTAATTTCAGAGGATTCAGTTCACCACAATATGTCTTTTTTGAGAGGAGCTCCCTAAGATCAGCTTTAGTTCCTTTCCAAATTAACATTTTTACTAATACTAAGTCTTAAAATACAGATTGAAAATATACTTAATAAGTGCCTTAATAAATCATCTGAATGTATATATATAAACAAGACATGTACCACATCCCAACTATTTGATGTTTTCAAATTCTTATATACAAACATATGTTTTCGAAGTTTTCGGTATTAGCTGACCATTTATGACTGGAATTCACATCAATTAAATAATCAAAGTGCATTATTTCCCACAAGTAATAGTAAAACTAATTGCAGTTGCCTGAATAATTTTCCACTTAAGCCACTATTTACTTGGGTTTGCCAAGCCATAAGCATTTAAGTGTTTTCAAAACATACGATTTATGAACGCTGCAGATTACTCATTGTCATATCAGCCAGTCAGGCGTACAGTAGGCGCCACGTTCTAATCGAGGGATTTTACCTTTAAATGGCATTTTCATAATTTACCGTAGACCTGCTGTGCTAAGTGCTTACATACATTGTACATATGTAATATGTAAGTGTCTGGATGAGTAGATAATTACTTGACTGACTTCTTTGTGCATTCCTTGATGGCCAGGACTCAAACGAAACGACACTAGACGTTAAGCCTGGCTTAAGTGGTCAACAAAATGTCGTTTATAGACATGATATATCTTAATTTGGCTCCGCATAGCTCGTAAATCAAAATTCTTAAATAATCATTCTCTTCTTATAAGAACTGTTTTAGAAGTTACAATTTTTAATGCAATCACATATTATGTGGGACTATGATTAACGCAATATATTTTTTGGTTAGTACGAAGGAAATGTTTCACTGAAAATAGAGCCAAGTGAGATATCCTTTAATAATTGGCACATAAACGTATTTGGGGCCCAAAGTCTGGAGGAGGGCTTCACTTTGAAAACAACCGATTTCGAGCGTGACCTTGCATGAGAACATTTAGATCAATATGAGTGGTATTTTACGACAAAATTTCTTAAACAAAATATGGTTTGACGATGAATATGGCGGTACCCGTGTCTTCCGTTACTTTTCCCTCATTTACTTAGTTTCAAAAATGCGACTTTTTATTTTATTTTCAGAATGTACGTATATTTAAGAATACGCACAGAAAAAGTTCATATCGTTCCGATGAATATTTTCGAAGTTACACGCAAATTTGAAAAGACGTTTCAGTTTGCTTGAGAGCGCATTCCAAACTTTAAACGTGTTTTTCTCAAAATGGTCTTTCAAGTCGGTGACCAATATTAGCCTAAAACGTTTAATTCAAATTTTAACAGGAGCTTCTTAAATATATATTTTTCAATAACTAAACGAAGATTTGTTCTCACTAATAAAATATTTTTTATAAACAATTTAAGGCCGAAATTTTGGTCATAAATCGACTTTTTTTCTTTGAGAAACCGCCATTTTTCAAAAAAATTTAGTTTGCTTATTCCTTCGATTTGTTTTACCATATTTAACATTACTTTAACGAAATCTGATTGTTTTTTTGTTTTTTTTTTTAATTTCAGAAGATCCAGTTCAGAGATATAGTAGTCACCTTAAAAAGTCTTTTTTGAAAGAAGCTCCAGGAGATCAGGTGTAGTTCCTTTTCAAATAAATATTTTTTACTAATATTAAGTCTTAAAATACAGTTAAAGATACAAGATGTGTGCACATATTTTTGGATCGATAAATTTAAAAGTTTTCTCTGAAAAAATTCTAGAAAATTAGCCTGTTTTCGGCCTTCTAACTGTATACAACCCCTTAATATGATATAATAAATAATAGTTAAGTTTGTGTTTAATAACATACATATATCCCTGTCTATAGGGATCTATCTCAATTATATCAAGGATATATTAATTAAATAGTATTATGGTATTGGTAAAAAAAAAAATTATATTCATTATGAATATAGAAATTTATTTCAGTTAGAATAATGTTAGTAGAAATATCTCGCATACGAAACTAAGAGATTATATTATATATCGTAATCCATATATTTTCATCAAATAACGAACATTGAACCAACACCCTTCATTCCTTCTTTGTTATTTTTTTAAATTATGACACTCTTCTGTATTTGTTAACCCGTAGATGTCACAAAATGGTACTTCATTCGGCTTTAAGTCTTATCTTAAGTTTTTTTAAATGTTTAGTAGTGCTCAAATATACAACCTTTTTTCCGTTGGCAATATTCACGTAACTTTCGAATGAGTTGTTTTGCGAAGAATAAGTCCAAACTTCCCAGAAAACGCAATTATTTTAAATCGATCAGAGTTAAACAACGAATTTCTCATTCCACTCATGGCTAAACACTATTAAATAGTCACTACACTTTGCAGCGTCTTTTTCTTGTCCATCACACAGCGCAACAGAAGAACGAATCCTTCAGTGCCGATTGTTGGCAGGAGCTTGTAGACAAGTAGAATGGCAGCACAAAGCCAATCATTTACATGGAAATCTAAATTACCTCAAATTTAGACTAGACTCGACTAGACAAGGCGACAATGCAATTTTGCCAATTTTCTGGAGCAAAAAATGCGTCGAAAGCACGAAAGAGCGAAACACGCAAATCTTACGCCCAACTAAATTTTACATAATTACTAATTGCGATCAATGTGATGTTTCTTTGATAGTTACGAACACGTGTGCGAATGCGAATGTGAGCCAAGCCAAGTGCTGGTACAATGTCGTAGTTTAAGTTTCCCTTTCCATTGACCAACGCAACGAGCCGACTAGCGCTAGGCAGCTCTAGCTCTGGATCGGTTGCAGTTGGGAGTGCAGGCCAGAAGCTAAATTGTAAGCACAACAATGCATATGCATGCACGTGTATGGGTGTGTGTGTGTGTGATGGCAGCATTTTCGCCACCCTTACATTGCGCCTGCGCGTTGACCACAAACTCACCATTATACGACAATGACCTCTTTTCTTTGGCTTAGGATCTTCAAGGCCAATAATGCAGAATTATGTGTGGCGGCATGCAATTGCTGCCACATAAGACAACAGCGGCAAATAATAACAACAACAATATAGCGAACATCGACTACTCATTACAATTGCAAGCAGAAGCGCAACAAAGAACGGCAATGATGTTGATGATGATGATGACGATGACGATGCCAACAACGCTGCTGCCAGCAACACAAACAACAAATTCAATTGGAATGGTCAATCTGAGCGAATATTTACTACAAAGCAAAGTCTGCAAACCGATCGTCCAAACATAGCCAGCGATGAAGAGACATACACACACAAACACTCGTGTATGCATGGGGTGTATTGGATCAAAATAACCAAGTGGCCAAGAAGTGCACGATGGTAGGCAACGAAAGCGCCTTTGCTCTGATGTCGTCGCATTTAATGCGGCTGCGGAAATTTATCGTCTCTTACACATTGGTAAATATTTATGTTGGCAACGCGTTTTACAGCAACGATATAACCGTGTTATTTGTTGTTGCAAATAGAATGTATTACATGCGGGCTGGCATAAAAATTGGCAAAAGGGCGAACTAATGGCGAAGACAACAATGCGATGGCGTTACGATCACAACGATGACGCTTTGTCCACTCCGATCGCGAAATATTAGTAGTGTGCCGACTTAATGCCTTGCGCATGCGTATCTGCACTACATACATACGTACACTGGCATGTGTGCCTGTACGTATGTTTGTATGTTTATGGCTGGCTACTTGCGGCCTGCATTCGTGTTGTAAGTTGGCCACTTGGCTAGCTGGGCCATCGGCAGATAGCTGCATTGTTTGGCCGCTTTGCTGAGACCCTTTCGCCTGAAAGATAGTGGAAAAAGGCTTGCACAGTGGATCCTATAAAATATTTATTGGTGAATGATAAATATTAAGTAATTCGCCCTGAATCTTCTTAGTACTTCTTATATGATTATCTACAAAAAGAAGCCTGTTGATGGATCTGAAAAGAATACAAACATTACACTGATTGAAAAACTGTCCACAGATCTACTAACATGCATTCGATACAAGAGACTGCAGGAATATGGTTGGAATACTAACTGGTCACTGCCTGTTGTAGACATACGCCCGCAGAAGGGAACTGACAGATCGGGAAGACTGCAGGGAAACAATGGAGCATATCTTGTACACTTCTCCCGCATTGGCAGGACTACGCTGTAAGCATTTTTGGTCCCCACAGTATGATACACTGGAGTAGGTATCGATAAGAAGGCCACAGAATCTGTTAAGATTCGCTCCTCATGGACCTAGTAACTGAACTCCATCTGGTATGCGTAGCTCATTGGTCTACCAGATTAACTTAACCTAACCTAACCTACTTACATTTCTTTTAAAACAAAACTATTTTGAAGTGCTTTATTTTAAGTTTATTCTTTTTTTTATAATTTTAAAATTTTTGGACTCCGTCCGCCAAGCTTTCATTATTTTTGAAATATTGTGTTACGTTCCATTAATCTTGTAACGTTTTGATTTATTTTGTTTTTCTAGGGTTGTATTTCCAATCTTGCATTAATTTTGGGATACCCTTTATATTTACTAGTTGCTAGAGGAAATACGCCTTTTTAAGGTATTTTATCTTTGGTACAGCCGAAATTAAAATAAAAAAAGACCTGCTTCTCTTGGTCCTGAAAATTTTAAGAGTGAATTTCTGCCATGAAGAGGGTTTTCATAAAATCCATTCGAAAATCGGAGATGGATTAAAGCACGAGATCTTGAAAACGAAAAACAGGAATTTTATTTTAAATATATTTTTAAAGAACTGACCACTGTACAGGCTGCTCTCCCATACTATTTAGTCGCACATTTGGCTAAAGTTTTATGCTTGGCTACCGCTTACCCAACTGGTGTTTTAAGCGTTCTTGTACTTATATGTAGAATAGGTATTTGTTCCATATATGAAAGGGGCGTTCCAGGGACAATAACGTATGCTAATGAAATAAATCAAAAGTGTACATTGTATTAAATCTGAAACTTCGTGTTTCTAGTGAAACACGTCAAGTACTCGTAACAGCCATTTTTGTTGAAGCTAAATAGTGCAGATCGGGCAAAACGACCAAAAATTGTCCTTTGAGGACAAATTTGTTTAAATTTCTAATTAAAAAAATACTTAAAAAGGAAAAATAAAAAAGTATTAGCAAGTGCTGGTTGTAGTTATTTACAAACCAACTTCCTTAAGGGGCTGTATACAGTTAGAGTTTGCAAAAAATCGATGATTTAAGGCCAAAATTTTTGTCAAAACCGATTTTTGTTTCGGAATCAAAAAAATGTATTTTGAATAAGTCCTTTTGTTAATTACTAAATTTAGTTCTTTAACAAAATCAATGTTTGGTTTTTTCCGTTAAAGTTTGCTTTGTAGAAAAGTGTCAAGTATATAGTTTTCGAAATTTTTACTATGTATATTAAAATATATTTATCATTAATACTAAAGCAAAATTAAAGAAAGATTAATATTATTTTCAATGTCTAGATAGAGTTTTCAAATCGAGAAACCAAAATTGAAAAATTTTTTTTCGGTATGAACTGTGAATAATCCTTGATTAATTACTAGATTTAGCATTACTTTACGAAATCTGTTCGGCCTTCTTTTTTTTAGAGGTCAGTTGTAGTTTCTTTCCAAATAAATATTTTTACTAATACTAAGTCTCAAAATTCAGTTAAAAGATACCATATGTGTACAAAGTTTTCTCAGAAACAAATCTGAAAAATTCGTTTTTTTCGGACTGTATATAACCCCTTAACTTGAGTAAAATATCTTATCATCTTTTATAAATTGTCACAAGCCATTTTTTTTTAATTGCGGTAAATGCCTTTAAGAACTGTTTTCAAAATACAATTTCAATTTCGAAAATCAGAAAAGCACATCAAAACAAGTCTGCCTCAAACAAGAAACTTTCTACTTTGCCACGCACTCTGGAATGCGTCGCAACCCATCTCAAACCGCGGCACAAACATGTGCGCTTTGTCCCTATAATTTTCATCGGCACTCTTTTAACTGATTTAAAAATAGAAAGCCAACTTAAGATCGCACTAGAATGGTTCCACGTTCGCTTGCTATAAATAACGCAAGTACCACGATTGTAAGAGGCACTTTGCTAGTGATTCTAATTAATTCTGCAACACACAAAACATGCCCTTGCGTACTTGTGCGGAACCCGCACGTTCCTACTGGAAGTCATTTTTTATCAAACATAGACGCAACCATTATCTTGTATCTTTTATCGCGCTGTTGTTGCCTTACATGGCTATTGAACCAATCATGTTGCATTTAACTAAAAATGGTTTGACAAACCCGCAGCGATATAAGAAAGGCATCTACGGGCAAATTGCTGACCAAGGGAGAGTTAATATAGACTTGACATTTCGTACCCTTATTTGGTAGCTTTGTAGCTTTGCTACATGCGTTTCTAGCATAATGGCGACAATTTTAATTATCTTAAAACATTTATAAGATGTTGCAACCGCGTTTTATAATGTTCTTTTTCCTGTAAAATGGCATGCTTGAGTAAGGCGGAGAGGGCTTGCGTTTGTAAAAGATAGTTCGAAGATTGCTGCCCCGTCTCATAATGTCGTTGTGTAGGCAATCTTGCCTCTAAATAGAGGGAATAAGAACCGATCAGGTGCTAAAGATATTGGTTGATTCAAATGTAAATGAAGAGTATAACCTAAAAACCTACTGATTAAAATATTTTTATTAATTTCAAGTCATTTTCTTTGTTGTTTAAGCTTAATTAGCACATAATAGTAATAGTTTGAATATTCTTTAGGTCGAGATACTAAAAATTTACCACAGCGCTACAGTTACAGTTATATTGTATATTGTATAATATTAATGTTATTATTTATGCAAATGATCTTCTTTAATCTCTCCATAATATTGCTGCTATTAAGGCAACGCCGAATGTCTTCCTTATTTGCATAAGCTTGCCGACAGTAGTTCTTCGTTTGATAGGCTTCTAAATTCTTATAAATAAATTAAAAAGAATTAGCAACCGGTTTGGGAAACGCGTATGAAAAACTACATACATATAGTGTGTTAGTCCACCATTCTTCGCTTAGATTCAATGATTCAGTGGCTTTGTATGCGACACGTGAGCACAGCATCTGGACCACAATGAGTATTATTAAAATAGCTTTACGTCTCGCATATTTATGCACACACACATTCTGTAAGAGTGTATACCCGTATATACAGAAATTTGTATATTCACTCGATTTGTATACACTTGCAACATGTTTCTACAGAGTTTAATAGTATTATTAACCTAATGGTTATTTTTGCCATCTAAAAGTAATGGAGATTGATATGGGATTATGTATGTATTTATAAATTATCAGTATAATGAGGCGAGTTGAAATTTGGATGTCTGTCTGCCTGTTGGGCCATCCCTCCCTTCGTGCAAGCTAGAGTAAAAATCAAGGAATCTTGATGAAACTTGGTACACGAGTTCCTTAGTACCATAAAAAGTTTGGTATTGAAGATGAAGATGGACAGTTTGAATATAGGCGAAATCTGATGATAACCTCACCCACTCCCCATATAATGATTTTCTGAAAAACTACTACAAGTAGTAACTAAAGACGTCAGAGAAATTGAATTTAACACTTGGAATAGAGCAAGGGTTTTATGCCAAATTTGGACGATGAGCGTTGCACCGCCCACATTTAGTTAAAATCGAATATCTCCGGAACTACTCGACAATTTCTAAATTCAGTACATAAAATAATTGTGATATTTTTAGGTACTTCTTCTTCTTTTTTGGTGTAGACGCCGTTTACGCGGTTGTAAAAAGGTTTACAACGGCGCGCCAGTCGTTTTTCCTTTTAGCTGTTTGGTGCCAATTGGAGGTTGCAAGTGTTGTCAGGTCTTTCTCCATCTTATCTTTCCAACGGAGTGGTGGTCTTCTCCTTCCTCCTGGTCTTCTGCTTCTACTGGCGGGTACTGCGTCGAATACTTTTAGAGCTTCTTCCATTCGGACGACATGACTTAGCCAGCGTAGCCGGTGTCTCTTCATTCGCTGTACTACGTCAAAGTCGTCGTATATCTTTTACAGCTCATCGTTCCATCGAATGCGGTATTCGCCATGGCCAATGCGCAAAGGATCATAAATCTTCCTCAGAACCTTTCTCTAGAAAACTCGTAACGTCGACGTCGTCCAGGCCCCTGCACCATATAGCAAGGGGGGGCTGATGAGTGTCTTGTAGAGATTAATTTTTGTTCGTCGAGAGGGGACTTTACTCCTAAATTTGCCTACTCAATCCGAAGTAGCAGCTGTTGGTAAGAGTTATTTCGCGTTGGATTTCGAGTCTGACATTGTTGTTGGTATAATACAGGTTTCAAGATAGACAAAATTATCTACGACTTAAAATGACTATCAACAGTGACTTGGGAGTCAAGTCGCGAGTGCGACGACTGCTTGTTTGTTGACAGGAGATATTTCGTCTTGCCCTCGTTCACTACCAGACATGATATTTTTGCCCAATAAAATAGGCGAATATTTTTACCAAAAATTATCGATTAACCTGCCAATATTGAAATTCTAAAGGAATTTTTCTCGACTTTGATTCTTGCAAGTTGCAAGAGTACAAAATGTTCGGTTACACCCGAATTTAGCCCCACCTTACTTCTTATAAATATTTTTACTTCTTTTCTTAACTTTGACCATAATAATTTAATGACTTGAGTTTATTCTCCGATTTGTTTATATTAGGTGTATGTACGTACATATGTATGTATGTAAATGATAAAGGATGCCGCCTTTATAGTGGCCACGCTGGCTGCGCAGCCGCACACGCTGTCGATGTGAATGATTTTAAAATAGTAAATAAAATTCTGCATTTAACAAATATAACTTTGGCAAGGAATAGCAAATAGTCTAAGAGGAAGAGGCAATAAAACACACAAATTTGCGATCAAGGCATTATTGCTAGTGTGTGTGTGAGTGTGCATGTGCGTTTGTTAGGTTTGCCAGGCGCATAAAACTCGTTTCGGTCTTGTGCAAATTTAATTCGGTTATTGACCGCTAAAGCGCACACATACCCACATACACTCATACAACATACATGCACACATACGAGCGCAATGTGCTTATGTGTGCAAACTTTTTATGTTTTACATGCAAAATCAAGACGCTACCTTTATAAAATATCAACAGAAAACTATCGAAACGAGAACTTTTTCACATACATACATACTATGTATTTGATATACACACATACATAAACATATACATAATGAAATAAATGTCTATTCAAGACGGTCTTTGTGCGCAAGTGCGATTTGCGTACGCCTATTGATGATTCGGCCAAAAGTACCGGTTAACGTTGGTCGTTGAGTACTTGCAGCAATAAAATTTTGAATGCCAAATACCGTAGTGTCGTTAAATGCACGGAACCGCCTATAAATGTCGCATCTATTGTATTTATAAAGACACACATATTAACATACATACATATGTATTTAGTTATAATACATAAATTCATAAAAAAAATCTCGTCATAAGTGTGTGTGTCCGAGTCGAATTTTTCATTAACTGACTTTTTTCACTAAACCGCAAAATTATCGTAAATGACAATCAGCAAAGTGCCTATATAAATTTGCACACACACACACATGAGCATAGTTTATGCAAAGTTTGTTTAATTGCCAATTTTTTTTTTGCCTAAAAATAGTGAAGCTGCGCAGAAGCAAAGAATATTTTTTTTAAACAATTTTACATGTTGTACTTGAAATTTTTTTGAGAATTAACAAAACTTAGTAAAATATATACATACATAAATATACAAGGTCTGTCTCAAAAGAAACAGAACTTTTTAAATATAACTATTTCTGGTGGCGCCACCTACTGGAGGGTATATGAGATAAAAAGTTTGATCTCTTGTTGACATTTCGTAAAAATTTTAAGGCAATTGGATAACTACAATCGATGTTATCGATCAAAAAGTGACAGCAGCTTTTGGTCATCGGTCGTAAAATGCATTTTGAACAAAGCGAAAATATTAAATTTTGTTTTAAACTTGGGAAAACGTTTACCGAAACATTTCAAATGATGAAAAAAGTTTATGGTGATCAGTGCCTATCCCGTAGTAATGTGCATGAGTGGTTTAAGCGATTCCAAGAAGGTCGTGAGGACCTCTGTGACGATGAAAAGTCGGGCCAAAAAAAGTCGTCTTCAGAAGTCAAAAATAAAGACAATGTTGAATTGTTTTTACGATTCCGAGGGTATTGTACACCGTTCCACATGGCCAAACGATTATTGCTGTGTTTTACCTTGGTGTTATGAAGCGTCTTTTACCACGCATTCGTCGTGCTCGACCACAATACCCTAAGGCATGGTCCTGGCGCCTGTTGCACGATAATGCGCCGTGTCATCGGTCGACGCTTGTCACTGATTTTTTGACAAAAAACTCCATACTCCACTCACCCTACTCACCTGATCTGGCACCCTGTGATTTTTACCTATTTGGAAAACTTCATTTGCCCATGAAAGGACACTGGTTTCAGGACATTTCAGCTATCCAAAAGGCGACAACGGATATTCTCAAGAGCATTCCGAACAAAAGCTCCGTCAGGATCGGGAAGGACGTCACCGAGCCGTTCAATACCAAACGAGGTTTCAGACAAGGCGACTCACTATCGTGCGACTTTTTCAATCTGCTGCTGGAGAAAATTATTCGAGCTGCAGAACTGAATCGAGCAGGTACAATCTTTTATAAGATTGTACAGCTGCTGGCGTATGCCGATGATATTGATATCGGACTGAATGGGCAATTGAAAAGTATTGCTATATGGTGCAGAGGCTTGGACGATGAAAACAACCGATGAGTCGACGTTACTAGTTTTCGAGAGAAAGGTTCTGCGAAAGATTTATGGTCCTTCGATGGAACGATGAGCTGTATGAGATATACGACGACATTGACATAGCTCAGCGAATTAAAAGACAACGGCTACGCTGGCTAGGTCGTGTTATCCGGATGGATGAAAACACTCCAGCTCTAAAAGTATTCGACGCAGTACCCGCCGCGGGAAGCAGAGGAAGACCTCCACTCCGTTGGAAGGACCAAGTGGAAAAGGACCTGGATTCGCTTGGAATATCCAATTGGCGCCACGTAGCGAAGAGAAGAAACGACTGGCGCGCTTTTGTTGACTCGGCTATAATCGCGTAAGCGGTGTCTACGCCAGTAAAGAAGAAGAAGATTCCGAAAAATGACCTTAAACACTCATTTGAAATGCTAATTGACCGGGCTGAACGCTGTATCGAAGCACAAGGAAACTACTTTGAATAAAAAAATACAACTTAAAAAAAAATAAATATTTTTTTTGTTGTTGTTGTTTTTTTTTTTTTTAACAGTCCGGTTTCTTTTGCGACAGACCTTGTATGTACAACCAGCATAAAATCTGGAATTGAATGTTAGAGCACATAGGTATGTACAAGTAAAACCCTCAAGGCTATAATAAAAAATAGACATGAGGGGTAATGGAATTTTAATAAGAAAGCAATGTATTTTGAGGGTGATGAGGGTATTTAAGTTTAGAATTGATTTTTTTCATATTTCAAGAGTCGTTCATAGTTGAATCCTAAATTTAGCTTTTAAACACGTTTTTCTCGAAAATAGTATATCAGAAAAAGGTTAAAAAATAAGTAAAAAGTCGGTCTATATTTTTATATATTTTTTTCAGATTTGTTGATTCATACTGATGACATTTCTAGTAATCAAAAATATGTCATTGTGCTATTTTTGATAAGATTACAAAGGTATAAATGTAGCGACGAGGACGAGACGAATTGCTGTGTTTTCAAGAATTGTCAAAAAATACTCGAACCCTTTAAACTAGAACACCACCTGTATGATCTATATGATTGGACTAGAACACTATCCATTCTTGTTTGACTTTATTGGAGAAGTTCACCGTATATCCATGAATTTAGAGATGTTGTACAAAGTGCGCTAATAAAAAAGTGATAGTAATTACGAATTATGCTGCCGTTATTTTGGGCGCTTTTCGTACCCAATGGCCAATTTTATATATAATATAAGGATGACGTGATTTTGACAGCTCGTGGCCATCTTTGCTTATAAATTTGCGTAAAATTGTGTCAGTGTGTTCAGTAAGGTTTAACATTTCATGATGTCATGTTCATGTTTCATCATCTCACGTTTCACTTAACGCCTGGGATTTTTTCAAGATTAGTACGCAAACTCACGTTCTATGGTGGCTACTGTAAAAGCTTTTCGCGTAAAAAAAAGTTGAGGGCCATTAATGGCTTCCTCAACAATTAAAATTGTCGCTATTGGACTGAGTCAAATCCTCGCGAGGTTCAGAAAACACAATTGCATCCCCAAAAATTCAACGTTTGATGTGAAGCGTTATAAAAAGATGTTGACGCTACTTTTTTTCTGGAATTTTATGAAATCGACAATCTCTATTTTGAACAAAACGTTACGTCGCCTCATGTTTCACGTCTAAACATGGACCTAAAGCCTTACACCAATCAACCAGCAATGCTCGGGGAGTTCGAAGTCAACATTCAGCGCTCTAAGCGAAATTCCAGAAAATCTGCGTAAACTGGTGAAGATATGCAAACGGAGTCATATTGGTCATTTGGCTGACATTTTCTTCAAAATTCAAATTCATTTTCTTCAAATTCAACAAAAAAAAAAATAGAACTCAGTGAAGATTTCGCGACACGTTTTGTTTCTTCAAATAATTGTAATCGAAAAAAAACACCCTTCGCCCAAGTCTTTAAGAATTGTGTCTCAAAGACCTGTGTAAAATTTCATGAAGATCGGTTGAGCTGTTCTCGAGAAAACTTGCCAACAGACTTCAAAAATGCAGTTTCGGCGCACTTAGCTTAGCTAACCTCGGGCGCACAAGTTCTCAAGGCTATATCTCCGAAACTATTACTCGGATCAACTTGAAAATGTAGAACAATATTCTAGAGGTTTTGTAGAATTTTAAATAAATCGCACAATCATTAAAAAAATTAAAAACATCTGAAGTTATCTTAATTATAGCTAGTAAGGTGGGCTAAACTAATTGATAATCTTTTTTTCATTACCATACATGCCCAAATATATTTCACTCGATCATTACACTTTGACTGACAAATGCATAAAAAATAAGTGCATTGAATTATAACGTTTAAAATGCGTTTACACTAAGTGAACTTGATTATTTTTATGTGCCCTGATTACTAAATTCGTCAACATACGTATACAAATGGAATATTCCATGCATTTGAGTGGATTTCGAAACTGCAAACGCTGAACTTCCGCTTAAAATTGCCTTCGAGATGTTGACACTGATTTTTTTTGGGAAACGTGCTTATGTATCTATAAGTCAATTTACTACATCCATATACATAAGTCCATTTATACATACATATATACATACTTTCTTACAAACATAATGGGACCGCCTAAATATACTCGCATAAGTGGAAAAGTGCAGTTGTACGACCATTATTCGGAAATCTCGCGAAAATCCATTGTGAATCGTTTAACGAAATGCCAACAAAAATTGACTAATTTAAGAATAAATAAACCGTAACCTCACTTGGCATCTTGCGCGAATGTTCGCGCGTAAAGGGGGGGCTAAAAGTGTTGTCAAAAAGCTGAATGGCTGTAAATGTGCAAGTACTATGGAATATTCTACATACGTTAGAGTGGGTCGATTTTTTTCCTGTATGATCGCGTGTATGGGAAATGTTTATGGATCATTCTGAGCAACTTTGTCTAAGAGACTATAAGTCTTAAGGGGGTATTATAGTCTAGAAATTAAAAAAATCGATTTTTTTTTATATTTTCAAAGTTTAACTATTCAAGAATATGTGTACAAGAGGATTTTTGAAAATTCAAATAATTTTCGGAGATATAGGCATTTTTCTGACTCGGCATCCAAACTGGTTCGGCCGGAACGTGAAACTTAAGCGCGTTTTTCTCAAAACTGACTTTTTCGGAACGATACCCACGATTTCTCAGGTTCTACTGGACTGATTTACTTGAAATTTTCATAGAGTCTTCTTTATAGGCTTGTATATGGTTGGAACTAGCCCCATCACCAAATTTTTATTTTTATTATTTTTAAAAAATTCGAAATAGTCAGAAAAAGTGATCCAAAAAAAAAACTTTTTTTAGGCAGTCGCCATTTTGTGAACAAAAATTTTTCCCACTTTTCCGTAGTTCCGGCCATTGCGACATTATTCTAAATGAATAATCTTTTTTTCTTGTTGATTTCAGATAACTAGGAGGGTTCAAATTATGGGTATGGTCACGTGGAAATTTTTAGAGACCCCCCACTTCGTCAGCTCATAATGTTTGAGATTTTTTACTTTTTTTAATTTTAAATATTTTTCTGTACTCTTCTAAAATTAATAAATAACTAATAAAAAAATGGATGGTAAAAATATTAATTGCCTTTTTTCACGACACTTTAAAAATTACCTGAAATTCATGCTTCTAGACTAGAAGAATACCCCCTTAACAGGACCGCGATTTTTAAACCCAAGGTCGCGGTGCAGTTCTCATTTACTTATCAAAAGCAAAGTTTTAAAAATCTGGGTATCTTGTATGAAAAATATGTATGTAGGTTCACTGATCCAACCGTTTCCGACAAATGATTAATAGAATATTAAAATGCACCTATATATTAAATTTCAGTCGAATATCTGAAAAAAACTGACGAACAAATTTTTATGATCCCAAAAAACTTCTTAAGAATCGCTAGCTTGAAACCAGTTTTAGATCCATAGTCTCTTAGACAATGTTGTTCAGGATGAGCCGTATAACATCTCTCGCATATGGGGGTTTTCCTTATTTATGTCTCCCTGTAAATCGACCCGCTCTAATGTACATAATATATTTTAAATGTGTAATTTTCATTAAGAAATTGTTTTAATTCTATAGAACGTCTGGTAGAGTGTCTGAAATGCTGTAGATATGCATTTGTACAGGTTTTTTAATTGGAAAATTTTACACTCATAAGCATGTATGTGGCATGTGGATTAGCGTTCGAAATTAGGGCTGTTTAGGACGGTATTACATGTGCGACAATTGTCATAATTTACTATTCAAGTTTACTCATTGCATTCACAACCGTTGTGGGATGGCGTGGGCACACATACAAACTGCTAAACATACTACGTAACGACCGTCACCGGCTGGCGCTGCCTGTGTGTACAAGTGGCATAAATATTCTAGAAAAACAGATTTGCGCAATAGCTAATCGACGACTAAGCTAAATGGAATTATTGCATACATTTCTAAGAGCGTATACATATGTAATATGTGTGGACAGACGCAACCCATTAGACTGGGTCGCTCTTTAAGGCAAGCTCTTCATAGTAGATATAAAAGGCGCAAATGGATACCGACTTTGGAAGGTGCATTCTTTAAATTACAATATTCTCAACTTTTGAACAAATTTTTATGAGGACCTGAAATGCTTCAGTCTAATGTCCACAATCGTATTATGAATACCATATATACTTCAGTACCTTATCATAAATATATGTACGTATAAAACAAATAATAAAAAAGTTCTGTTTCTAAGTATTTTCTTTTGTCTTATTGTGGTAGAAATCAATCAGCCACGCTAGACCACCAGGCGTACCATTGACTTCCTGGCGTCAAAAAAAAAAAACGAATTGTGACATTGCTTTCGCAGATAATGACGATCACAGTGTTTTTAAATTACCCACACATGCACGTGCGTATCTATAAATATGTGTAATGTATCGCAGATAATCGCCTGCAATTATTGCTTGTTTATTTCATTCAAGCATTGAACCTTTAGGCCAGACTAATTGCTGCTGTTTTCAATGGAAAATCGTGCCGCCAATACATTTTAATTTAATGGGCGTGAAGACGTTTTCTTATAAATTCTTTTTAAATTATAAAAACGTTTGTTGCAGTAAAAATAATAGAAAATCACAGCTTGGGAAGCTTATTCCTATATATATATATACATATATCTGCGTATGTAAATATGAATTGAGCGGTGCGTACCTTCATATCTCTAACAAATGCATTTTTTATGCATAAATTTGCACATACATTGTGTCGGATGTGTGCATTATTGCGTATTTCTATAACCAATTATGATTAGTGCATTAATTATGAGCATTATTTACAAAAGTTAACGCTTTGTTTGAGTGCTAATAACAATAGCTATTAAAATATAGGCGGTGATTTAATTATTGTTAATAAATTGATAGCCGAGAAATTAAAAATTCAATATCATCTAGTAAATTCATTTATTGCAATTTTATTAAGAAGATTGAGCATGCCAATAGTACCAGATGAGGTTATGGCAGATTTATAAATTTATGTATTTTTAATATTATTAAATACTCTTAATTTTTTAATATTTTCTGTATCAGCATAATTTTTTTTTACATACATATGTGTTTACCATTTCTCAATATTTAAATAAATTATTTACTTTTATTTAAGAGATTTTGAATATTTTGATAAAAGAGTCCTAATTAAACTTAAAAAAAAATAGCTGTATGTAGTTCTGAATAATGTTTTCTGAAATTTAAGTTTTTATTTTAAGTAATTTTTTAATGCAAAAAAAAATAAATTAAGCTGTATACACGTAATCTTTAAAATTTAGGTTCTAATTAGAAACTATTTGTCTATATTTTGAGTACGCAGTTACATGGGTTTACGGATTTCAAAAAATCGTTTTTTTTTAATATTTTTATTTAATAGTTTCGACATACCGCCTTGAGAACTTGTGCACTCGAGGCTAGCTAGGCTAAATGCGCCGTCTTTAAACGCGTTTTTCTCAAAATTGTGTTTTCGAAGTCGGGAGGGCAAGATTTCTGGAGAACTACTCAACCGATTTTCATGACATTTTACACAGAACTTTGAAATACAGTTCTTTTAAACTTTGAGGAAGGATTTTTTCTATTATAACTATTTGAAAAAAAAATCGCGAAATTTTCACTGAAAACTTCTTTCTTCTTTAAAAATGACCAAAGATCCAGTTTTTTCTTTTCCAAGTTCTAAGTTATGGTTTTAACTAAAGCAAGTATTTTTTTTTTCCAATTTAGATGATCATGAAAGGAGTTATCCTGTTGCACCATTATCTTTGTAACAATAAAATTTCTAATTAAATATTTTATTTTTTATATGAGAAAATATTTTTTGAAAAAAGGCTGTTTTTCACCCAAATAAACCTATATAACCCCTTAACTTAATCAGATCTTAACCAAAAAATCATGGTCATTAACCCACATTGTGAAAATGAGTTTAGACTAAACTAAAACGGTCATTATGTTTTCTTTTCGTTTTGAAGCTAAAACTCGCCTATTGTTATTGAATATAAATACAAGTATATTGTTGATCGTTAATAAGAAATACAGCTTTAACTCCTTTGAATTGATTAGCATACATTAACAAAGATTAAAAGCCTCACTTAAGATTTAATTTTTCTGCGAAATGTTTACAATAATAAAGGCATTCACAGTTGGAGGGAAATATGTGGTTTTTATTTATTTTGAAAAGTAATATCGTATCTTAGATATACATTAATCCCAACTTGCCATCAGTATACCGTCCACTATGCATGCTTAACACAGCGGGAAAGCTGTGTGAAAGGTTACTTAATCCCAGACTCGAAGCGCTATCAATGAAGCTGGAGGACTTTCTTTTAGACAACACAGATTTAGATCCGGCAGATCAACTCTAAGAGCTTTAAAATGTATCATTGAAAGTGTAGAAGCCGCACAGCGTACTCGTAGATGGCATAAATACAAAAGGATAGTGTTGCTGACGACTTTGGATATCCGAAACGCCTTCAACAACGCCAAGATGGGTGGATGCTCTCGAAAAAGCTTTAAAATCTTCAACTACCCCAGAGCTATGGTGCGGAACTACCTTAGTAAAAAAAAAAAAATGTTATACCCAAACAAGTGAGGGATCACAACAGATAGCGCTCATGTGAGGAGCAGCAGAAGGCCCATTCTAGGTCCAGTAAATACAGCAAGATACATAGAAGAAGCGCGAAAAAAGCTTAATCAGGTCATCAAACGGACGCAAGCCTGGCTCGATTAACACCACCTCCAGCTCGCTACGAAAAAAACAGAGCTACTACTGCTAGCAAATAAGCACATACAGATATGTATGCAAACGACCTCGAAAATTCTTAGGACATAAAAGCCAGTAAATTACCTAAGCGTTAGATTGCACTCCAGACTAACCTTCTGAGAGAAGCCAAAGAAAAGATCCGAAAATAACAAGAGCGCAATAGAACAAATAAAGAAAAATTCAATAACAATGAGAGTCGGGGCAGATGGACGGCTAGACTAATCAAGTTTTATCTTATGCACAAGCCGTGAATTTGGAGAAATCGATTTTTTCACAACCCAGCTGTTATCCGGTAACGGATACATCAAAAAGTACCTTCACAGAAAGGGAAAAGGAAGGTGGGCGACGGTTCCTTAGAAGAGGGGTTTTTAGTGACCTGCAAGTGGCACATAGCGTTGCTGTGACGACAGCACTGATGATGCGTAAGCATTTTCCACCCCTCAAATAACTAAGCGAGTAAAACATTTCTAAATATAATAGTAAAACCGTAAAATCCAAGGACAATATGGGATCTCAAAAAAAATATATAAGTAATAATCGACTGGGTCCGAATTTAGAACAGGGTATATTAAGTTTATCTCCAATTTGTAACATCCAGAAAACAATGTCGGAGACCGTAGAAAGTTGACGAGAGATCAGAGGGACTGCCCATCCGTCTCATTGTGTATACGAAAACGAGTCTCTCAGTTTTTAAGATATCGGACTGAAATTTTGTCACAAATCCGTTTCTCACCAAGAAACTTGTTTGTTCGTAGTGCTGATATTGAATATAGCATATAACTGCAATACAAACTAAACGATCAAAATCAAATATGGAAAACCTTTTTGTTTTTCAATACCTCTTCACGAAATTTGGCATGTATTATTGTCTAAGCCAACAGCTCAATCTTATCAGGTCCGACGTTATAGCATAAAGAATACTATCGTCACTGAATGCCTGTATCACATATACATACATATATGTATGTACAATCTAAATATTAACAAAACAAAGTTGACTTCTTCAAAAGCAAATATATGTATCAATTATTATATTTTTTATTATCGTGGTCGATTTGCTTTTATTGAATTTGTTTTGATCTCGCTTTCTTATTCATGGATTAGTTAGCTATTCATGTGCTTATCGCTTATCGCTTGTTGACACTAACCGTATTTTGTATCTTAAAATAGCTCCAAAACGTCAATAAAATTCCATGGTGTCGAAAATTATACATTCACTCAAACAATTTATGTTTTGTATATACTTGCATTTTTGTGCTACTATAAAGATGCCCGTGGAGAAACTTATGTGATGAGTTGAATTTCTGCTTTTTAACTATTCTGTGCGATTTCAATACAGTTTAATATTCGTATTTGATATTTGCATAAGTGAAAGAGCCCATAAATGAAACAAACTTGTGTTTGCAATATAAAATAACTGAAATTCGATACCATGAATTCGCAAAAGAATGATGACCTCAAGTAGTGCAAGTGTATTTGAAGTTGGAGGCAATTTTTTTCCCCCAGGGTATGTGAGCAAAGGAAAATTCAAGGATCTTATGTTTATGCGTACACTGTGAAATAATGAGCTATTCTAAAAATAACTCGACACTTAAGTGGAGATAATGAAGCGCGCACAGATTTGTTGCAGTTGCAGCAAATGGTTTGCGGCACGTATGCCATTAGTGTAGCGATCGTGGCCTGCCATTCCGATAAGCTTAGTTTAGAATTTCACCAATATCCATAATCCTAATCTACCCTAACAGAAAGTATAGAGTGTGTGTCTGATTGTTTCTCTTTTTTTCAATTTTTGACTTTTACTTATCACTTAAATTCCTCTGATGATTTTATGTTTTTTCTGGTGATTTTTTTTCGTTGGGATTAGATTCCGATTGCACAGCTTACATATGTACATACATACAGTTTACATACTTGGGAAATATTATACATAAACACATGATTGATTATCTTTAGAAAATTTTATGTTTACGATGGCTATAAAATATTTTATTGCTAATTTATATTTTCCTTTTTTAAATTTATTTATGTATGTAACCTTAACCTCAATTTTATTATTTACACAATTTATTCTTGTATGTTTTTTTTTTGTCAATTAGACTCCTTGTCCGTTCTACGTCAGTTTTTTATTTTGTTTCAGATATTACGAGTTTCTAGAAAACAACTTTTAAAAAAGTGATTCCGAAGAATGACCCAGTAGCCGCCAAGGCTCTTCCACTGATTGCTATCCGCGCCTAAAAGCCTAAAAAACCTAAAAACTACAAGTATTTTATCAAATATTTGTAGGATAGCTTTTCTTACTTTGAATAAAGTGAGCCTAAACAGATTTATAAAATATGAATAATAAGATCCCTTTGACTCCCAATCCCAGATACAACTACAGGGTTTGTTCGGAAAGTAATAGGACTGAGCCGATTTAAAAAAGTGTATTGAAGCAATCGTTACCATTCTTTGAAAACTTTCAAAATAGACACCTTCTGCGTCGATGCAGCGCTGCCAGCGCGATTTCCAAGCATTGAGGCGTCACGGAAGTCATTTTCCAGAATAGCCTTGGGAGCCGAGATTCGTGCTGCTTGAATCGCCTCTGTCGTCTCAAAATGCTTGCCTTTCACCGGCCTTTTCAGGCAAGGAAACAAAAAAAAAAGAAGTCTCGTCACCTGTTAGTATGTTATTTAAAAATTGCGGGCTACTTTCACCCGTGTTTAAATTTTCATGGGACACTTCTACTCGCCGCAATTTCTGGTCGTCAGTGATTAAACGAATACTTTGTAGACGGTCTGAGTTCAAAACTTTTCGCACACGAGTCACATTGAAGTCGTAGGCCTCCCAGCACGGTCAGCCACCTCTTGCAGGTCCTCCAAAAAGGCCTGGGTAAGCCTGCTTGATCATATCAAACGTCTCGGTCTCAGATTCACCGAGTTTCACACAGAATTTAATCGCGTACCTCTAACGAACGCTGCATTTTCGGCTTGCACCACTCACAGAAACACGTTGCGAGAAATGTTTGTCCTGACTCTCCAGGTGTTCGGAGAAAACTGACCAGCCGCTCGTTCATTAGCTAGGAAAGCCCTCTACCGAATCCAGTTGGTGCGTGCTCGCTCCGAAGTACAGTCGCGGCGGAAGAAAATCAGTCCTATTACTTTCCGGACAAACCCTGTAAATTTTTGGGACTCGTTAATGGGTGGAAAGACGACTGTTGCCGAAATGATATTTGAGTATTTAATGCCCGCTAACTATTGCTGGAGTCTTCCTATACCAGAACTTTAAACAAAATTCTTAAAAAGGCCAAAATAATATAATATTAAAGATTTCATAAGGTTATTATATGCTTTCGAAGATAAACAACTAATTTTTAATACATTTGTTATCAACTAATCAAACATTTTTTTTATTACTCTTTTCCTTAGCACTCTATATTCTCATTATTACCTAAGTCAAACTTGAATTCGTATTCCTCACATTCGTATCACATTTTCTTTCAATTTTGTTTTTATTTCGGTTTTCGGTCTTACTACCTGCCAACCGTAAGTTTCTAAAATATTTTGTACATATACAAGTACATATGTATGAATACTATATTTGTAGTTACTTATGAACTTTAAGCACTGCAGCAGCATGGTTTCGAAAGTTTAAAGCCAAGATTAGCGACGCCCGCCTCCAATTCAGCTGGCGCATCCCAATTATCAAATATATTTTGTACACACCTGCATGCATTCATAAGTACATATATATGCACCCATTACATAGATGCTTTAAAGCTTTTAAATATATATGCCTTATAAGTCATATTTTATAAGTATGTATGTATGTCTATGTTTTGGAAATTTTCCGCTTTTTGATTAGGCCATAATCTAGCTGGCAGCCAACCTAACGCTTTACATTTAATCAATGTTGCATGAATATCAAAATCAGCTGTTGTTGTAGCCATTAATTTGTCGGAGCGCAAGCACGTTTTTTATCGCCAATGGCAGCGTTAACAACTTTAACTGCTACATATCAGGTGAAAGTTCTTGTAAGCTCGTTTCTGGGTTTTTTTTCGATTCTGAAAAGCAAATCATGATCAGTTTTTAGCTGGTCGATCATTTCGATGGTGTTTGCTGCATTTATGGAGCGCTTGATGCTGACTAAAGTCCGTCTTTGACCGTATGTTCGTTGATTATATTCTGAACAGACATACATTGTATGTATGTGTATGTATGTCGGTATATTGGTTTTTATTTCGATTAAACGCATGCTGGCTCTTTGCTTTGGCCTGGTTGATAAGATCAATCTATGGCTTGAACACCACGTTCGTTGACCCCCTTTAATGGTAAGATTTAAAAATCGTGTATCACATTTGCATACCGCTATATACATACATACATACATATGTACATAAACAGTGTATAAAATTGTGTCTTAAGTCTTGGAAAACAATGATTTACAACAACAACATGCTGCTACAACTGGTGGGTGCTATTACCATAAATTAAAAGAAAGTTGGTTAGATGCTTCGGAGCATCAAAAATTAATTGCTGTCAATTTGCTAATTGAATATGCGCATACCTTCATTCGCTCCTGACATTTGGTAATAACTTTTATGGGTCTAAGCCAGATTCCAAGAAGTTTTGAGAGCTATTTATTTGAGCTTGCGAGCTAATTAAGAATGTTCATATTGTAAAATAAAAGCAGCTACTTTTGGGCGTATCGAACACTGTATGCAATAGCAATTTGCAAAATTAATAGCACGTGAACTAGCTTGAGTTGTCTACAAAACTTCTTTATAAAATAGATTCGCATATGTATTTTTGGCACCAAAATGTTATTCGAAATATCAAGAAACTGACCAAAAGAAATTTAATGATATATTAATGAGATTATTTTTGGTGTCGTGCAACTTTCTGGCAATTTTATTGATACATTTTCTTAGGTAAAGTATAAAGTGATGCAGATGGACGAATAACGGTATTTATATTCGGTATTAGGGAGTTATGGAAATTTATGAACCGATTTGGACAATTTTAGACGAGAGTTAAGACATAAAGCCTTTTTTTTGGCAGATCACACGTCAGTAGCTGAGAGACTCGACAAGGCCCCGTTCTCTCGGACTGACTCCATACGAAACTTGGGCGCATTTTATGTCAAGATTTTAAATTGAAAGCGTACAAAATACAGCTTGTGCAAGATCTAAAGCCATTCGACCTTTCCAAGTGAAATCGCTTCGTTCTGTGGTTCTTGAAAAGTTCCAAGAAGATCCGATGTTTTCGAGCCAAATTCTGGTTCAATGAATATGTAAACAAACAAAATTGCCGCATTTGGGACGGAGAGAAACCTGAAGAGATTAAAAAGCTGCCATTTCGTCGAGAAAAATAACGGTTTGGTGTGGTTTGTAGGCCGGTGGAATCATCGGTCCATATTTCTTCAAAAATGGTGGAGGAACGTAACCCTAAATGGCCTCAGTTATCAGTCATGATAACCGATTATTTCTTGGCCGAAATTGATGTTCGAAGTTTCGGCGATATTTCCTACACACCGCATCAATCAATGGATTTATTGAGAGAGCACTTCGGTGAGCAGATAATTTCAAGTTTTGGGCCGGTGGATTGGTCACCAAGATCGTGTGATATCACACCGTTTGGGCTTCTTGCTGTAGAGATATGTAAAGTCTAAAGTCTATGTGGACATTCCGGTTTCAATTTAGGCCTCAAAGTAAAACATCACACGTGCCATTCGCCAGTTACCAGTCGAAATGCTCGAACGAGTAATCGAAAATTGGACTAACCGGATGGACCCTCTGATATAATCTACACAAAAATAAATGGCTTTCGTATGACAATAAATACTTTTCATTAAATTTGAAGTTTCTGTATTTTTTCTTTGAGAAAGTAGGGAACCTCGAAATGGATCACGCTTTAGTAAAAAAATTGAGAGGTTGGCATGCTTTTTTTTTACATACTTAATTTTTTTAGTATTTCATTACCTTAAGATAGGCTAAATTAATGAACTGAGACCACTTGTAAATGTCAGCGTTATTGCACTTTTGGATATAGGCAACATGTTTGAAGAGAGGCAACACACCATATATCTTCACAACCAGTATGGAATAAATTACATACACCATATCGCATAACTGTATACATATTTCATATTTATATTCAATTAACTAAGCACATACTAACTATTTTTAATTCCACTAAATATCTTAAATACTTTTTGACCACAATAATAAATCGATTTGATGCATAGCCGATGGCCAATAGCAATGCCTCGCCAAAAGTCACGCGACCTTCACACAACTCATCAGAATCTGCAGCAACAGAACTTAAAAAATTAAAAGGCAATCAACAACGTTGAAGCAAACGATGACCAAAGAAAATAAATAAATAAAAAAAACCACCTCAAGCAACCTCAACAAATTGACTAAAACTGAGAACCAAAATACAAACTTATAAATTAACTAAAAAGTTAATTTCAAACTGTTCTAGTAGCAAAATTGTCGGAGACGAGAAGTACTCGGTCATTAACTTGTTTATCGTATACATTTGTATATAAAAATCAAGTTCAGATATGTTTAAGTTAATTTTAAAATATAGAATTTATACGTCGCTCCTATTTGTTGTTGTAGATCCACATGTGTTTTGCTGATGCCAAGCTGTTGATAAGCTACAATTAAGTGAATTATTGATGGTTGTTGCCTGAAAATCGCGGCAATTTGTTGCACTCGTTCATCTTGTTGCTAGAATTCGGTTGCTTCCTTATTTTTGCTTGTTTTCTGGTTTCAGTGTAACTTAGAACATTGTTGTCGCGATGTTTTTGTTGTGTGTGTTTTATAGTTTCGTGTTAGAAACTGAAACTGAAGGTTTCGAAAGCGATTAGCTAGATAGGGTCAATTTGAAGGTTTTGAAATAAAAATGTCTGCGGTTTTTCTTCATGTCATTATATATAATTATGATTAACTATGATCACAAGAATTTCAAGCTTATAAGTTTCATCGTGGAAATGCAAATATGCAAAATTGCAAGGGAATATCAATCAATATATGCAATTTTATATACTATACAATGTAAGTACAGTGAAGTCTCTATAAAGCAAACATCTCAATTAATCGTTCATTTTTTTAAGTTCATTAACGACAATCTATTAAGCGGACAACTCTATTAACCGGACAGAAAGGCTGGTCTCGCTAGTGTCTGCTTATGGGAAATTTCACTGTACATATTATGTATATACATGCATGTACATATGTGATTATGGACAATGACTTTTTTGCTCAAATTGATATGATTTGATTTTAGATTTGAGATAAACTATATATTGCCATTTCACAGGACAGTGTTCGATATCACATTCCTATTAACATCAAGAAAACAACAGCATTTCATCTATAGCAAAAGTCCCTTAAATCCATGGGTAATTTAGAGAATTTTTGGTTCTCTTTATATGTATATCGGATTGACCTCAAACAAACATTATTGGTCTGGTTAAGTTAGGTCATAGGATTGATGCAAAATCGATGGATCTGACTTGCATAAATATTTGTTCCATAAACTTCTAAAAGTAGCTCACCAGATGCTCATAAATCGACGAATCGTTTTGAGCACAGTTTGACAACAAATTTATTAAGGTTAACATCACGCCAGCCACATCCCTAGAAGCTCCAAAGATGTGTCTACCGAAATATTTAAAACTCAGTCTGGTAAACTTGTACTTCAACCATACAGTCTGAGCAAAGAGCATCTGACCAAATATTTAGCCGCACCGCTTGTAAATCAATGGGCAGCATCCAGTGAGAGTTCCAACAATCGCTCCAAGGTTAACTTTGTTAAGGCCAGTCAAAAGACCTCTTACAGTCCAATCTGATCCAAAATGATCTCACAGTCGCAAAAGTTCTTGCTAAGCTCACTGGAGATCTAAAGGTCCAACGCCAGAACTCAAGCAAACAACCGAAAACTGATTCGCTTCCAATCGGATGAGTTTGAAGAAAGGTGCCCGCCTAGCAAGCTCAACGATTACGCTGTAACCGGGCACCCATACAAGTCTAATATGGAGGAAGCTTGAAGCTTTTGCTAATGAAGTCATGCACTCCTTCACTAGTGTTGAGCGCAGAGTCAACGAACTCAAAGCCAGTATAGCCACTCGGCTATCAGAATGAATGCACTCCGCTCTCTAGGAAGCTGCACTTCGGAACAATACTTCTATTGCTACCTTGTCGCCAGACACCACCGCTTGAAAGACGTTGCAGTGGTCTGTTAGTCTGAAATTAGAGTTGATAGAGAGCTCCAGACAGAAGACTTCACCTTCTACCTCTCTCTAAACTTCGATCCATCCGTATCAGGAACAAAAAAAAAAAAAACATGAAAAAATTTCATAATTTCGAAAGCATCTTTATAAATAGTGACTTCCTTTATGTGGCGCGTTCGAAGAAATTTAATTGCCTTGCTGTGCTCTATAATTTCCACTCCATTATATAAATAACAACAAAACGCCCCGTTTATTTTTACAAACCTCTGCCAACCAATAGACACGACAATGAACCTGATCCTCACATCCGCCAATTATTTTCTATATACATATTAAAATTAAAATTAAAGAAAATCAATTGAGGAAGACTTTGCAGCTGCCATGACGACAATCACCGCCGTTTATACACTTAATGGTTCGTTCGGTTCTTTGAGTCCCCGACGTGTGTTCCGTCACTTAGCGGATGTACGTTTGTATGTATGGTTTAATAAACGCCAATGCTTTGGCTCCTACCTTCCCTTTATATTCTAGCTGCTAAATTCTAGATTTATCTTGTTCATTTACAATTCCAACCATGCTTGGCTTAGCTTGACGTTGGTCAAAACAGGCTCGCGCCGAGCTTCGTCTGAGCATAGACTGTGGTACAATGCAAAAAGTGCAAAAAGCTTTGATTTCTGGCACGTTCCCGTGCCGCTTATGCTATTATTATCCTATTCCCCAGTGCATAGAATGGCATAGAATATTGCGGCGTATATGTGCGCATGCGTGTTCATATGCATGTACAATATGTATGTGTGCATAAATGGCTTTGAGCATGCGTGTATGCGCGTCGTTGAGGAAAAGTGGCACTTGTTTATGATCAAGGCTTTGATTTCCTTCCCATTACTAGTGGCTGGTGGCTGGTGGCTTTAGCGCAGCTATACTTACATACATACGCACTTGCGGGTACTCTTTTACATATGTGTATGTATGGATGCATGTGAGCTGGTGTAGTGTTGCGCTCATTGGTGACTCTTGTTCACCGCAATTGCATTTCTTCTATTCACCTTTCCTGATTTTCTTCTTGCTTTTGCATGTGTATATAAATAGAATAGTTTCAGGTTTTTCCAGCCACAAGAGCAATTAAACATTTTCTATTTATGCTAAAATGTATGCTATGTATGTACGTAATGGAGCTAATCGAAGCCATGACTTCCACAGGTATCAAATGCGCTTGCCCAGATGCATATTTTAAGAAACACACTCACACACATACACATGTCAATATGCACTTGAGTAGGAAGATTCGTTGGTTTTGAGCGAAGGCAGTTTCTGGCCAAGCACTTGAGATCGATGTAAAAATTTCTTTAATCTTAACCAAAGGACTCAAAGGACTTACAACTTTTTTGACTTAATTAAAATAAAACTCATGCCTTTATTCAAAGATCTTGCTGAACTATAGATCCTTTAAACTTTCTTCTCGAAAATAAATAGTTTGTAAATGGAACCAACACCTCTTCGTAGACGCGTCGAAGTGTCACACACTTTTTCACTTGGTTAATACGCATAAGAGTGCCGCGCAGGCCAACCTCCGTCGCAGGTCCACTCTTCAAGCCGCAATACGTGCTAGGATATTCTATATGAGTGCTGCGGGTACGTGGTGGTTACTCATATCAAATGCCCATGCGCGTTGTCTACTAAACGTCTTGTTAGGCATCTGTTATTTGTGTGGACGATTTTGTAGCTATTTTTGTCCATCTTTATAAATTGATAGCTGCTTGGTACGCAGACTCACGGTATTTATGGTACAAAGTGTATCATAGATTGTTGGTACTGGGCACTTTATGCATGGCTTATTACATTATTCTCGGCTACCACAAAAGGGTTCGTTGCACAAATGCCAATAATCAGATAGATTTTAGTTAAAAATAGTTTGTGGTTGATCGGGTTTGGTATGGAGCGTACAGCATACAAACAAAAGGAGTTGGAGGCGATTGAGTGATGTGTGTGTGTCTGCGAAGAAGCCTTAAAAGCGCGTCTTAGCACGTATAACTAATTTGGTATGATTGGTTTGAAATGGTGCGGAGCATATGATAGCTTCCGAAGATTCTGAAAAGTTCTTTACACACTCACAAACACATATTTTTAAGATATGAAAAGGGATAGAGAAATTGATTTCATAAAATTTCATTTTTTAAGCACTAAAAACTATTGGAAAATTTTTCTGACTTGATGAAATTTTATTTTTTTTTTACTAAATTTTTAGCTTTCGAAAAATTTTTCAATTTTTTTTTTTTTTTAATAGTTTGAACATTTTTTTTTTTTTAATTTTGTAAACCAGAGCGACATTTTGGCTTAATTTTTTCTTATAAAATATATATATTTTTTGCTTTCGGAAAATTTGTCAAAATTTTTTTTTAATAGTTTGTACTTTTTGTTTTTAATTTTGTAAACCAGAGTGACATTTTGGCTTAATTTTTTCTTATAAATATATATATACTTTTTAATAGTTTGAACATTTTTTTTTAATTTTGTAAACCAGACATTGTGACATTCTGGCTTAATTATATTTACATATTTTTTTTCTTATGATATTTGCTCGAAATACATATATGTAAGTGCAATGTCTAACACTTATAAAATTATATCAATTTTTCAAAACAAATTATAATTACTTTAACTAGAGATTAAAAAATTCTCGAAAAATTCTCCTGCATTCCCTTTAGGTATTTTCTCACACATCTAAATTTCAAAATATTTTTCTGCTTTGAAAGCCTTGGGTCTGCATATAACAATTCTTTTTCTTTCAACATTCAACTGTATTGTACTATTTGTAGCAGTTTTTGTCACCACTTTCTTTGTTGCTACTGATTTTTACAAGATTATGTTAGTTGCATATTATGTTTTGCATACATTTTTGTTGTTGCTGCAGTATAAATTTAAATAAACATGCACTTGTGGCTTGAAATTCGATTTTAGCTTAAACACACTTCAAGAAAAGGTAAATATTAGCACTGCGCCGCACTGAACTCGACGAAAATTATATTTCCACTCCTACATACATACATACATATGTATGCATGTATGTATATAAGAGATTTATGTAAAAAAATCGTATTATTCTCGATTATCAGCCATTAAAATGAATGCATGTATGTAGACACGGAAATCGTGAGTTGCCTTTGCATGTGCATGTGTGAGGATACCTATGGGCAAGTGTGCTGGCTGCTAGAAAATCGCATGCGATATTTTTATTTTCCCTCAATACTACTTTCTTATGCCCAAGCACAGCAAGAGCGGGCAAGTAACTGTGTATTTGTGTGCGCGCACACCAACGCAAATGCATGAAAAATGCTGAGAGTGCAACGAGTGAGAGCCACGGCACTCGCACGGCTCAAGCCGGTGAGTGGCTTGTGCCAAGCTGCGCTTGACTTTTGAGTAGCACTGCACTAACAACAATGCCGCTGGCGAACAGAACAGAAGCATAATAAAAACAAAAACAGAGCTATGGCGTAGAAAACGTACCAAGCGAGCCAACAGCGACGTCTCATCTATACGTTTCCATACATATGTATGTGTTGTATGTATGTGCCTATGTATGGGGAGTACACACGCACACACACAAGCGCACGTACACTGCAATATCACCATCATCATCATTAGCAGCAGCAAACAAGCATACCTCTTACTATCATCACAACAAATTTTCCTGCTCATATCCAGCCAGCAGCCAGCCATTTGCCGGGGATATATAAACGCCGGCCCACGTCTGCAGCTAATCAAAGTGCTTTTCGAAACAGTCCGCTGCGCATAAACACAAGGTAAAGGCAACTAGTAGTCAAAAGTAAAAAAATCAAAAATAGAATTAAATAGCGCGCTGAAATTATTTCAAAATTACTACAGCCAAAGTAGCAAGAGCTGCGCTTAAAGTTTAATATTAACAATTTTTGTTTTTGGTTTTTTTAAATAGTGGAAATTTTCTGGTGTTGGTCATTGTAAACTTTGCACTCGTTGCTTTTTGTGATAACCAAATGTATTTGTTCAACTCTATCTCTTGTGCATCACGTTTAGCGAGAAAAATAAATACATTTAGCACAGATTTCAGGTGAGTTGTGGGCAGGAGAATAAAATCAGCAAACCACGCTTGACGATTTCGGTGCTTAGTGTAGAATTTCGCATGTGGCGTGGTTAATTAAGTGCAAATTGAACAAACGAAAAATATGTACGAACAACACTTTGTGTGTTTAATGAACTGGAGTAGGCAAAAAGCGCCGAAATGCAAATTTTTATTTTACTAGAAAAGAAGTGTACTTGCAAAATGCTCTAATTGGTGATAAAAACAGAGAAAAAGTATGAAATTAGTTGAATAAATAGAGCAGATGCTTTGAGAATTTGGCACACATTTTGTGTGCTTTTTCGTGAAAAATTTCCATCAAGTTTTTTGTTTTTATTTAGAGTAAATTATTCCTCAGCCGGTGCTTTCTAATTTTTTCAAATTAATATATGCATTTTTTTGCTGCTTCAGGATAATAAATATTCCTTATTTTTTTTTTTGGTCATGGAAGCTTTTTAAATTTTTTTTGTGATATTTTTAGCACAATTTACATATTGCAGATTTTTTTATTTAGAGAATAAAAAGTTTTAATAAAAATTTCGTTTAAAAACTGAGCCTGAAACAGCGGTTATCCACTTTTATTAATGTATTTTATAATTTTAGACAATGTTATAGAAAGACTTTTTAAAAGTTAAAAAAATTTCTTATGATAAAATTATATGTTATTAATAATGAATTGTAAAATTAGAAGAAAAAATAATTTAAATTTTTTTTTATGATTTTTTTAATTAAGTCTCAAAAATATAAAATTAAAAATTTTTTTTATTTTTATTTTAACTATGTATAATGAAATTATATGAGAAAGGGGGTTATTAATAATTGCAATTGTAAATATTAGTAAAAAAAAATATTTTTATAAATGTTTGAAGAAATATTTTTTTTAACAAAATATAAAATAAAATAATATTTATTAAAACAAATTTTAAAGATAATAACATTATTTTTTTTATTATTTTTAGTACTGTTAATTTTTTTCTTTTCTACAAAATAAATTCTTTATAATAAATTATATGAGAAAAAATAGATTTTTAATAACTGGATTAAAATAGTAAAAAATATAGTAAATTCTATAGTTTTTAGTCAATTATACAAAGTTGTTTTTAAAATATTTTATAAACAATTTTTTTTAAACAAAATATAAAATAAAATAATATTTCTTAAAAAAATTACAAAAGATAACAATAATTTTTTATTTTTAATACTATTAACATGTTTTTTTGTAACTTTAAACCAACTGCGTTTATTCTATTTGATTTGCACTTATTTTAAGTTTTTTTTTGCTAAAAATAATTGAATTTTAAAGTTATAAGTAAAGGATACATAACCCGACTTTTTCAGAATTTTGCCAAACATACGTTTGTTTTAATATATGTGACCTGGTCTACGAAAAGGAGGCTTAGGTGTCAAAATAAAAATAAAAAATAAATAAAAAAAATTGAAAAAAAAAGTAATAAAAATTGATTTTTTTGACACCTAAGCCCCCTTTTCGTAGACCAGGTCACATATAATATTTAATATACTCTGTTGCATAGTTAATGTGCAACGAAATTGACAGAAAAGCTAATATTTTTTATATATAATTTGCAAAAACTTTTCTTTACCCTGCTTCGTCATCCTTCGTCAAAACGGCGACGCAGGACTTTTTATTCCTTTGAAATAAGTTCATACAACGCCATTTAAAAATATATGGTATTTGAATTTCGTTACTACTTGATAAAAAATTAAATAAGAAAATAATGAGATCCATTTTGGTTTAATTTCTTTCTCCTCAAAATTTTATAGCGTTTTAAAATAAGTCGTAGTCAAACTAACGCAGGATGACCTGAGTGTACAAAAAATAAGAATGGCGTTCCAGGTTAAAACAATTAAAAAATATATATTTTTTTAAAAATTAATATTTTTTTTTTATTATTAAAGTTAATACAATTTTTTTTTATAAAAATAATAATGTTTGAAAAATAATTTGAAAAAAAATATTATATTCGCAATTTGTTTGCCAATTAAAATTCATTACATATTTATATTTATTTATGTATTATTATTTATATGAAAATTTTGCAGAAAAGTCTGCACGCATTAATGCCACGACAATTGACAAAATTTCCATGACATAGCAGAAATCGTTTTTTATAAAAATTAAATGCAACCAAACCAAACTTGACATTGAACTGAAAAATCAAATTATCACTTATTCACACGCCATCCGAACCTGTTCATATCTATTAATCAAAAACGTAGAAACATGTTGTTGAACTCGATCCAACTTTGTAGATCAATGAATTCGAGCCGCAGTTTGTACAAGACGGGCCCTAACAATCGAAGCGCATAGACTAGCTTAAAGAAATATATTAAAATTGACAAATAATGCGCGCACACACACGTGCATAACAAGCAATATATGTATTTATATATAATAAATGCAATGCAAACCACTTGTCCGAGTGACATTCAAGGTGTACGAATAACCAACCAACCGACCAACCGAGCTATCTTGCATATATTGTATTTGACATTAAGAAATACTCAAGAAAAGACACCAAGTCAACTGTGGGAAACACCTACACAAGCGCCAAAGCAGTGCACTCGCCGCTCCTCGGCGGCTAAGGTCCGTCGTCCGTTAAGCCGCAGCGCAGTCACATGCTAGATTTTCATTATTGCTGATGAAATAAGCATGTCCGCATTGACTTTTGGAAAACTTCATGCAATCGCATTTCAATTGCAGAATGCAGAGGCTTGTAAGCATAACACACACATACACATATATAACACATGTGCAGTTGTGAGTAGTGAGAACTTGTTTGCATAACATAACGTGTTAGTAAAACCAGCTTCGATTTGTGTATGCTTTATAATGATCGGCTGCATTTACGCCATAATTCAAGCGCTTACAGCTTGGTCTACACACAACCACACATATGAGTGCATAAATAGCTGTTACATGCCAGCAGCGGCAATTATGGTCCAGGGCCTTCCAACGCTCATTTGTTTGGCAAAGTTCAAAAACGTAATTAATACATGTAGGTTCCACATAGAAATTGAAAAGGCGCGCAATTGCATTATTACAGCTTTTTTTGTTGTTTTTGCTAATCAACTGCTGCATTAGTTATTACCAATACAATTGCATATTGCTTTTGATGTATGCGTGTGTGTGTGTGGCCACTTTGTAAGAGCAGACAATGAAATGCAGTTGTGACTCTGTACCATGACATCGTGTTCTAGAATACCGCACCAGCAAAATAAATGCACAAATGCTTGGTGGCAAGCTTATACATACATACACATACATATGCACTTGCATAGCTGCTCGTGCATGCAACAAATCGCATTCCTTCGAAACTAGATTTTCCGCGCGCTGCATGTTTCAAGCAGAAATCGTTCTTTTTCGCGCTTTGGTAATTTACCAGCGACTCAAGCGATTGCCGCAAAACTTGCAGAAACATTAGCAATAGAAAAAAATGCAAACAACAACAACAACTCGCCTTGCAACTGCATAACTCATACGGTTTTATATTGACTGGTGGGCAACTAACTAGCTCACCAGTGCTCGCCGTAATGTGGTTTATCAGGCAATAAGGCAACAAGTACTTGTCTCCGTGACTAGTGTGCTGTCGCCTGGTGCCGCATGCGCAGTCCATTTGGCAACTAATTTGCCAGCTAAATGATGCTGCAACGTAGACAGGCTTCATTTTATGGCAGGCAATCGATTTTTGTTAAATATTGCAAGCAGCCGTTTGTCTTATTGAATACAAAAGTATGAAAAAGCATCAATTTGTGGTCTTTTGTGTGCGAGTGGTAAGAATTTGTTTGAAATTATTATGGACAGAGGAAATATGCATGCCTTTTAGATAGTACTCACTCGAGAGGGTTATATGGCAAACTATTTTGCGACTAACTTCATTTGAGAGAGTTATAGACAATTGATTTTTCGACTAACTTCATCAGTCTTCGCTGAAGATCGATAATTTTCGTAGATTTTTTCAACCCATAAAAACAGAAAAATAGCAATGATTAAATACTCAAAGATTATCTACCGAAAAATAATTCTAAAAAAAATTATTGCTTCAACTAAAGAAGATTGATTAGCTTGGCCACTAGTCGCTGAACTGTTGAATGTTTATCATAGAAGCCCGTTTATCATAGATCAACGTGGCATTGATGCAAGCCTTCTTGGAATATGGAAAACTTTTTCGAACTGATAAGTAGATTGTTTTAGAAAAAAACATAAATTAGCACAAGAAATTTCATAGTCAAACATAATTTTTGGAAACAGACATCGCATACCGTAGACTATCAATACAACAATTAACTTGGCTACAGCCACTTTTCGATGCATTCAGTGATAAATACTTAAATTGGGTAGTCGAAAAAGTCTTTTCGTATTTCTAATCAAGTTTTTATTTATTATTTTTTTATATTTATAATTTTGGTCGACCACTTTTTGCCATTTTTCCGCCATAAACATTATTCCATCAGTGTAAATCGAAATTTCCACAACGGAAGCTTGATTATTTTCACTCATTTTTGAACAGCTGTAACTTTTTTCCAACTTCCGCGCTATTTTTTTGGTTAAATGACGTTTAAAATCTCACCTTTCCAACACTATATGGTTTGACACAATGTGATTGGTAGCACTGGAGATATACGACTGCAACGACATCTATTGACAAAATACGAAAAGACTTTTTCGACTACCCAATATTTCAAAAAAATTCGAAAACTTTTCATTTTTGGCACTATTTACTAAATTTCAATACTATTTCTATTGGCCGTATTTAATTTCAATAATCGGCAAGTAAAACTACTTAATTCAAAGCATAAAATTACTATTATTTGTAATTAAACTCGCAATTAAAAAAAAATTGCTTGAATGTCAACTCACTTATGGATTTTTATTAATGACTTCTGCAAATACATTTTTTTTTCAATAAAAAGCTGAAAAAATCCAAATTACTTTTGTCGAAAATGAAGAACGACACGCTTGCGGGCTGTCAATGCTGACAGCTGATAGAGAAAAATTAACATTACTTCTTTGAACCTAAAGAGCGTAGAACATGGCAAAACATGTTCATAACAGCGAACACATACTATTACCTACTACCCATTTACATACAATTTGTTATATTTCTTTGCTTTACGACTACACTCAGCACATTTCTATAGGCCATGGCTGCCTGACCGAAGTGGAAGCTGTGATTAATCTACCATCAGCTTTATGGCTGGGCCATAAACAATAAATGAAATGACTGGTACAAAATTATTGCAGCAGCCAAGTAAAAAAATCTAATTAAACTTGTCATTATAAAGTTTTTTTTACAACAACCACATACATACACATATATAAATATATACATATAGGTACATAGTATGTATTGGCAAGAGAAAGGCAAGGCTGACATTAGAAGCGAGCAAGCATAAAAGCCTGCTGCAGGCATCCTGCTAAAGTTCAAACTCAAAGTTGAGTAGCATGGCTGGCAGAATATCGGCAAGAACCCGTACATATGCTCCTACATTCACACATACATATGCACATTCATGGAGTTTGGCTTGCCGTGCAAATAACCAGATGATGCTGAAGATGTACAAGTTATGGCATGGATGCCTACCTGTTGGGTAGTATAGCTATTGCCTCAAACTATTCTATAAACGAGTTTCTTGGCCAGCGCTGCGTCCGGCGCAGAGTCAATGAACGCGTTGCTCTTAAACGCAAAAATTCGACTTCTGCTCGGAGTCGCCAGATAACCAAAGCTGTGAAAGCTGGCGATGCTATGGTTGGCATAGCTTGGTGGCATGGATGGCAGGTAGTCCGGCCAAGAGTTATGAAGCATTTCGCAGCGTTAAATATTAAATAATTCGCAGCAACTAAATCGGGGCATATGACAAAAACAAAAACAAAAAGAAGAAAGATTGTAGCATTTACCACAGAGGATTGGACATATGTACATATAAGCTTTGTATATATAAAATATATTGTGTGTGTTTGTAAAGGTACTGTGCGCAAGGAAGAGCGAAGGTGCGCGTAATGTGAGACGAATTGGCATGAAAACGAGTTTTATCTATTTACTCCTGTGAAGCCAAGCAAAATATATATAAATATAAAAATATATATATTGCAAAAAAATTAAAAAAAAGATTTATTTTCGCAAAAAGGCGCGGCAAAAAGCAAGCGGACATAAATTTTGCATTTTTAAGTTCGAACTGGCGGGCCGGACCGCGGCTGTGGAGCGTTTTTGCTTCTTTGCCATAAACCGTTTAGCGCATATTATGTAATTGTGGTTCATACACCTATGTGCATACACATACATACGAGCGGTTGTGTGTAATGCGCCGTTATTGATGGCACGTTTATTAATTGCAGGCACTTTACACATACATACATATACATATACAAATATTATATATTTCTGTGTCGAAAAGCATTGAAAAGTTGTAGGCGCGATTTCGCCTTTGATTGCGCTCGTAAGTGTTTTTTATTATTGTCACTGCTTTGGAAAGGAAATACGCTGATTTACGTTTGCGCTACTGCCTCGCCACTTTCAGTTGCACGCACGCGCTGCGGCGCGGCATTAGTCATCGCCTGGCAATTGTGGCGATTTCGTAGTTAATGCAGCAGGCATAAGCGCTGATTTGCATATTTCACTTTTCAAGCGTTTAAATTATTGTCCACCTACTTGCGCTGCCGACGAGAGACATTTCCAAGTGCATTCGAGTGCTGGAAGCCATTAATTACTCGTAAGTCAAGTTTCACATCTAGAATAATGGCAGTGCCATTAACGCTCGAGCTGCGTTTCGGCTGATTTACTTAAAATTCGCGACACGTTTCGTATACAGCAAACTATATCATCAATGCTGGCAGCTTTGTGGCTATTATAGTGTTCTATAAAAATCTTTCGCCTGATATATGGCACCTAATAAAAAGTTTATTATTAAATTATACTGTTCTGAGAAGTCGGCAATTAACTGTAATTTAGTTAAGCACTTACTTTCTGCTCGCAAAATTCGCGAATTCGATTGAAAAACTTTCCTATTGTCTGTCGCAGCAAAATAGCGCGCAGCTGTCAGTTGAGAATGCCCGTTTGTCGATTTGTGTGTGTGTTTCTGGGTTTAGTCAAACCACGGTAATTTCATGTAATTGCAAATTTTGCTTTATCATAGTAAGTTCTTCCAAATTAACTAGACATTTGCACCAACTGTTAGTGCTTACTTAAAACGCTGCTTTAATGCTTTAACTGTCTGCCGCTGACAGCCAAAATGTTCTAATTGTAAGATCAATATGGTGGACGGAGGTTTTGCCTATTTATCTAATCAAATTTGAATACATAAGTACTCAGTTTTGTAAACAGTTTACTGACTTTTATGACGTTCACGTGACTTGAAACTAAAAATATAACGCAGTTTAAATTTTTCTGGTTTCTTGGCGAAAAACTGCGACAAGTAATTTTCACAGGCTTCTCTTGAAGCCAACTTTACTCCATTAAGGGAGTACTGCATTGACCGAAACAAATGCTAGTCCGATGGTGCAAGGTCAGGGCTATATGGCTATATGGTGGATGCCTCAAAACTTGCCAGCCAAGCTCGCCTAGTTTTTGCCAAGTCATCAAAGATGTGTGTGCTCTAGCGTTGTCCTGATGGAAAACGAAGCTCTTTCTCTTGATCAGTTCTGACCGTTTTTTCGATTGCTTGCTTCAATATCATCAGTTGTTGACATTAAAATGTAGAATCAATCGTACGACCAGACTGGAGCAGCTTATAGTGGATGATTCCTTTTCAATCCCCACCAAACACACAACAAAACCTTTCGAGGTGTCAATCTTGGCTTTACGACCATTTGTTGAGCTTCACCACGCTTAGACCATGATCTTTTTCGCTCATTGTTGTCGTATTTGATCCACTTTTCGTCTCCTGTTACCATTCGCTTCAGAAATTGTTCGATTTCCTTTCGTTTTAACAAGGAATCGCAGATGAATCGCAGTAAATTCATGTGGTGCCCAAGCATCGAGCTTCTTTTTGTAGCCAGCTTTTTTTTAATAGGTTTGCAACCGTTTGATGATGAATGTTAAGTACCTTAATAATGTCATGGCTGCTTATGTGACGGTTCTGGTCAATCTTTTCCATAATTCCATCCACTTTTTCAACGATAGGTCGAGCAAAGTGAGAATGCACCTCACTTTACACATCGAAATTTCCAGAATGGAAGCGTGCGAAGCATTGTTGTGCTACATAAACTGATACAGATACTGATTCACAAATTTCATTAGTGGCTTGCTTGGCATTATTCCCCTTTTTATCAAAAATTTCAAAATACTACAAGTATATAGCGAATTTCTTCATTATTTTCACTCATTTTTGAACAGCTGTAACTTTTTTTCAATTCCCCGAATTAATTTATTTGGTTAAGAAAAGCTTAAAATCTCAACTTTCCAAGACCATATGGACACTAGAGATATACGACTGCAGCGACATCTTTTGACGAAATGCGAAAAAACTTTTCCGACTACCAATATTAATAAAATTGAATATTAATATCTGATTTTCATTCTTGATATACATATAGTATGTATATGTAAATATATATGGTCAGTAATACATACATATGTGCTAAAAATAATTTTCCCTTCATCTTCGCCTCAAGATCCCAATAACTGAGCAATTTATGCTTGACTCTCAAAATTTTTCGACAGTAAAACCACTGCATTCAAATCTGATTGAAAATAAAAGAACTATTGTAAGAGTGAAATACTTAAAAATATATTCTCGTAAAGATTGCATTAGTGAAATTTTTAATCTTCTCTTAAGTTCAGCAAGTGTTTATAAAACTAATTCAGTCACGTATTTTCAATAGAAACTTTGAATGTGTGATCAAATGTCAACTGATAATAATACCGAACTTTGAATTAATTTTTTTGCAATAAACAAATAAATATTTGGCGTGCGGTACAGCGATAGAAACATAATAGAGAATAGGTAATCAGTTTTTTCAATTTACATACGTATACATATGTACATGTGCAGAGAATTATAGGTATGAAATATATGTGACTTTGTCTACGAAAAGGGGGCTTAAGTGTAAAAAAAAAAAAAAATAAAAAAAAAAAATTAAAAAAAAAAATAAAAAAAAAAGAAAAAGAATGCATTCGTTTATTAGTTTAATTGATTGGGAGGCAAACTTATATAATAAAATTTGTAAAAAGAAGTTCCGAATTCGATATCTTTAAAGCCACTTGGATCTTATTATAAACCCAAGTTACTTTAAAAATCGAACTCAGCAAAAAAAGTTTTCCTTGTAAGCGAGTCGCGAAAACTTATTCAACTACGATAAAATGTTTCCAATTGTTATAATAACACTTATAACAGCTTAACTATAAACAAATATGATTAATTTTATTCCTTGCTAGCATTTTGCTTGAAAATTCTTTAATATTTTCGACTTGAAAATATGGCTTCTTAAGTCGCTTACTTTATAACGAAGTTTACTGGACTCGGTAAGGCGTTCGAACGCTAGTTGTTGCCTTACAAGCAGTTAAGTGAGTAATCTTTTAACGCTTGTTTTCAAAAGAACGCAGCTTAACTCGACTAAAGCCACTGTTGTAAGTTGAGGTTAGGTTGTAAAGCCGCTGCAGTCATTTTATGTACAATCAAAGCAGAATATGACAATTATTAACACTTACTCATATTCGCTGTTTGTAGAACAAATTATGGGCCTTTAGAGTAAACAATTAGATCATGTGATATAAAGCGAAATAAAACCGTCGCAGTTAAGTATAAATAAATACGAATTGTATGCGGTTTCGCCAGAAAAATAATGAGTAATCAAAACAACTAACTCATTTTATTTATTTTGCGACAATTAGCAACTCAAAAAGTAAGGTGTTGAATTGCAATGACGGAATTTAAGCGAAATGTGCAAGAATGACTGCGTACCACCCACTTTCAAAGACGTCAGTTCAGTGTCATTTATAATTTCACATTCAATACAATGTAACGAAAGCTTTATTTACTAAAATCATGTAGACATATAAATACATCCACGAATATAATGCCCACACCACTTAGCATCTACACTTAGCACTTAAGCTGAACGGAGGAATGCTCCAGAATTATTTGTGAGCTTTTGCAAGGTAGGCGCGTTTAGCCCCCCAACCCGCTGTACGTTGAACTTGCTTATTGAATTTAGTGGTCACGGCGTTCACGCGTTCATATGATTCTCGCCTACCGCGGCCATGTGCGGCCAGCACAATGGATGCTTCGAGATTACACATGCCGGCTTACAGTTGCGCCATCGTCGTTGATTAAATTGTAAGCTTCCGTCATTTGGAGAGCGGCGCAGACAATTCAAACAAATTAAGCAGATGTACAGAGCGCAGGGCTGTTGTACAAGTCGAAATCTGTCCACTGATTTACAAATAGATCTTGTTAAAAATACAAATATGTGGCGGTCCATAGAAATGTGTTGAATATGTGTGAAAAAATACTTTGTGCAAATTCAATTGTTAGGAATTCCGCTTGTGTAATCAACATTGTATGAATTTGTGCCGCATTAATATGACCTTTCCAATTGACCAAGCCCTCGAGAGGCGCCATTTCATTTCCACTTAGGCATAATTAAATTGTACACACAGTGCAAATAAAATTAGTTTGTCCCTTAATTAAGTGGTTATGTAATAATAATTTTTCGTTTTTTTTGTCTTTTGTCTATTGCAGTATGAAGTTCCAATTAGTCATTCTCTCCGCCCTGCTCGTCAGCGCATTCGCTTTACCCGTACCCGATGAGGAAGTGTCACCGGTAGTACAGGCGGTGCCACAAGTACAAGAGAAGTCCGTTGAAGCACAAAAGGTCAATGAGAAGGTTGCCGATGTGGTCAAGCCAGTCGAGGCACGTGCTGCTGAACTTCCCGCCGCTGCCGCTGCAGCAGCGCCGGCCCCAGCCACCGAGGAGAAGAAGGACCTAAAGCCCGTCGAACTCCCATTGAACGCTCCCGATGCCGAAATCAGCCAGAGTTTGCTTGCCGAGAAGAAGGAAGAGAAGAAGGATAAACAGACACGCGCTGATGACAAAGTAGAGGAAACTAAAGCTCTGCCTGTTGCTGCCGCCGCCGCACCTGTTGCCGGTCTCGCTGAGGAGCCCAAACAAGCTGAGGAAACCCTTGTTGCTGCTGAGGAGAAAACTAATATTGAAGGCAAATCCACTATTATTGCTGAAGCCGCACCAGCCGAACAGAAGAAGGATGAGCTCTCTGCCGCTGAGGAAACACCTGTGGTGAAAACTGATTCCGCTCTTGCCGCCACTGCTGATATTGCTCCTGCTGCTACTGAACTTAAGAAGGAGGAAACTCCAGCACGTCAAGAACGCGTTGGCGAAGCTGTAAATGAGGTTGATGCCAACGTCGTGCCTGCTGCTTCCGCCGCTGCTGAAGTAGCGCCAGCAGTAAAGAGTTTGTTAGCTGAAGAAGCCGCCCCTGCTGCTACCCCCGTTGCCGCTACACCCGTTCTCACCACCGATGCTGCACTTGAACAGCCTGCCGAGCCTGAGAAACAACTACCAGAAGCACCCAAAGAGTTGCTCAAATCGGCTGCATCCGAACCAATTGCTGAGAAGGTCGAACCAGCGGCGCTAGCACCAGCCGGTGATATACCACTACAAGCCAGCGAAGAGAGCGCAGCCAAAGCCTTAAAGGCAGAAGAACCAGCACAAGCAGCACCAGTTGCCGCTGTTGCCGCACCAGAAGCTAAGAAAATTGAAGAACCCGCCGCCGCTGCTCCCGCACCAGCTGAACTACCACAGCAACAACAGAAAGAACTCACACCAGAGGTAAAGGAAAGTGAACCCAAGACATTGGAGGAGAAGAAACCCGCTGCCGAGGCTGAGAAATTGAGTGAGAGCAAGAAATCTAAAGACTCCAACTCGTCATCCGATTCGTCTGAATCCGAATCTAAGGAAAGCAGCGAATCCAAGGAGGAGAAATCCAACTAGAAGTCTATATGCATCCGATTGAATACCTCCTTTCACAAAAAAAACAGCAAAAATTCAAAAGCAAAAACAACAATTTGATCGCACTTCAAACAGCAAACAATTGGGTATGAAGTTCAGCAAAAACACAAACTGACCGATGTCACGTGGTCACAAACTCAACGCTCTTAATAATATATAGTTAGTTATTTTTAGTTGTAAAAACTATTTAGAAAGAAACGAAATCAACAAAACGGACAAAACGAAAGGGACCGAAAGATCTAATATTTGCAAGATAAAGGCAACAACCATTCGTATGACGTAGGCAGTGTAAAGAGAACCATGAAAGTTATTATGAAACAGTATACAATAAAGTGTGCCGATACCGGTCGGGAGAATTGAAACAAGTGCTTTGTAGATTGCAACATCAACCGCCATGACAGTCTAGTTCTCACCACACAGAGCGCTAGAGGTCTTCTACTTCTAATTACCGAGCATTGGAATACACTCGTTGCACTTGAGTGGAAACAAACAAGGACAAACCAAGAAGATGGCATACAAGCAATAATACTTACACAAGTAATTATGATATATCATAAATTATATACATAAAACAAAAGTAATTTAAGCTTAATTAAATTAAAAAAAAAATACAAGTAAATCCACAAAATGCTGTAAGGTGAAGTTCAAACGAGGGAATATTTAATTTTAATATATATGAGTATGTACGAGTAATTATTGCCGATGGATATAAGAGGAACGCAATCATTACGAAAGATGCACAACTACTTTTAAGTTCTAGAACCACTACGTAACGGTAGACGGGTAGACCCACAATGTATTTGTAGCTTTTAATCTAAGCAGTCCACAATTGAAAAAGCTCGACATCAGTAACGTCCGCCTTGAAAGCAAAAAAGCAACAAAAGCAAAGCAACAAATGCAGCTCGCACAATAAAACGATAGATATTATTTTAATGCATTCGAAGACAAAGCAAAAGCAAAAGCAAAAGCAAACACCAACCTACGTTAGATAATACCTACATACCATGGACCAATTACGTTTAATTTTATAAATTATATGTATGCGTATGCTTAATGTTTATGAAAACTCTGCTGGCACTTGCAATTCAAGTTTTTTAGGTCTCTGAGCGTTCCATGCGCATTTATGGCTGCTGTGACTTTCAATTACATTTCGATCGCAGACGCATTTTAGTAATTGAAATGCAGTTGAGTGGCGCACAATGCGTGTGCGCATGGATACGAACAAATTACGATGATTACATAACACCTATATACCATACATGCATATGAACAAAATGTATTTGTACGATTTTTATATAGACTGACAATTTTTGGATAAAAAATAAAAAATAATAAAAAATACGAATTGGTCTTTTAATCATTTCCAACACATCTCTCACTTTAGCGTTGGGTTGCAAAGAGAGTATGCATAATAGTTCACGTAACGGTTGTTTGTAGGAGCATAACATAATGCAGCTAGACATAAAACGACGGTACATGTAAGGTTATAAAAATGTGCACAAACACGGTAAGTATTTATGCACATAAGTACTACTGTGTCCAAAAAATAAGGAGACATTTGAATTTAAACTGCGCGCGTCGAAGGATTTGGAGAATTATTTTTTTTTAGGTTGGTAGTACTGTCAGTCACAGTTTATGTCAAATTTCATGTCAAAATATTCATTAGTGTTTGAGATACGTGTCGTTTTGTGAGCTGCTAGAAGTGAGTTTTTCGATTTTTGCGATGTCGAAATTTGTTGAGCAAAGAATTTGCATTAAATTTTGTTTACGGAATCAATTTTCTGCTGCGGATACGTTGAGGATGGTGCAGAAAGCCTTTGGTGATGAAGGCTATGTCTAAAAAAAAGTTTACAAGTGGTATAGTGAGTTCCAAGCCGGCCGTGAACGTGTCGAAGACGAAGAGCGTCCAGGGCGACCATCAACCTCAACCGACGAAGCTCACGTTCAACAAATCAAAGATTTTGTGTTGAAAAACCGTCGATTAACAATTAGAGACCTTGCTGATGAAGTTGGCATATCGAAAGGCTTAGTTAATACCATTTTGAAGGATGTTTTGGGCCTCAAGCGCGTCAAATCTCGACTGGTACCAAAAACATTGAATTTTTTGGAAAAAAGGCGTCGCGTTGAAGTGTGTGAAACGATCTTTCCGACTACCAGGGTGTTATGAAATGCATTATAACTGGCGATGAGACTTGGATCTATGCTTACGACCCCGAAACAACCGATTAATCGGGCGAATATCGTGCCAAAAGAGAGCCGAGACCAAAAAAATCGCGCCAAAGTCGCTCAAAAATCAGGTCATGTTGACTGTTTTCTTCGATTATCGTGGTGTTGTACATTATGAATTCCTTCCAACCATCAAAAAGTCAACAAGGAATATTATTTGAACGTTATGCGTCGTTTGCGTAACGCTATCCGCCTAAAAAAGCCGGAATTGTGGAAAGACAATTCTTGGTTTTTACAAAACGATAATGCACCATCCCATACTGCCCTCGTAATTCGTGATCATTCACCTGATCTGGCGCCGTGCGACTTCTGGCTGTTCACCAAGCTCAAAAGACCGCTCCGGGGATACCGTTTTTATACGACAGAGGAGATTCAAGCCGCAGCGAAGACGGAACTGAAGGCCATCCCGGAAGTGACTACAACCAGTGTTTCGAAGATTGGAAAATCCATTGGCATAAGTGCATTTAATCGGGAGGGGATTACTTTGAAGGGGATGAAATTGATTTGGAAGATGAAATAAAGAATTTTCAAAACAAATACAATGTCACCTTATTTTTTGGGCACAGTAGTATGTCTGTCTGCCTAGGTAATGGATAGCTTTGAAAACACTTTGAGGTATCTTAATGAAGACCTGAAAGCAACTTCATTGGAACTCTAGATAGATTCGCGCCCAAAAAGACTTAATAATTGGAGCTCTGTCATGTCCATAAAGTAACAAGGGGTATGAAATGAAAGAGGAAATGTGGTAATGACAATGCAATATCCAGGAGAAAAGCACGATCTGTCAATGCGAGTAGTATTTTAACACGGATTCTTCAAAGTTCGAGGACACATCTTCAACCACGAATTAAACAGGAACAGGCCGAAATCAAATGTCAAAGCTTTCCAAACACTGTGAGTTTTTTAATGCATGTAATTGAACACAACAGGAAGTCTACTCTAGAAGTTCCCAAACGTGTGTAGAACGACTTAAAATGAGAAATTTCTATATTCACAATTGAGCAGAATTCTGTTAGCGCATAAATTGAAATTTCAGTATGAAGCTAAAAACTTTAGATTGTTAGACTAGAGACTTGAGGTCATTTTCCAAACGAATTGCATTAGTAATCCATGATTTTATGAAGAACCAAATATCAACTAAACAAAGGATAAATAATGTACATTGTAGTTTCAGACTTTAATGACAGAATGAGAGTAGTTTTCCAAAGTTTTCGAAGTGAAACCTGAAAAACGAAACTAGACAAAAATTAATATCAGAGTCTACTCGTATACTTATCAGAGATTTGTTCTATCTAAAAAGCAAAATTTTCTGCAGTTCCCAAGTGCTTCTAACGAGATTATAACTACGGACGTCCGTATACATGGATTGCCCGGAAAGTAATAGGAATGATTTTCTTCCGCCGCGACTGTACTTCGGAGCGTGCGCGCACCGACTGGATTCGGTAGATGGCGTTCCTAGCCAATTAACGAGCGGCTGGTCAGTTGTCTCCGAGCACTTGAAGAATAAGGACAAACATTTCGTAGCGCGCGACGGATTTCTGTGAGTGGTGCAAGCCGAAAATGCAGCGTTCGTTAGAGCAGAGGTACACTATTAAATACTGTCTGAAACTCGGTAAATATGCGACAAAGACGTTTGATATAATCAAGCAGGCTTAGCCAGATGTTGCTGTAGCAAGAATTTGTGTGTTTCAGTGGCATCAGGACTTTTTGGAGGGCCGGAAAGAGGTCGCTGATGAAGACCGCGCTGGGAGACCTGCGACTTCGACAAACACCGACAAATGTCGTTTTGAATTCAGACCGTCGACTAAGTATTCGTTTAATTGCTCAGATTATGACGGAGCACTTGAACATGCGCAAGATGTGCGCGAAGATAGTCCCAAAAAAATTGTAACATGTGTGAAAGTCACCCTGAATTTTTGAAAAAACGTAATCACAGGTGAAGAGACATGGATCTTTGAGTATGATCCCGAGAGAAAGAGGCAATCTTTCTTTTCTTTTGAGACGACAGCGGGGATCCAAGGGACTTCCCCAATTGCATTCTCCGAATCGGATTCAGCGACTTTTTTCTTTTTTCAGACCTCAAAAATATTATCGTTGGAATGAAATGTGACCCAAAGACAAGGTAAACGTCTAGACTGAGACCTGTTAGCATATAGTATTTCTGCCAAGGGCACTAAAAAACTAGTAATGGTACAAAACTGTTACAATTTCAATTTCTTTCATTCAAGTAAATGATTTTACCTCAGTCCATATTTCAGCTATTTTTAAAAATTATGAACAAATAGTGTGCTTCGTTTAGCTTTACCGCAATAGAACAACATCTTCGTTTCGCAAAACGATTAGTAATCGTTATTATAGTTTTATCAGCCTAAAGACTCACGCTAATTTCTGCATACTACATTTAATTTAATATTTTACAAGTGTTTAGACTATTAGTACCAAAAAAATTAATTGTGATAATTTAGAGTTCGAAACTTTTGAAGCGAATCTCAGTTCTTAACGCAAAATATTTCAAACTGCGGTTTCAAAAACATGAATTATCATTTAGAAAACTACAGTTATGTGAAAAATATTAAGCACAAACAATAATAGAAAACTCGAGAACATTTAAAATATTTAGTGAAACAAAGAAAATTGCGAATTTACTGAATGATTCCAAAACAATTATTAAAGAAGCAGTAAAATGGGTTTCCCAGATTGAAACACGGGGCAGAAAGTCAGAAACAGCATTGTTTGTCAAAAAATATAGAGTGCTGTGTTAAGAAAAATCCATTTATTTCATCAAAACAAATAAAATGTGATTTTAATATTGATGTTGACTTATCAACTATCCGCAATGCAGTCCCCGCATCTAAAACTCTTTGAAAATTTGTTGAATACTGTGAAAGCGTTGTTAAAAGGAAATTGCCCAAGTAATAATGAAGATCTTTGGCAACTTATTCAAAATTCATGGAATGCAATTTCGGTTTCCATCTGCTAAAACCTAGTCGATTCAAGCAAATCCAAATTAAATGCAAGACTTTGCAAAATATGAGTAAAACTGTAAATCTATAATACTTATTTTTAATTTACACTCAATTAATTTGATTAGTTAATTGCCGTTGAGTTCCCTACATTTCTGAATGTATATTAACTTCATTAACTGCAGGCCACTGTCCTTATTGTTTTTCACATAACTGTATACATACATATACGTATATATCTACTATGCAGTTACTACTAGAAGAATAATTTCAACTGCTTACCTTTTGAATGAGCATCTGACAGACGAGTATGCCCAGTGACCACCAATCGACAGCATGACCGTAAGGCTCACCACGCAACAGCTCCGGCGCTGGCAATGAAAAATGAAAACACACAATGTATTGTTTGATGAAGTATGTTTGAGCTGCTGTTATTATGAAATAAAGCAATTTTTATAATTTTAACATTAGCTTTTCTTAAGATGTTTAGAAGCAAAAGAGATAAAAAATGTTATGTTATTCGTTGCAGTGCAAATGAAGCGCTTAACAGAACAAAATACACATGTTCATCATCCGCCCTGGTGGACCTACTTTCATATGTACGCTTTAGCTTAAAAATTTGTTGTTATGGAAGAAAGTGGTATTGAAAATATTCATGATGTATAATATTTATATTAAAATTATTCGGGAATAAAATTATATTTTGTTGCATGTGATATTTTATGTCATGCGATTTTTTCGCAAATTCTTTGACTGTAGAACAAATTGACTGTTAACCGCCAATAATCATAAATTTTTGTGACTCTTCTAAGAGTTTTGAGTTTACATAACCTAAAAGGATCCAGATTTAAAAGAAGTTAGTGAAAATCTGCTAAAAAATAATCCTTGAATATTTTAACGGTAATTGAGGTGAAATAATAACAATAATAATGTGTGGATTCAATTCTATAAGCTTTGAACTTATTCACTTTATTTGTAAAATATGTTTACTTTATAACTTATTTTTTATATAAAAATTTTGAATTTGTGTAAAAATTTATTTTTTATATAAAAATTTTGAATTTATGTAAAATTTATTTTTTTAATAAAAAAAAAAAAAAAGTTGGAGAGTTTTCAAAATTGATTTCCCTTCCACCATAATCGGGTGTACACAAAACATGAAATAGATCTATAAAATAAAATAATTACAACTACAAAAAAAGCCTTTGTATTGATTTACCCTAAAAATTTTGTTTTTGTTTAAGTTTAGTTTGTCAAAATGCTTAAAGCAACAACAATGATACGGAGAATTTGGACAGATAAACGTGAGGATAAAGCAAAATTCATGCAATTTTTTGTTGTTGTCCAAATGCAAACACCTAGAGCGAATTCATTCCTGAAATGCAAACGTTAAAACTGAAAATATTTTATAAAAATTAATTAGGTTAAAAGCAAAAAAAAATATTTCTATAAAAAAAATTTATTTTAACAGCGATAATGACAAAATAATAATAATTTGTATCGAGGTTTGTCGTTAGAAATCCTACAAAATGAAAATACAACAAAGAGCAGGGAGCGCAGGTTCCTTAGAGGAAATGCCATACCATATGCTATATATTAAATACTCCGTCTCACCCGCTTTTTTGCTGGCTTTAGGAGTTGCAGCAGCTAGAATTTTAATAAAATTGAAAACATAATAAAATGGCTTGTGCAAAAATTAAATGAAAATCTCAAATTTATGTGCAAATAAAATCAAAAGCAACAGACGAACACACAAACAAACAAACAAACAGACAGACAACAGCGGAGGGAATGAAACTGCACCAACGCCGAGCAAAGCGCACTAAAAATATTCCGAATAAATAACAATGCAATTATTTGATATTTTTTAAAAATTCTGTTTACTTAATATATTTACACATTTCATTTTTCATTTCTCTTGAATTTTGTTTTATATATTTTTTTCTTGTTGCATTCATTAGGCATACACAACTAAATGTACAGTTATTTTATATTTATATATATCTATATATTCATTGCTACAACTAAGTGATTAATGTTTTAAATATATATATATATAATATTTGTATATGGTAGAAATCGTCGTAAACACCATTGCTGTTATTGCAATTGTAATTATTATTATTAAATTACTACATAATTAATATGTCTATTACAATTATGAACTATTCACGAATTGAAGAGATTAATCGCCGCAAGTATTTTTTTTTTTGCAAGAAATACTTTTAATTTCGCGCTTTAGCATGATTTTAAAAACTTTAGACATTGTAAAAGTTCAAATTCATTATTACTTAACAAATAGGTTAGGTTTTAAAATTACAAGAAAAAATTGCCATTTCTATGCTAATTAAAGTAAATATTACATGTATATATGTATATATACCTATAACTGCTCAGCTAAACATTTAGTTTGATTTCCATATACTCATCATCATCATCAAACATCATCATTATGCTCATCTTCATCATCATTGTTCTCATCAAATTTAATCAGTTGCTTTAAATACACACAAACATACTTACATATGTATGTATGTATGTGTGTGTAGGTATGAATACAGGTATGTTTACAAGTGTTAATTAATCACTTAAAATTAACTACAGTATATTATGAATCACAATTCTTTTTGTTGTTCTATCAATTATTACTGATGTAGGCAAACTTAGACAACAGTTAAACACAATTGATATATTCTTATTTTCACTAAAAATGAGCCTTTTTGCATTGAGACAAGCTCTCTTCTAATGCTTCTACAATTTTTTTTTTTTTTTTTTTCATTTTTTATTTTTTAATTTTAAATCCTATTAGTTTAAATAATAGTTTGTGATACGCAGTTGTTTGCAATATAAAAAAATAAAACAAAAATAAATTACTACACGCAATATTAAGAGATATTTCATCAGATTTAACTACTGACTAATGGTAATGGCGTATGGTTATATGTATGTATGTATGTATGTTATGTCGCAAAGCTTTCACACCCTTCACATCAGGTTAGCTATATTCATTTTGATTTTCAACAAGAATGCATTGATTCTCCACTCTCATACAAACTAAGCACAATATATACATACATAGCGTCAATACTTTTATGTATTTTAACATTTACATATACATATGTATGTACGCACATTTGGTGCGCGGTATCTGTGTGTGTGTTAATCAATTACTTATTTAGAATGTGGACAAACTTTATTATTTTTATTAACTTTATTTTTTTTTGTAATTTCTTCGGTTTTTACGACTAATCAAGATTGAAAACCTAACGGTAAAATCGTTGTTGCACTAAATAATTGCAATAGAATTGGAGTTTCACGCTAAATATGAATCACTTGCTTACAACAAAGCTTTGCGTTAATTTTTTTTTTACCACAATACAGCTATATACACATACAAAAGACATGAATATGTCTTGTTAATAGCGCAAAGAAACAAAGGTAAGCAATTTCATTTATTTCTTTTTTTTTGTTTTTGTTTTCTTTTTGCTAACGGTAAATAGCTGCTATTACACTGAATTTATTTTTGCTCATTTACAGGTCTTTATTTAGCAGTGTATGTGCTTATTGCATGCATATGCATGTATGTGTGTGTGTGTTTAGCGTTTGCTGCTTTGTTAGAATACAAAGCTAAAATTAGTTTTATTCATAATTTTAATATTTCTACATATTTATTACGGCTGAATTGCAGCACTTAATTTTTATGTTTTATTTTATTAATTTTTTTTAAGATTTTAGTTTAAGAATATTTATAACAATTCTCTTTTGTTTTAGTTCCGAGCTGTTACAATGTGGTGCTTCAAAATATAATTTAGTATATTTGTATATATTATTGTTTTGTATATTATACGCTGTTCATACATATGCATATGGATCGAGTTGGTGGACTGTGTTGAGGGTTTGACATAATTTCGGCCCCAAAAAGTGCCTAATTATATACACGTGTAAAATTCAAGTGTTGCCTAAGAGTTGGTTAAACACTTGTGAGTATAAAATATATTACAGTATATGTGTGGTGTAGGTGTAGATGTGGGCGTGGGTTTGTGCTTAAGGACCGTATTTTAAAAGTGATGCAATAAACTGGTTAATTTGTTGTTGGTGTTTTTGTTTTTTCAATATAAGATTTTCAAATATAACATTTCAATTAACGTATGCTTAAAATTACTCAAATCATATTTAACGGTATTTTCAGTGTGCACATGGCGACTGTTTCAAATGGTCTCAAGTGTTTTCATTAACAAATTCAATTAATTTCGAATTTTTTCGAATTTCTCTTAAAAAAAAAAACACATTAAAATTAACAAAAAATAATAATTTTCAAAAAATTAAAATAATATTCAATAAAAAAAAATAATAATTTAAATTAAAAAAAATAATAATTTAAATTAAAAAAAAATAATTTTAAATTAAAAAAAATATAATTTTCAAATAAAAAAAATATAATTTTCAAATAAAAAAATAATAATAATTTTCAAATTAACATGTTTACCAATGTTTAAAAATTTACACATAATAATTAATTTTTATTAAGTTTTCATTACTTCTTATAATGCTTACACCAAATGTGTGGAAAAATTTCTTCTTAAAAAAAAACTAAAAACTATTTTGTACAGCATAATAGCACATAGATTGCTACATGGTTTTAGACGTTGGGGCATGGGTTGAATCGATTCGATTTCTAAAAAAAAATGTTCAAACGCATATACTCATATTCATACATACAATATATGCACATATTTTCTCAGTTAAAAATCAAGAGTGCGCTTAAGGCATACCCACTCACTCCAAGTTTTACATTTGTCGACACATTTTCAGTTAAAAAAAATTTAATACAATTTTCATTTTTCACCCAATAAAGGCAAATTATTTCATATGCATTTCAGTTAAGCTTGCATTTGCCGCTACAATAATAACAATAACAGCATTTGCGCCAAATAGCCTTTGCAAGTTTTGCATTTGTTCTTGTTTTCAATGCATTGCTTTTGAATTTCGTTATTAATATCCAATTACGTTTTTAAAAAAGAAAGTATAGTGTATGAATATAGTAAAATGTTAAAATATTTTCATTTAATATATTTTTTGTTGCTGTAAGTGCGTAGCAAGCACATTATCGACACATACATGTACCGCTTTAAGTTTAATATATTTTCTTTCTCATTTCGATTTCTGTTTTTTTTTTTACGTTTCTCTATACATCAATGCAACACATACACAACACACAACAATGAACATCAATGGTACATACTAAAAACACATCTACATTTATTATGCATATTACACGCACTTGCTTCTTCACCGCGTTTATTACAATTCATTTCATAAAAACGTAAACTACTTAGTATCATGGGTAGTACACGTTGGGTTTGGTGAGTTCGTTCAATTGATATAATTCATTCGCTACAACAGAATAATCAATCTATAGCATTTATTGTGCTATTACTTTAAACATTTTTACATTTTTTCTCTTCAATTGTTCGTGCTTACAGTGGTAATTTTTAGGCTGTTACATATCAAATTATAAAATACAGTACTATAGCAGTTCATTAGCCCTTACAAAGCACATGTAGTAGAAAAAAATATATATATTGAACTTACAAAACGAAAATTATAAAAAGTGCTTAAGGAATACGAGCAACCGCTTGGATATGCAGTTCAAAACAAATATACGCTTGGGCTGTACATCTGCTGATTATGAGGCTTAAGCTATATAACTTAGAAATAAAAACTTCGCATATGTATCTACTTGAATGAGTTCAAATCAAGTTTAAGATCACAAAATCATAACAAATAAAATGTAAGCAAAACTTATTGAGAATGAGTTCCGTGTAACCCAATTTAATGTAGGTTAGTTAATATATTTTCTATGCAAGGTACGCTGACTTAAAAAATACAACTTAACTTTAGGATAAAAAAGTTTTAATAACATAATAATGGTTAACGTATAAAAAAAATAAAAGCAATTAATTATGCAAACCAGTGCATACGCAAAAATAATAATAATAATAAATAAATAAGATTTAATTCAAGACACTAGTGTGTATAAAACAAATATTGAACGCAATGACACAGTTTGGATCAAAATATTTTAGGTTAACGGAATTTTCAAAATTTCAAAATTTTTAATATTTTATAATTTAAAAAAATTTCAAGATTTTTAAATTTCCAAGATTTTTAAATTTTCTAAATCTTTAATATTTCAAAATTTCAAAAAATTTCAATTTAAATTTGGTTGTAATAAACATTGGCAATGCTAAGACAACACTTTGCTGAATTGTGGCATTTTTCGCTTTATGCATTATCGACTTTATATTTACATGTAATTACATTGATAAACTTGAAACTGAGAATAATATTATTTTCCATATTTAGTAAGAGCATTGCAGCTGCAATTTGTTGCAATATTATTTATTATTATTGATTTTGTGGGGTTTTATACAGCGTCTTGGCAATACTACACAAACTGACAAGCAACCAGCAAGAGAGCGTTCGAGCGTGAGTAACGTAGCAGCTTGAGACCGATTCGCAGTTAAACATCAAAACTTTTGTGTTTTATAGTTTTTTTTTTTTTTGCTGCTATTCTCACTTTTTACGGCACACTTCAGTTATGATAAATTTCAAATTCAGTTAAAACAATGAAGACAAACAATGACAGGTGCACGCGAATGTTGAAACGTGTGGTGCGCGTTAATCATTATTTTTACTCAGCATTTTTGCGCTTGTACGCGCTCACGAATCGAGCGCTCTATTGCAATGGTTTGGTAGGTGTTTCAGTTTGCGTAGGGTGGAACACAAGTCAATTTAGCCGTAAACAATTAACAATTAAGTTGAGTTTAGCAACTATCTATTTAAATTTATATTGTATTTCAGCGTTCAGCGTGATAAATTGTTGTTTGTGTGTAACTAAAATGAGCCGAGGCGATTGTGCTGACATAAGAACAGCAAAATTATGCCACCCACAACAGCCAAAATTGATTTGCGCTCGCTAGACTTGGCACCTATACAGGTGGTGGTTTGGAGCGCGTTCAGCTCGATGTTGACATGTTCACTCAACGCTTTGCTACGGTGTGCTCGGCTGACTTGAGAAATCATAATACTTGTACCCTTATTGAAGTACTTTCCACCGGCCACAACAATCGTATCCTTAGCATAGACAGGTTGTAATTCTGCGCTTACTTGCTGTTGTGGGTTCTCTTCATGCTGTTGCTGTTGTTGTTGTTGTTGATGTTTTGATTGTTGTTTTTGCATTTGTTGGCGGTGGCTACGCTCACTCGCAAGCATTACACGTCACAACGTGAACGTCTCCTTAATTATCTTCTTAACTGTGTTGGTCACCGAGGGCGTTTGTGAGCCAGCAGTCGTGTAATCAAACTTAAAGAGATACGGCTGTACATCGGGATATGAAGTGTCAAAAATCAAGTCTAATTCACTTTGACTTGGCGTTTTCGGCACATAATCCGAACGATTCATAAGCTCAGTAATGTAGATAACTTTTTCGGTTAGAAGATCAGAGACGTTCTCTCTGCTAATTTGGCGATCATCTGCATTTTCATACTTTATGAGATCTAAATGAACTGTCCACACCTCCCAAGGTATGCACTCTTGCTGGAATAGCCAACGCGATTTGCGTTTCTGAAAGAATTCCAAGCTTATTTGGCCGGAACCGCAACTTTCATTGGAGCGTAACTTCTCGCTGAAAACGTTGATGGCTCGTTTAACGGTGCGCAGCAGCCCCTGGGAAGTGCAACAAACGTATGTGAAATCAATGAAATCACAATCCACGTCGGTGTAGCCAATAGTCCCGATGGAATATTGAGCATCGCCCGTATACATGTATTTGCCTTGGCAGCGATGGAAAAGCACCGTATGAAAGATGCTGGCAACGGCTTCGTCCACTTGACGGCCCTCGATGGTGAGGTCGAAAACCTGCGAGCGAGCGTTCATCTTGTTGGGGGGTATAGGAGAGTACAGCTACTGACGCTGTAGCATAAAACGTGTTCGCGTGCAGTTGATAACGGTTTAGTGTTTGAAATTTGACACTCTTCAATGACAGTTAGTAGTGAGGGTTGATTTCTTGCAGCACAATCTTCAACTATTACAAAAATTAATTTTTTCTATTGTTTTTTCACTAAGCAATTAAATAACTTAAACGAACCGTTTAAATTAATTCAACATTTGTACAGTTTTTGGTGTTTAAAATAATTGAAACGTGATTTTCTGCCTAAACAATTTGTTATTTTTTGCTTTTTTTCTGTTTTCCACACAGTTATCGGTTTGTTTGTTGTTGCTGTTCGCCTCGTTAACAGTTAGCTATTTCTTTTGTTGCTTTTTTTGCTCAAATCTGCGTTTTCATCAAACAATTTTTGTATTTTGGTTGTTTTGAAAGATTTAAAACTGTTTTGTTTAGTAGCCCTTTTTCTAATTAGGGTTTACCGTTAACACACATTCTATTTATATTAAGAAGGATTGCTTTTGTCATTTGGTTCAAATCGTACCCATATATTGGAAAGTGCCGCACATAGTCCTTGTTGTTGCACCTAAGCGAAGCCACTTACTAAGTCCGAAATCCGTTATTTTTATGTGAAAGTTGGCGGTGAGCAGTATATTTTCCGGTTTAACATCACGATATATTACACCAGCATTGTGGAGAAAGTCTACAGTAGCCGAAATAGAAAACATACAGTTATTAGAAGGGCGAAGACAAAAATTCAAAGAGTTTAATTACCAATGGCCAGTGCGATTTCCGCTAAATATACCCTTATGAGATCCAATGAGAAATGAGTTAATTTGGAGAAGAGTTCACCATTCGGCACATATTCCGAAACTGTAACGAATTCAATAATAGATTTAGTTAATACTTTTCATTAGTTATATTTCTAATAAACAAATATTTTCTCAGAAAAATTAAAAGTTATTTCCCCTAATTTATTTGAAGTTGATGCGTCAGTTAGTTTTGGAGATATGAGCGTGTTTTCAAGGTACGAAACGAGTCGGTGAGAGAAATTTCTCTGAAATGGCTGAACCGATCATCTTGAAATTTTCAAATGAAATTTTACATATATTTGCCAGATAATGATAGAAGGCATCAAATTCATAATTTTCACTTATTAAGCATCTCTGAAGTTTAAATTTTTAAGCGACTGTTTTTTAAGAAGCTGCCATTTTGTCAAAAATCATCGAAGTGTTGACTAGTCGTTCGGTTATTACCTGCATTCATCTTTAGTTAAAATAAATTTGTAAAAAAAAATCACAAAAAACGATTTTTTAGGACTTGCAAGTGGATATAACCCCTAAGCGTTGTATCCGATCTACTATCTTCGCTGATTTAGGGATTACATGGGTTCATTGATTCAAAAAACTACTCTATTATCTTCATGAAATTTTACACAAGACTTTCAGATAAAATTCTTAAAAATCTGGAAGGATTATTTTTTCGATTACAACTATTAAGGGAGTATTCTAGAATTTTGAAATTTCGATTTTTTTTCATATATTTAAAGTTTAGACTTTCAAAACTATGACCTTGGAAGGATTTTTCAAAATTCGACTTATTTTCGGAGATACAGCCGATTTTGTGAGATGGCGTCAGTGTTCACTAGAATTGTCTCCTAAACTTTAAACGCGTTTTTCTCGAAACTACTTTTTTCCACACGTTACCGGCATTATCTCAAGTTCTATACAACCGATTTACTTGAAATTTTGTGTGAACCTTCTTTATATTATCCTTTATCGTTCCTACAAGCATCGTGTCAAAATTTTTGTTTTTATTATTTAAAAAAAAATTCAGGAATTTCAAGAAAAAAGCGTAAAAAATGGTTTTTATTTTCAGGCAGTGGCCATTTTTCAAAAAAAATAAATATAAATTTCCCGATTCCCGGACTATAACAGCATCCTTACTGATTAAGAATTTCTTTTGATTTTGTTTTTCAGACCACCAGGAGAGTCAGGATCAATGTCACCAGGATGCGCTATTTTTTACACCTGTCTCTACGCCCCACCCCCTCCCCCTCTAATTATTTTAATTTTTAATATTTTTTTGTGAAATTTTGTTTCTGTATTCTTAAGATATCAATAAAAACACCATACAAAATGGATAGTAAAAATATGTTTTTTTTTTTTTTAATAAAATTAAAAAAACTGCCCAAAATTTGATTTCTAGAGTAGAATACCCCCTTAAAAAAATATGCCAAAAATCCAATTTTCAGTTTTTTTCTTCGTCCAAGTCTAAGTTGAGGTTTTAACTAAAATATCGTATTTTTTACTTTAGATGATCTTTTAAAGAGTTATCCTGCCAACGCGGGCGCATCTTTTTTCCGATGAGGTCACCGGAAATGGCGTCGCAATGGCCGAGTTTAAAAAATTTTCTTTCAAAAATTTCAGAATCTCTTTGTTAATAGTGTATGTTTGTAACAATGAAGAAATCTAATAAAATATTTCAATTTTTATATGGGGGAAAAAATTGAAAAAAGTGCTACTTTTTACACGAGGAAATTCATGCCTCAGGAAAGTCGAATTATGAATTGTGCACTTGGAAATTTCTAGCGCTTGATCTGTACAGCTTAAACTCATATCACACTGAATGGAAATACGCGATTTAAAACCGCAGAAAAAATCGTTCGTACGTACTTTCAAACACTGGAGAGTCGAAGTCAATGGCTACTAGGATTTAGTTTAGTCTTTAGCATTCATTTTCATAATGTAATGTTAATTTTAAATCATCTTACGTATATGCAAATTACGACGATTCTGCCATGAATCCACTTGTTGTACAATAAACGAATGGTGACCGCACAACTTTTGAATATCCGCTTCGTCTTTTATTTGCTGCACACTGTTCTCTTCGATTATCTGTAAAAGCCATAACAGCATGAGTTAATAATTACAAGAAACAAAAAAAAAAACAAAACAAAATAAAAAAAAAGTAATAACGAAAAAAAAAGCGAGTAGTTAACGCAAATTAGTCATAAGATACAATAAAAAGATTCGATTGTGAAATTCGAGTTTGCGTCAAGTGAAGTAAGACATTTACGCGTTTTATACTTACTTTGGACTTTTTCAACACTTTGAGTGCATAAATAGGCGCAGGATGTAATGGTGTTGTCGTCGAGCTGTTTGAGGCTTCAGTCGTTTGTTGTTGTTGTGTTAAATCTTGCGCGTAGCGCTTATTAATTACTTTGAAGACAACACCGAATGCACCCTTGGCCACCAAGTCTACAATGTGGAATTGATCGTTGCGACTGGCTTCCTTAAAATGTGAACTGAATATGGCATTGGTAAGTGGCTTATGCCATGGAGTCTTAGAGCGACGCTGCTGTGCCGATGTTAAACTGTTGACAATACAAAATTATTACATACAAATATATAAACAATAATAATAATAAATAAAAACACACAGACATGCATACACGACTAGTTAAACGGTTAAATGCCCTGTTTGTGTGTGTATGTATACATATTGTCGGTTCAATTACCTTTTTCTGGTTGACTTATTGCGATTGTGAAATGAATTTCTATTAGCACCACCGGTAAAGCTCCAATTTAGACGGCCACTTAAGCTGCCAAAACTCCAAGCAGATGCCTGTAAATGCGAGCAGAAAGTTTGTGAGATGTTAAAAATGTATTTATGATAAAGAATTGTTTACAATAAATTATTTGTTTTTTTTTTTCTGAAAAATGTTGTTTACTATAAATTTTTTTTCGGAAAAATGCGTTCTAGCACTTAAAGAATCAATGGCCCGTTTAACGCTCACATCAATGGAGAACCGTTAAGGCGGGCAGTCATTAATTAAAATTGATACGATTATGTTATTTATAAACTCAACGTTGATACAGAGCACTGAACCTTCGATAATGGCATACGTGCACATTTGGCGATTTGAACTTGTCCGCCTCAAAACTGTGCGAAATGCAATGCATGTACTCCAATTAATTGCTTGTTGGATTTGAAGTGGGGTGTCGATTACGGCAAAGATTTAATTTAGCACAGTGAGAAGAAAAAATATGACTTTGATTGGTTGGGAGAGTAGATAATACAAAGGTGAGTGGAGAATTATGACACAGTTTAACACATTTGTTGTAGTGCGTTCTAACGGTTTGCTTGTTTTGACGATATTTCACACAGTCTAAGTGTTTATTATTGTCATTATGTTGTTGTTATTACTTTTCGAACACGTTATTATAACAGAAGTTATTATTTCATGCGAAGTATGTTTGTATATGTGCGTGTCGTAGACTCATTTACATAATAACAACAAAATTTCTGAGCGAATTGAAAGTTGTAACGGCATAAAAAGTGAGTTCGAAAACAAATATGTATGTATGTATGCTCGTATACTTTACGGTATTGTATGATGTCGTAAGCTATGTTATGTATTGTGTTATCAGAAAAATAACATACTTGCACACAATTTACACGAATGTTGTACTGCAAGCGCTTTTCTTTAACAACAACAATACTATATACGACGCGCATGTGAAAACAGTATATTTTCACGCGCAATTTTTACATTCTATTTTATGTATGTATGTATGTATGTACATATATTTTTATATGTATGTATATATATGTATATCATATGTATAAAAAAGAGTGCAAAACACGAAGTCACAATAAAACAAGGTAGTAAACAACAAGTTATTAGTGTTGAAATATTACTACTACGTTCTGGAAAAATATTGTATATGATGTTTTCAATAAAGTAATTTAGATTTGTTGAGAGAAAATATTGTCAAACCGTATTGTACTGAATATAGTAAATAAAAATCAAGATAAAATAAACAAATATGTAGTTAAAAATGTGTAAATATTTTCAATGCAAAACTAATACTACATGTATGTATTTTCAGATATACTATATACTATATCGTCACCTAAAATACAAAACAACGTATCGTAAAAAAATCGTAATAGTTATTTTTTATTACTTACGATTCACTACATCATATTACATACATATGTATACATTAGGGTGCTTTTTTTCAATACTGTCATGAAATGTTTTTGGAAATACCCTAAAAAAATTCCCTGAAAATTTGAGCCCTTAATATTAACATTTCAAAGATGGTACATACATATGTACATACATACGATATGTAAATAAAAAATCGATGAAAACCGATCGAAAAAAGTCGAATATCTCGAAAAGTATTAATGATAGCGATTTTAACCTTGAATCTTTTTTGTAGCAAATAAAATTTCCTACAAGTTTGTATTGTAAATTTTTTTTCTCTTTTCATTTAGGAGATATTTGCAAAAAAAATGAGAATTTCATGGAAAAGTCAGGTTTAGAGCTCCATACTACCTCGCCGGTGTGAGTTTCGACTTTGTCGCCATGCACACTTTTGTAGAGTGCGCAATTCTGAGAAATATTTCATGACGGGATTCGAAAAAAAAATTAATAGTTCAAAAAAAAAAAAACACCCTAATATACATACTATGCATGTAGTATGAAATTTTCAGCTCGCGTTGTCAGATTTAACCAGTATATGTATGTATGTATATCTAACCATTTTATAACCAAAACTCAAATTTGGTTTCAATATGGGGGGGGATCTTTCATATGTATTTTTTTTTCTTCGTTTGTAAACTTATGAAAAGTGATGTTACGTTATTTTTTATTTTTGGCGAATTAAATTTATTTTTTTCTCTTTGCCATGACATTTTTTCTAAATTTGTTTATGTAAAAAAATGCAATTGCGCTTCAAAAACACTTCCGGTATGAATTTAGTCACGCCAAAAATATGTACTTTGCACCAAAAATAAAAACAATTTTGGTTTTTTCAAAATCGTTTACATATTCTGTTAGAATACAGAATATAAATTTACATATTTTTTTTAAGTTTGAATATCAACTATGTACGTAGCATGGATACCAAGTAGTTTGACAATATTTCAAAAATTTCAGATTTCTGCCGCTACAAAAACAACAACAGCAACAATATTTTCAACAAAAATAGTTTTATAAGATGCATATTTTGCATAAATAAAAAATTGCAAAATATTTTCGAACATGTTCGTGACTATAAATATTTTACTACTAATGTATATATATAAATGCGCTCGTAATGCTAATACGTGTAATTTAAATGATTTGTTGGTGTAATTTAAATTGACAAAAGCCTCTATTAATTTTAGCGTTTTAAATTAGTAATAAATTACATAAATTATTTATTTAAAAAAAGTGACTATCAATAGTAAATTACATTAGCTTTTCGTAATCACTTGTGAATCTTATCAAAACTTGGCACTGATAGCCTTTGAAATGTTAGCGAACTGAACTTTGCATGCACATATTGTTTTAATTAAGACAAAAAAATATTGTCATTACGATATTTACCGATTTAAAAGTTTTGGAGTTGACACATTTAATATTTACAAAAGTATTATATGTGTCTAAAGAACAACAACAAATACTACAGGAGCCTAAAGAATAACTTTTAACAACTTAAGATTTTTCAACGGTTAAAAATATATAAAATATAAGATTTTTGGAAATTGAAAAACCAAATAAAATTCAGAAAATCAAAAAACTTGATGTACTGCCATGTATAACTCAGCATGATATGTGAAAAAAATATATATATAATTATAAAAAAATATTTAATTATAAAAAAATATTTAATTATAAAAAAAATATTTAAAATTTTAAAAAAAAATATTTAATTAAAAAAAAAAAATATTTTAATTATTTAAATTTGTATTTCTATTGGCAGTTAAAAATCTCAGCACAGCATTTTCTTCTTTTTTATTGCCGTAGCATTTTACACATTTTTAAAGAGTAACAGAAAATAATTTTATCGGCAAATTCTGCAAATAAAACGAACATGTTTAATTAACTGTAGCAAACGAACTCTCCAAATGTAAAATTGTAATCAGCTGATGTTTGTTTACTTTTTACATACATACAAAGCCTTTCTCACTTTTACTACAAGCAATTCACCACACGGCGCGGTGAGTTGTGAGCTGCGCGTTTTGCGGACGTAAGAAGTGCTTTTTTGAATGCTTGTGTGTATTTGTATGCATGTGTATTCGTACTAGCAATGACAGAGTTGAGATGTAGCAAATGGAACAGAAACAGAAACAGATTTTCAAACATTTCTGTGCTTGATTCAAGCGAACAGCAGCAGAAACGATATGTATATAGAAACTAAAATTATGAAGTTTTTGTTCTAAAATATTATATTTTTAGCTGGTTTCAATACGTTGCCGCAGACTTTACGGCGTTTCCTGTCAATTATATGTTTTTGCCACTGCTCCGAATTCGCCAGTTTAGCCACAAATATATATACATAAGTATATACTATACATGTGTACATATAAACTGGCACTTGATTAGATATAGGTGACACAATTTTTTTTTTTTTTTTATGAGAGTTCCTCATAGCATTCAACCAACAACAATTACACCGCCCCATTCGCGTCAAACAGACGCAATAAATGCCACGCGGTATTTAAATACATTACGAGGTAAAAAAAAGTAAACGTAGACACAATAATCACAAAATGGCTAGTGCTTTGCATTAGAATGCCACTATCAGCGCGACACCACCTAGCCAACAACAACAAAATGCTAAGCATTAATAATAATAAAAATAAACACAGAAACAAAAGCAATAACAAAATTACACGTGTGTAACGTTGTTGTTTGTGTGCGCTACAGTCGTCGCTGTCGCGTTGTAAACACATATTACTTGTTGTGTTGTTGTTGTTGCTTGCTTGTGGTGGTAGTGTCACTTGTGATTACTCAACAATTTTTCCACTGCACAGCAGAAAAAATATTGTAATTACAATACTACAGAACGAGAGAAACAATAACATACGTCGCGGAGCGATACTGAATCTTGATGCACTTCACTAGACACGATTCAATTACACATTCAGATGAAGTTGCTCGGTTAGCGGGCGGACTGGCGAACAGGCGTTCAGCCAGCCGGCTGTGGGACACGCGTATGCCACGACTTTGTTTTGCGCGTTTTTTACGTACGTCAAACTAATAAAAATTGGTAATGAGCCGACGAAACTGTCAGCCAGTTTACACCAAGTACCTTAGCTTACCCGTTTTGAGCGCGCTCCTCAGTCAACTAGACACACGATGCTGCAGCGTTCTTTAGCGTTATGACTGCGTTTTGACTTATGCGGCTTTGCTTAACACGAACAAGTTTCACGGCGTGGAATATTTATGTTTATATTAAAACGCACAAATATTTAAAAGTCTATATTTTAATTGTTTATGTTTTTACAATGCTGCTTTTGCGTATTCACCAGGTTTTTCTGTTTGCTTTGTTTTGCTTGCGTTAGAGAAAATGTTTCTGTTTTTGCTCGGAAGACGGTTGAACACGTTGTGAGCCAGTGTGTTGGGCAGAGCGACCAGCTAGAGTCGCTAATGTTGACTGATGCGTTGTTAAGCGTGCCAACAACGCCAAACGTGCCGAATCGAAAAGCAAAACAGAGCGTCCAAAGACCTGCGCGTGTGGCTACTAGCGTCAGCGTTGCGCCGCTGAGCGACTACATAGCGTGTACATAGTACACATGTATGTATGTACATGCATACATTTACCGCGCTCCTCTCACCACTGCTGTTGACGTTGTCGTTGTCGGTGTTTTCACTGCTATTGACGCTTTTATCGCCACCTTCGTCACAATAACGCAGCTCTATTTTCTTCGGAAACATGCGCTTATGAGCGGGTTGAAATCACCACTCTGAGATCAGTAAGCAGCTGGTAAACCAACCGCTTGTTTTTGTAATCGAAACGCAATTGCTCGACAATGAAATTCTTTTCAGGGCCTCGATCGATACCCTGCCAACACGCATTATATATAAAGTCTACGACGTCGCAGCTATCATCGAGGCAGTGAGAGAACTCGCTCGTCTATAGCCTCGTCTACTTGACTCCCGCATGTAATAAGGAAATCAAAACCAATTTTGAAATGACGATAAATAAGCACGTCTTCATATTAGTTCACAAGTTCGATATCGTATTTCATATCTATAGGTACAAAAAAGTTTTTCTTCCATTAAATCAAGCCTTTTTAACTTTTTTTAATTGTTAAGGATTATACAGGGCTTGCCCGGAAAGTAATAGGAATGGTTTTCTTGCGCCTCGATTGCACTTCGGAGCGTGCGCGTACCGACTGGATTCGGTAGAGGGCGTTCCTAGCTAACGAACGAGCGGCTGGTCACTTATCTCCGAGCACCTGGAGAGTCAGGACAAACTTTTTCCCGAGTGACTCACGCGATTAAATTCTGTGTGAAACTCGGTAAATCTGCTAGAACACGTTTGTTGTGATCAAGCAGGCTTACCCAGATGTTGTTTTAGCAAGAAATGATGTGTTTCGGTGGCACCAGGCCTTTTTGGAGGGCCGGGAAGAGGCCTGGGAGACTTGCGACTTCGACAAACACCAACAATGTGACTCGTGTGCGCAAAGTTTTGAACTCAGACCGTCGCGTTTTCGTTTAATTGCCCAGATGCCAAGTTTTAGGTGGAAGTTCCCAAGAGACTCAAACGAAGGGTCAATCGGGTCCGACAAAACATCGCAGCTCACACCGCCTTTCTTGTGAAGAGCTGCCTAACCAAGGCCGGCATCCCAGCCCAGATATAGTTTTTTTTAGTTTCCTTGCCTGAAAAGGCCGATGAAAGGCAAGCATTTTGAGACGACAGAGGCAAGCAGCATGCAACTCGGCTCTCAAGGCTATTCCGGAAAATTGCTTCCGTGACGCTTTCAACGCTTGGAAATCGCGCAGGCAGCGCTGCATCGACGCAGAAAGAGCCTATTTTCAAAGTTTTTAAAGAATTGTAACGACTCAATAAATTTTTTTTTAATCGACTCAGTCCTTTTACTTTCCAGACAAACCATGTATTTCTGAGAACGAAATGTTGTAGCTTCTACGAATCATAATGAAAAATCAAAGTGCTTAACTCGTTTTATTTGGGGCTGACTGTATCACCACGTTGTCGACTGTTTAAGGAAAATAAAATATCAAAAACCAGTTGGCGCAGACAAACTACTTTTACTGTGAGGTGAGAGCGCGCGTTTATCAATACAGCGATTGGGGCCGAATGAAAAAAAAAAGTTTCGCTGATAACGAGTGATGCAGCGGGGAATGCTCAGACAACAGCTAAACAAAACTGTCTGCGACAAGGCGGCCAAGGTGTGGACACAAGTACAACAATAAAATAGAAAATTAAAACAATTAACAAGAAATATACGTTAAAGCAACAACAATAAATCAAACAATACAAGTTTCAAAACAAACTGCTACAACAGCAAATCGGCCAAAGTAGATGACAACAAAAAAGTGATGATGAAATCTTCACTTGGCCGAAAATCAGCAGCGCATCAGTTCGTAGGGCACATTCGTAAGCATATTGAATGAGAGATTGCTCACTCTGTTACATGTACATAGGCCTGCGAAATTGTGTTTGAAGTCGAAAAATCACAAAGGGATCGGAAGAATTAAAGAAATTGCGTTCGTATCGCTACTATTAAATAAAGTCACGACGAGTTCCACATAAAGATTCATTTATATTTACTTTCGTACTTAAGGCGTTTCAAGGCCGTGGTTATAGTAAACTACATACATATGTACATGTGTATAAATCTGCTTATACATACATACATATTATTAGGCTCTATTCATAAGTATGTACATACATATGTACAGGTATATGGGCAAACAATGTGTGTATATAATGTAGGGGTTTATAAACATTTTCAAGTGCGTAATTTAAATTCACGACAGCAACATGTGCCATGTATGTATGTAGATGTGTGGGTATGTAGAGCTTCTATATTCTCTATTCTTTATTTCTAATCATACACACCGTACATTGGCCGATTCAGGTGAATCAAGTTTGCCTGCAAAAATAATAATAACAAACAAAAGCGTTGAATTGATAAAAAGCATTCTAAAATAAAAAATAATTACTTTAAAATTAGAACAATAGTCTATTGAAAAGTGATAGGAAAGTGCAAAATAATTAACAGTTATTCACTGCTTTTTTATTAGCAACTTTTTTGAAACTACCTTCGTATGTGTGTGTACTGTGCTGATGAATGATTGCGCATATTTACGGCGGGCGTTCTTTTTACAAAAAAAAAAAAAAAGAAAAAAAAAAAAAAAAAAAAAAAACAAAAAACAAAAAAAAAAAAAAAAAAAAAATAAAATTAGGAACAAATAAATGAAACATAATTAAAAAATGGGTTTGTTGAAACATGTCAAACGAGTTTTATTTATTTCCTTTAGGTTTTATCAAAAACTAACTAATGCGAATATGAAGCATTTCAGCAGCATTTGAAACTTTATAGCTTTTGAGTACGGCGAAGCGCGTGGGAAGCTCAATTTAGTGTGACAACACAAAATAAATATTGTTTTTATATAGTACATACATACATACATACATAGGTATGTATGAATTTCGCATTAGTTTTATGTTGATATAATGTCCGTCTGTATGTACTATATAAGAGCACTAGTAGTTTCTCAGTTTCTTCTCCATATAAACTGAGCGATCAAAATTAAGCACTTTTATGGAAATTTTTTGCTTGGAAAGTTATATTCCCGAAAGTTTTGTATATGTATTTTTGCAAAGCAAGGGTACAAACGCCGAACCAATTGTTGAAATTGAAATATTATAGCATACAGCTGTCATACAAATTCAACTATCAACATCAAGTTCTTGTATGGAAGGTTTTTTTTATTTATAAAGATATAGAAATATGTGTACATAACTTCGAAAAACAGAAGTTAACGTTTTTTCTTGTTTTCGTTTTTATATAAAATGATATATCCTTCGATGTGGTGCTCTAATATGTATTTTAACGTAATTTTATTTTAAACTACAATTCGAATCGAGTTTTCTTAACATTTATATATAATATTTCAATGAAAAGGCCACGCTGTTATTATGGACAACTCAAAATGCTCTCTCCATACGAAGTGTGCTAGTACTGAAGGCTAATATTATCTACACAACTGTACAAACATGTATGTACATACAAATGTATATACTTAGAGAAATAGTTCGAAATTATTCAGCACTTTTCGAAACGTTCTCACTAGCTTCAAGTAAAATTTAGCAGGTAGAAATTATGGTAAAGCAAGTAGACCTTATATTTATTTAACATAACATGTGCTCGAATATATACAAATACATATGTATGTATGTACATACATATGTACATGCACTTCGTATTTAACTCCCTATGTTCTGTACACTACGGCAAACATCCCTTCCCAATGACTAGCTAGAAAAACCCAGTCAAAGATAGTTAAGGGCAACTTTTGGTATAAACATTTGTCCGAAGCCACACGTTATGTTATGCTTAAATATTCGTAGATTTAACAGGTAAAAGCCATAAACAAAAATATGTACATACATACATATACATATGTATGTCAATGATGAAAAATTCACCATAGGTAACTTCAATAGCAACAGGGGGAGATAATAAAGAAAAATGTAAACAATTCTATGGTGTGATATTCGAACCCTTGAAGAAAGTAACTCTACCAACCAGCATAACAACAATTATGGCGACGGTAAAGGTGGTGTAAAATCAACCACACTATAACCGCATTTTATAGTACACAATGAAAAATATAAAACTACGTCATTTGGCAAATCATTTCATACATAAAATATGTAAATGACTATAAGCAACGATTGAAATAACAGCAAAAAGAATTGTACGTAGGGAACATAGCACGTCGTATACGCTTGAAGCTTGAGCAATTTTGGGGGTGGTGTGGCAGGAGGTAGAATAAAAGAAGTGAGCAACAGCAAATCACGAAGTTATTGAATGAAAATAGCAACAAAGGCAGAAATAGCACGAATCACATACACCTATACATATGTGTATCTTTTCGTGTACATGTATAAATGTTTACATATTTTAGGAAAATCTAAATATAACAAAAAATGCTAACAAAAATACGTATGTTTGCACATTTATATATCTATATGTACATGTGTATATGCAATATAGTATTCGAGCATGTTTGTGTATAAATGCAAATATACTTAAAATTTAACAGCTGTTTTTCGGTTAACAGAAAGTTTTGCTCGGGACATAGAGGAAGCATTATTCGCGCAAAATCATTTTCTTTTGTTGTTCCTACGTTTCGTGGTGGTAAATAACAAAGACACAGCTCTTCTGACTTTTATTACCTTTTTGCGCAGAAAAATAAGAAAACTACGCAAAAGGGGCGGTGGGAAAAGTAATAACAGCAGAGCTGATTCGACGCGAAATGGTCGTTGAACGTTTGGCGACGCAGTTAAGCCTTAGCTCACACTCCAGCAGCGCATTACGCTTTGCACATACAATACGAACATATTGAGATTCGATGCCTTTTACCCATAAGCGTTGCTGCTCTGCGCTACTTTAGTATACACGGACTTTAGTGGCAATAGCTACAGTTACTGCGTGCAATGACACTGACACTGTTAACGCATAGGCGCACGTACTTGAGGGTGGGTTCACATGGCTTCCTCTTGCTCTTATTACTTTCTACCACCGAATACCAAATGTAAAAGTACATACAAACTGTCGTACATATTTATATATTCTGCTGCTGTGCTGTCGTTATAGACGCTGCTGCGTAATGATGTCAACGTATAGATATTCAACATGACATGTTAAAGGCAATTAACTAACTGACCCCCAACGTAGTTCAAAATAGAAACCAGCAACAACAGCAATAATTCTACTGCTGCAACGCGTGTGTTGAGTAGAAGCACAAATGTTTATATTATGAATTATAATAACAAGGTTCTAGTCATAGAAATGTGAGCAAGGATGCAAATATGATTGAATTGCAATGTTAATATTGTCTAATTTAAGTCCATACCTGTCTAGAGCGTTGAGTTCCGTGATTGTTAGCAGCTGATTGCTCTTCACTATTATGTTCTATTTCAAATGATTCTGACTTTTTGCTGATGTTCGTACTTTTGCTTCGTGTTTTTTGAGTTTTGGTATAAGAAAAGTTCTGCTGCTGTGGGTCTTCTTTATCCTGGACTTGTTCACTCACAAGTTGTTTGGATGCACTCTCTTTCTGCTGCCGTTGCTTTGGCGACTTTGTGGTCTGCTCATTCCTGGACGCACTGACACTGTTTCCCATTAAAGTTTCCGTTTACAATACATTTATTGGGTTTGTTTTGCTTTCACCGTAGTTTTGTTTCTTTCTTTTCCTCTTTTAACGCTTCATCCTTTTTATAACTTTCTAAAAAAATACTCGTTGCTATTATTTTGTCGTTTGCTTTAATTTTCACTTTCTGATAACAAAAAAGTTGAAAGAAATTTTTCATTTAACAAAACGTCTTTACAGCAATAAATTAAACGTTTTGTTGAACTATTAGTTAGGGCACACTTTAAATTAGATCTTTATGTTTTAATTCTTGCTGTTAAACTACTGAATAAATTTATATTTGTTTTTAAAATTAAAGCGACCCTATAATACTCTTTTACATCCAACAGCAAACGAGAAATGCGAAATGCGAACGAGTTCGAACCAATACATAAAATGCTACGAATTGAAATTTTACAGTGCTGCCAGGTGAAACCAATAAATATTCAGAAGATGAAAGTTATTTTATTTAAAATTTTTTTTCAATAAAAGTGATTGCAACATAATTTGCATGAAAAATTAATACATTTTATATTTTAACATAATTTTTAGAAAATAATTCCTTAATTTCCTATTCTATCACAAAATTCTATTTATCCACACAAGGTCATGATTCGCGATCACATCCAATTTGAATTTTGAATAAAAAGAACTTTTTAGAGTTGTACGTCAATAATTTATTCATACGTCAGAAATACTTGCGGCTGAAACGTAAATCTACAGTATTAAATATTTCCTTATGTGTTACATACATATGTATGTGAACACCGATATTTATTTAAGATACATTAATAACATGTATTTATTGACATGTGGGTTCTGCTTGCTATCTTTTTAATAAGCTGAAAAGTTAATATTTTTGTATATTAGCGTTAATGGCGCCGGAAAAGCACCTTATGCAAAGCGTCTATGTCAATTTCCAAAGGTGTTTTCACAGAGGAATTGCGCGAACTTGAACTTGTTGGTATTGCTGGAGCGGTGGGCTTGTTTGAGGCGCGGGGGTTTACCAGGAGACATTTCATAGGTTGACCATCTAACTGCCGGTTGTGGTATGTATCCACCGCTTTCTCTGCATCCGTAAGAGATTTATATATTACTTCTGCAACGCCGGGACGCACCAAACGTGAATCATATAAAGGACCGATATCCTCGAACAATTCTTGGATATCTGACTGAGTTACGCTGCTATGCAAATTACTAACTACAATGCGATAACCGGAGGATGATGATGACGATTTAAGTGGGTTTGAAAATATACCCATAGACACATGTGGATCAGGAGCACGTTCCAAACGTGAACGCATCTCATATGAGAGATGTGATGATGGCTCCGGCACATATCGGCGTTTATAAATATCTGGACTTGATTGTCGGGTGCTAGGCCTTAATATGCCCTTGGGTGGGGGTGGTGGTAGGTCTGGTGACATGCGACGCTCACGAGGTTTATAAACATCAAAAGGATCAAAACCTTCATTATTTGCCACCCATGAATTCATGCGCCTTATTGGTGGTGTTGGCGAGACGACACGTTGGCCAAATGAGGCAAAGTCATTTGTTACCGTGCGGCTTAGTCTTGTGGCGGCAGCTATTTCCTCTAAAATAAATAAATTACAAATATTAAATTACAAATATGCTTACTCATTTAAATTATTAAAGCAAAGCACTTACCTTCTTCCAAGCGTTCCATGTCATCGTAGTCTACATAGCCACGCGGTACATTTATTAAATCTGGCAATCGCGCTGATACATGAGCAGGCTGCCTTGCAAACGGTTGAGTACTTTTCAATCCTGGTTTAGCTTTTAGTACACCATTTCGATACGCTGCTGTATACAACTTTTTTGTTGCGCCCCGTGTTTTTAGTCCGCCAGCGGATAACTTTTTTGCCAATAATCGTTGACGTACATCACCACTAGCTCGTGTTAATTCTGACAATTTATCACGCGCATCCCGTATTTTTTCACGATTCTTCTGTATAATTTTATTTCGTGCATCAGTCACCACACTCTGCTTGAATACAGGCTTATTCAACGTTTTTCGTAAGGCCAATCCTTTTCGAGGATTTTCCGTATTATTGCTGAAATAGAAAAGAGGATTACAGTTTAATAAATTTCTTTTCATCGCTTTACACTTATTATTATAAATAAGTATGAACTTCGCCATTTTAACTACACTTACAATTTCTTTATAGCTGATGGCACAGCGATTTTTTTGGTTTTAATTATTTCATCCAAACTAAGATCCATGGCTGTTCCTGGCGTGTATAACTTTTTGTTCCAATCAATTAACAGCGTTTTATAGATTTCTTTTCCTCAAATTGTTGAAAAAAGAAACAAATATGAGCCTGTGTGAGAAAGTATAAAAAGCCGATTCGCGTTTATTGAAAAGTTGGCTGCAGTTCCTATATTGTGAATATTCAAACTGTGTGTAAGAAGCAGAAAATATATTTAGCTCTAGCGGAATATTCTTCACATGTAACGCTTTTAGATATTTTTTTCTGAATGTTTGAAATTATGAACTTGTACGAGTTTTTATACTTTTTTTCACTTTGCCTCTTCATTGACCCAGGTACCTGATATTATTTTTCCTCGCTGTACCCTAACTACCTTATCTTAAGCTGCAGCTGCAAGCTCAGTATATACTGTGGCTGCAAGTTATAACAAAAGCTATTTTCTAAGAATTAAGTTAGCAACGACTTGCACCAAGGACGTTGCGACAAAAGAAGGCAGGTATACATAATTTTTACCTTAATTAACCTAACTTTGACTAAACGAAATAATAATTTCAGGAGGATTATTATTTTATTAATATTTCGATTTATAATCATAATTCTCAGAAATATATTCTTTTGTGTTTTTGTGGGAGGCTTTCAGTCCTAAAAACTGTCCTGAGTTTTTATTGATGCTTTCAAAAACAGGTTTTTAAAACCCTCATTTCTCAATATTGGTTAGTGCATTGCAAGTGCAGCTTCTGCCATCCTAATATTGCTCGACACCGTCTTAACACTAGATTGCCTAAGCAAATAATTTTGACTGCTTTCGAATTTCAATTAAAAAAATAGTGATTTAAGGGGGTATTCTAGTCTAGAATCTCGAATGTCGAGCTGTTTTCAACAATTAATGAATAAGAAACACTAGATATTATTACTATCCGTTTTTTATCATTTGTTTATTGAACTTAGAAGAGTACACAAAATAAATAAAAAAAAAAAAAATTTATCGAGTTATGCGTCCTTGAAGAAAAGGCCATGATTTCTACCCTTGTCGTCATCTGAAAAGTAAAACAATGACAGATTCTTAATGAGTACGAATGTCGCTGTCATGAAGCAGCAAAACAAAAAAAAAATTATTTCATAAAATGGCGGCTACTCAAAAAAAAGTTCGCTATGTCATGAAGCAGCAAAACTAAAAATTTTTTTTTTTCATAAAATGGCGGCTACTCAAAAAAAACGTCGATTTTTTCAATTTTGTTGATTTTTTTTTTTTAAATATTATAAATTTCAATTTATTATAATTATTTGTATTTTTTATTTGCTTCTAATGATAGAGATATATTTAAAGAACATTCATTCCAAATTTCAAATAAATCGACTGATTAGAACTTGAGGTATTGTGGCTACCGCTTCAAAAAAGGAGTTTTGAGAAAAACGCGTTTAAAGTTTTATACGAGTCTAGTTGCCACGTCACTAAAATGGCTATAACTTTGAAAACAATTTGAGTTTTGAAAAATCCTTCTAGGGAGTTATTTTTGAATATCAAAACTATCGAATGATGAAAAAAAAATTTTTTCGATTTTTTCAAATTTTTCAAAAATCAGCTAGCCTCGAGCGCACAAGTTCTCAAGGCTGTATCTCCGAAACTATTACTCGGATCAACTAGAAAATTTAGGGCAATATTCTAAAGGTGTTCTAATAACTTAATAAGACAATAAAAAAAAATCGATTTTTGAAATCCGTAAACCGATGTAACACCTTTATGGCATTTAGAAAAATACATAGTTTTAAGCACCAGAGATCAGTGATGAATAGAATGTGATTAGGGTTAGACAGTTCAAACTCTTGTATGCGGAGAGCTTAGCAAAGTCGGATTGTTTTTATAACTGCCGCTTCAAATAACTGGAGTACTTCGTTGAACAGAGTAACTCAAATAAGCTGATACATGATACTCCCATTCTGTGTGTGACTTAAAATATTAAATTAAAACGCAAATTTGTAATTTATTTAGTTTAGAGGAAATAGCTGTCGCCACAAGACTAAGCCGCCCGGTCACAAATGACTTTGCCTCATTTGGCCAACGTGTCGTCTCGCCAACACCACCAATAAGGCGCATGAATTCATGGGTGGCAAATAATGAAGGTTTTGATCCTTTTGATGTTTATAAACCTCGTGAGCGTCGCATGTCACCAGACCTACCACCACCCCCACCCAAGGGCATATTAAGGCCTAGCACCCGACAATCAAGTCCAGATATTTATAAACGCCGATATGTGCCGGAGCCATCATCACATCTCTCATATGAGATGCGTTCACGTTTGGAACGTGCTCCTGATCCACATGTGTCTATGGGTATCTTTTCAAACCCACTTAAATCGTCATCATCATCCTCCGGTTATCGCATTGTAGTTAGTAATTTGCATAGCAGCGTAACTCAGTCAGATATCCAAGAATTGTTCGAGGATATCGGCCCTTTATATGATTCACGTTTGGTGCGTCCCGGCGTTGCAGAAGTAATATATAAATCTCTTACGGATGCAGAAAAAGCGGTGGATACATACCACAACCGACAGTGAGATGGTCTATGAAATGTCTCCTGGTAAACCCCCGCGCCTCAAACAAGCCCACCGCTCCAGCAATACCAACAAAACAACCTTGGGAAATTGACATGAACACTTTACATAAGATGCTTTTCCGGCGCCATTGTGTTCAAGTGGCCATGGGTGGAAGAATATAGTTTCAGTGGTTTTCAATGTTTTTTTTTTTTTAATTTTTATTTGCATTTTTTACAAATATAATCATATACATAAGTATCAATGATTTTTTCAATATGGATTTTGGTTAAAACTGTTCATTGGACTTTACAAAACTGCTATGTATTTGTATTTGTTTTATAGTAAGTATACATATGTATGTAATAATTTCACAAAATACATAAGAATGCGCTGGACAATACATAAACGTCTTTCCAAATGTCTTAAATATGCATGTTAATATGTATGTATGTATGTATATATAAATTGTAATCAATAAACTTAATGACTAATCAGGGACTCGTTGATGCGTCGTCACGTCTCGTTTTAAACACCTAAAAAGAATTTAAATTTATAATTAAACATATAGTAGGCACTAAACTCCTCCGATCCACACAATCCTCAACCGCCCATTTCTTATTGACTTTCTTGATTTTCACGCTTTGCACTTGGTACTGGACAATGAAATCTGTATTGTACGATATTTGTTGTTTTTAATTTTGCATTTGTTGTTGTTCATAATTTTGTGTTCGAAAGTGTTTGCCGTCCTTGTTATTGTTATTGTTTTTTTTTCTTTATTTTTTTTCGTTTAATTTTTTTTTGTTTTGTTTTTGCCAATTTCAAGTACAATATACAATTTTATTGCGCCCCCAATGCTCTTGCGTTTCACCAATTTGGCTCACCAGTGCCATAGTTGGCGCCACCCGCGCGTTCCAAGGCACCACGGAAAAGTTCAATGTCCAGTTCGTCGTCAACGCCCGCATACAACTCCACGGCGAAATTCTGTTTTGAATAAAACAAATAAATTATATTACACATACATACAGACATTACAAAGACGAGTAACGCAGAAACAACTGTTCGGTTAGTCATCGATACATTGTAAAAAAAAAAAAAAAAATAATAATAATTGGTAATAAAGGAAACAGTCATTTTGCGCTTTGTTAAGTTTTGTTTTTTTATGTTCGAGCCATTGAATACTTACGCTCAGCACCTCACGTATGAGCGCCTTGTCCGTAGACATTTTGGCACGCTGTAATACGCCGACATATTGGCCGATCCACGTCAGGAAGATGAACTTTTGCCGCTTGGACATCTCATCGCCCATTTGTATGCGGATGTAACCGAAGGCGCGGTCGTTTTCACCGAACTGCTCGCGGAATTCTTCGAAGCCTTGACCGCGTGCTGTGCACGTTATAGTGCAGCAGTTTTGGAACTTGAAAACAGCCCTAAAATCGAAAAGTTGTCAAGCGAAATGAGCACTTTGCCTCTCTTTATGCAAAAAAAATTTTATTAAAATAAAATGCGCTTACCAATCGGTGTCTGTTTGGTCAGAGCGCACATCCTCGTAAGCCTCACGAATGGAGTCTTTGTCTAGCCCCGTCGGGAAGAGCATCTAGAAATACAAATAAGTTATGATTATCATTTGGCACGACAATTCAGGGTTCAAACTCCAAGTTTCTCGCAGGATTTAGAAGCGCGCTTGGCATATTTACAGCGATTTCGGCGACATTCAATAAAGAAAACCTAAAGAAAGCACATTTAACGAATTTGTGACTCGCTTATTGGCATTTAATGCTATTTAAAATTAAAATCACTAAAAATCAAATTTAAGTACAATGTCTTCAACAAAAATCTTAAAATAAGAAGTTATAAAATAATCTAAAAACTTTAAGCGCCTCAATTATAAGGTTTTTTAATAATTTCCAAAAATATTGGAATTTTTCAATAATCTTGTACGTAATATCGTTAAAAATAAGCATATTTTGCTTGGATCACGTTTCCGACCCAATATATGTGACCTGGTCTACGAAAAGGGGGCTTAGGTGTCAAAAAAAAAAAAAAAATTAATATAAAAATAAAAAAAATTAATTTTTTGACACCTAAGCCCCCTTTTCGTAGACCAGGTCACATATAGTATGTTTCCTTACCATTATTTTTTATTCTTTGTCTTACCATAATATGCTCTGATCTATAATTTAGTGGGTTAGTATAAGTTTATATTTTTTATTAAGATTTGAAGAATCCCTCACACTTGTGGAAATAACAGTTAGTTTAGAGTCGATTACATCAAATACTTACTCAGTTTTGTTTTCTCAAAGTTGAGTTTTTAAAGGAGACAACAATAAAGTTTACCTACCACATATGTTGAATTGCCTCTGGTGTCTAACTTTTGTTGAAATTAATGTAATTTCTTTGATGGTTGTTAATACAATGTATGCATGAGAAAAGAAATGGAAATTTGTTACAGATTTCCTGCGGAGATATCCGAGAACTCTAGGCTACTTGTGGAATACGAAACTCTTTCTACACGAAATATGTATGGTATATGAAAATTATGTGTCGATAGGCTATGTTAAATACTGGCGTTAAAGTTTAAGAGTTACGGAAATGTCGAAGTACTTGCAGTATATACAGTCTTTAACTCGAATCACATAATCCACAAAAAACTACGTATTAGAGAGACTTCGAGTTATGGAAGGAAATTTGTATGAAATTTGAGTTCTATTGCCAATTAAAGAGTTCAATTATAGAGAACTTTGAGTTAAAGAAGTTCGAGTTATGGAAGTTCCACTGTTTTATAGTATAACATTTACAAAAGAAGATTGTGGAAAATTTCAGTATTGGGTATCACTATTTGCTTCCATGAGTTTTTATTACAAGAAATACAACTTAAAAACTACTCGTTTCATAGTTATATATTATTAGAATTTTATGCAATGAAAATAATAAATATTCTCGTAAAAATTTAAGGGGGTATTCTACTCTAGAACTTTGAAAAATTCGATTTTTTTTTATATATTTAAAGTTTAGACCCTTAAGAACATATTCTCCAAAGGATTTTTAAAAATTAGAATTATTTTAAGAGCTACAGTTGCTTTAGTGACGCAGTAGCCTGGTAGGTAGGTAGACTCACTTTTTTAAACGCGTTTTTCTCGAAACTACTTTTTTTCCACACGGTACCGGCATTATCTCAAGTTCTATACAACCGATTTACTTGAAATTTTGTGTGAACCTTCTTTATATAATCCTTTATCCTTTATCTTTATATAATCCTTAATCCTTTGTTTTTAATATTAAAAAAAAAAATCAGGAATTTCAAAAAAGCTAAAAATGATTTTATTTTCAGGCAGTCGCCATTTTTCCAAAAAAATTTTCGTGTTCCTGAGGTAGGGACTATAACAGCATCCTTACTGATTAAGAATTTCTTTTGATTTTTTTTAGACCACCAGGAGAGTCAGGATCAATGTCACAGGATGCGCCATTTTTACACCTGTCTCTCCCCCTCTAATTATTTTAATTTTTAATATTTTTTGTAAAATTTTTTTTCTGTATTCTTAAGATGTTATTAAAAACACCATAAAAAATGGATAGTAAAAATATTTTTGGTTTTTTTTTTTAATATAATTAAAAAAAACTGCCCAAAATTTGGTTTCTTGAGTTGAATACCCCCTTAATTAATGACAACGACCATCTGATCAAATACGACTCGGACTAGTGAATTTAAACTGAGCACTAATCGATCGATAAAATTTTTTCCTGGACTCCTGAGAAGGTCGTGAAGTCACCGAAAACTTGCCAATGCGAATGTTCATTCACCCAGTTAATTGCAGTAAGATCGAAAGAGTTAAAGAAACAGTGCTTGAAAATCCTCGTGTTGGTATCAGATCATTAAATCTCAACATCTCTTATGACGACTCATTCTGGTTAATGTTTTGGGTATAAATCATGTCAATGCTAGACTCGTACCAAAATCCTGAATTTTTCGCAAGAACAACGACGAGTAGAGATCGCAAAAGAGATGCTTGACAAAGTAGTTGAAGACCTTACATTCAACAAAGGCTTGATTACTGGTGACGAGACATAGGTTAATGAATATGATGCCGAAACTGTCCATAATTATAAAAAGAATGGCGGTCTAAAAATGAGCAGAAACGGATAAACTTCATCTAGGGCGGAATGGTGGTCCAGAAATGAGCCGAAACGGATAAACTTCATCTAGGGCACTAAGGCCACACAGCCGAGGCGTAAAACAAGTAAATGAACAATTTGATTCAGCGTTAATATGTTTTTATTGGCTATCTTAAAGGCGGTAATAAAGATTTGGTAGGTGGAAATGTGGGTTTTTTCTCAGTTCGCTAAAAATTTAATCAGCTGATATTTCATAAGAAAACTATTATTTGTGCTTCTAAAAGAAGTTTATGCAATGGAATGTAATGAGTACCCACGTATTTGCAATAATTTTGAGCGCAAATAACTAAATCTTCTACTGATCAATTTTTCTAAGTAAAAAAATAAAAAAAAAAACTATTTGTCGATACTCAAAAAATTCTTATCGAAGGAAATGACCTCAAAGGAATAAAAAATATGTTCGCTTCGCTCTTACATACTACGTATGTACATATGTATAAGCGAATTCATCATGTACATAAGTATGTCATGCATTTCCTTTTCAAACTGGCAGTTTAGTGATATTGTTGGATTTGCAATGCGTTGATATCGCTGTATACATATGCATGCAAATTGGTGTTTTTATTCTCAATCTTATTGCTTGTGCACTTCCTCGCTGGTAATTTTGCCTTTTTTCTGCTCACAGAAATGAATATGTGTGAGTTATGCGCACTTAAAATGTGATTCATGAGCAAACGCATGTTTTCATACGAAGCATACAAAATATTTAAATACAATTTTATTTACACGATTTCTTCTGCGTGCATGAGTGTGTGAGTGCCATATGGGTTGGCTTGCACATTTGTGTATTTTAATCAACTGACTCATTGCTGTTGTCGGTTGACTTCAGTTCACGAAAGTTCAGTCGTCGAATTCAAGGAATTCTTGCAAAACGATCGCCATGATCACTCCTTCCTGCGCGCGGTTTGCGTGCACTCTTCATTTTAAAATAGTACATAAATGTCGAATCAATGCGCAAGTATTTCCTTATATATTTATGTATAAGTATGTATATGATTAAGACTGTTATCAGTTAAATTTCTTAATTTGTGGCAACAGCTCAAAATAAATTTAATTTGTGATAGCAGCTAAATACTTTTGAAATTGTTTAAAGTTTATTAAGAATATATTGTCTGAGAAAGAAAAAAGTGTGAATAATTCTGATTTTTTATTTGTAATAAAATATCGGTTATTGTTGATAATATGTTCTTATGAAACGACTTGTAGGGAGAACAAATTTAAGCTATACAATTTTCCTATAGTTTTCGAACAATCTGGGATTCTGGGTCGGCGATCATTTTTGTATAACATAATTATTATAATTTACTATAATTTTTAGGGTCTCTAGTTAGGATAAGATAAGTTAAGACTTTCAAAATTAAATTTTGAATTCTGTCCTTGGCATTTTCAAGTCGGTATCCTTCCTCAAAAAGTAGCTAAATTTTTTGATCGTCTAACTAGTTTCAATGGAAGTCAAGAAAAGCGGATTCAATAAATCTGGTGCTCAGTACCTTGATCTGGTTGTGCAAAGTATTCAAATCAGGTTCCCTTTTCAACTTTTTGAGCACAAGGATCTAAAAAACGAGTAGCTTTCACACCAGATTTGGCTTCATATCGTAAAATCTTAAAAACTCCAACTCTTCAGTAAACAATATTTTTCCTGTTTACCAAAAAAAAAAATCGTGATTTAAATGGATGAATCCGATTCAATTATGATCAGATGGTAATGCTATATGACAATTCCTCAAATTAAAAAATAATTTTTTTATATATTGACTGCAGGTGCTATAAAATATGAAATGTGTATATCCATTGCAGAGGGAGTGCCAACTAACATATACACACCCTAAACTAAATGCATTCGAGTAAATTATATTTATATACTACTTTGTGCATGTGTATGTGGCTATAAAACTATATACCATATATGTAGATAAGTATTTGAAAAACAGACATAGTTCATGGCCAACACTTACATTTTCCAATAGCACATTATGCGCCCCTTAAGCCATAAAGTCATGTTAAATGGTGAAGTGTTTAATTAGCTTAGTGCCACTGGAGTGTGCCTTTGACAGCGAAAACACATATGTTTGTATGTATGTATGTACATATATTTTGCTTTCGAGTGCTTTAAAAAACAAAGTGTCTCCAGGCGAACGACTCTGGCATACTTTTTAACCATGTAAGGAAGCACATGTGTATGTTTCAAGATATAAAATATCAGAAAGACACATCTAATAGTTTTTTTAAATCTGTTTTAAGGGGGTATATACATATGTATAAATCTAGAAATTTAAAAAAAAAATCCAAATTTTTTTATATTTTCAAAGTTTAACTATTCAAGAATATGTGTACAAGAGGATTTTTCAAAATTCAAATTATTTTCGGAGATAGAGGCATTTTTCTGACCCGGCATCCAAACTGGTTCGGCCGGAACGCGAAACTTTAAACGCGTTTTTCTCAAAACTGACTTTTTCGGAACGATACCTACGATTTCTCAGGTTCTACTGGACCGATTTACTTCAAATTTTTATAGAGTCTTCTTTATAGGCTTGTCTATGGTTGGAACTAGCCGCATCCCCAAATTTTTATTTTTATTATTTTTCGAAGTAGTCAGAAAAAGTGATCCAAAATAACTTTTTTTAGGCAGTCGCCACTTTGTGAAAAAAAAAATTTTCCCACTTTTCCGTAGTTCCGGCCATTCCGTAGTTCCGGCCATTGCGACATCTTCTTTTATTTTTGGTTTCAGATAACTAGGAGGGTTGAAATCATGGGTATGGTCACGTGGAAATTTTTAGAGACCCCCCACTTCGTCAGCACATAATTTTTGAAATTTTTTACTTTTTTTAGTTTTTAATTTTTTTCTCTACTCTTCTAAAATTCACAAATAACTAATAAAAAATGGATGGTAAAAATATTAATTGCCTTTTTTCTACGACACTTTAAAAATTACCTGAAATTCATGCTTCTAGACTAGAATACCCCCTTAAATGATCATCCACAAAAAGGATTAATTAAATGATTTTTTTGAATTCAACTTGACCCACTCCCACCCTGAAGGGGTTACATGAGTTCATGGGTTTCAAAAAATCGATGCTTTTTATTATTTCATTAAACTATACAAAACAAAAAGAATATTGTCCAAAAATTTTGAATGGATCCGAGTAATAGTTTTTTAATATCTGCCAAAAATCCAATTTTCAGTTTTTTCTTTCGTCCAAGTTATAAGTTCAGGTTTTAACTAAAAAACGTATTTTTTACTTTAGACGCTCCTGTAAGGAGTTATACCCTGCTAACAGAGGCGCATCTTTTTTCCGAGGGGTCACCGGAAATGGCGTCACAATGAACGAGTTTCAAATATTTTTTTTCCAAATATTTCAGAGTTTCTTTGTTAATAGTGTACATATGTTTGTAGCAATAAAAATTCGAATAAAAAATTTAATTTTTTATATGTGAAGGAAATGAAAAAAATATGTCTGTTTTTTACCCGAAGTAACCCCTTAAACAGCTCAAGTTATAAATGAGAATCATTTCGATATTTCGTGTGAATATCTGTATGTATTCACAGCCTCTCAACCTTCATAGTGAAATGGAAGTCAGATGAACTAGTAATAACAACAACAAAATGTCTTACGCAATAAAAGTAAGGAGGACATATATGTACATATGTATATATGTATGTATATTTGCATGTATATTATATTTTATAGTATTTATGTTATGCGCATCGTCAGCATTGATATCTGCACGCCTCTCACCGTCGGCTACTTTCATTTCAATGTAACGGTTAATTAATTAAATTAGTTTGAATTTAATTTTATGCCAATAACGGATTTTTCGCCAACAATTACAGCCACTTTTCAAACCAAATAAATATGTAATGCACGAGAAAGAGTGTGAAGGCAAACGCACCTAACGAAATCGAAAGCGAAAAAGACGCAAAAATAAGGCAAATAATTATTTCATTTGCACAATAATGAATGAACATATAAATTGTTGGTTAGTTACAGCATATGAATGTATGTAAATGTGTCTGTCTGTATGTATGTATAGTATGGTGTACTATGTTTGGGCGAATGGACTCCTCCAAGTGCCGGTGCACAGACAAAGCGGCAAAACGCGAAATGGACAATGTGAGGCTTAACTGCACGGCTAAAGCGGTTGGCCAGACAGACAGACAAACAAACATATGTACATACATACAGTGGCTACTGTAAGTCATGCAACTTAATGTTTACGGTGTTTTGTTTTCACTGCCGCAAATCGCTGGATGTGAATTACAAGTTTGTGCAGCAAAGTAGTTTGGTAATTCGCAATTAATCAGCAGCGGATGCATCTGCATAAATTTAACGATACACTCGTGAGGGGCAAAATGCGCTAAAGTGCAGGCATAAATTTCGGAATTTATTTGTAACGGATATACACGAGTAATACGTTAGCAATGAAAATATTTAAAAAGTTGCATTTTATTGCTTTTCATTTTTTACTATTTTCCTGTGAAGCGCATAAACACTTAACGCTCGCTCACTTGTTACGGCCTTTTTGTATTTTAAAGCATAGTTTTTTTCTTTTGTTTTTAGTTTGCTTGCTTGCATTACTTTTATGGCGTTGTTATTTTGATTGCTGCCTTTATTGTTATATTTTCTTATATGTGCTTTTTGTTGTCGTTTTTGTACGTACAACGTACTTTAAGGCTCACACTTTTTTCTTATTAGCCGTTTTTGTACATTTTTGCCCATATGAGGTAAAATGTGGTAAAGTGTGCGCCGCCGACCGCCATAGAACATATTTGACGAGTGTTCACGAGTGTACTTGTTCGTCGCCTGCACTCGCATGCACTTGGCAAGCTCCCCGCTACCGCCGATCAATGTGCCGTGTCACTTAACTGTGTAAGTAAATATCGCATACATGTATGTATGTATGTATGAATGTATGTTTGTAGCCATGGCTGTGTGTGCGTGTGCCCGTATATAGCCAAACAATCGGCGAATCATCCATTGAATGCGATTTGAGTATGCGCCGCAAGGTTATTAATAAATTTCAAGTTTAAAATCAACGTAGGAAATGCACGAGTGTTGCGTGTGAGTTGCGTGCGAGTTGGCGTTGCGGCTGCCGCCGCTACCGGCACCGCTGTCGTAGCACCCACCCATGCGATGCGTCGCTTCACTCATCCTGAAGGTGAGAGTGAATATGTTTTTCATACATAAAAAGTACATATTCATGCATTAAAAGTGTATGTATGTATGTAGGTGGGTTCGTGTGAGGGCACATAAAAATATAGAAATATTTTGTAGGATTCGAAGCGAAGAAAGGAGAAAATGAAACGGTAAGTGCATGCTTGCAGTCGCAGTTATACATAAATAAATATATATACATACATATTATAAATGTTTAAGTTCAAGTAAGTGTTCAATAGCGTAGAACTGCATAGTATTTAATGGTTATTTTAAAATATTTAAAAATAACTTCAATCCCCCATTTATTAAAGAAATATTTTAGAGTTTTGCATGCGGTTGTAGCCGGTCTGCAAGACAGTCGAAGTTATTGTTATTTATATTCGCTGCTTTATACCATATACGTTCATATATGTAAATACATACATACATGTGTATATATCAGTGAATGGGGCTTTAGAAATCAATAAGCTTTATTGATAAAGCTCTTTCGTGGTGATTTCATAAATTATTTACTCAGGCTGTAGACAGCACATATTATTCTGCTCTCATTGGGCAACATGGTAAAGATTTAGATTACAATATTTGTCTTCGAAGGAGGTCTAAATTTAATAGGGGTAAAACTCACAGATTTCTTGAGGTAAGCTGCACTTTGGCTCCTTGTGACATGTTTTTATCAACTCAATTCGAGACCTAAAATTATATTTCCACAAATACGTTTGAAATTAAGGGGTTACTTGGGTTTATGGGATTCAAAAATTCGAATTTAGAATATTGTTTTAAATATAGATTATTGTCTTAAAATTTTCAAGTTCGAGTAATAGTTTTGGAGATATAACTTTGAGAATTTGTGCGCTCGTGGCTAGCTAGGCTAAGTGTGCCGACTTTAAACACGCTTTTTTCGAAGTTGAAGAGGCAAGATTTCTCGAGAACTATTCAACCGATCTTCATGAAATTTTACATAGGTTTTTTAGATAACAAGACTTGGGCAAAGGATTTTTTTTTCGATTACAACTATTTTTTTCGATTACAAATATTTTTTTCACTGATTATTTATTTATTTTTTTTTTTAAATATCTGCCAAAAATCCAATGTTCAGTTTTTTCTTTCCTTCGTCCAAGTTCTAAGTTAAGGTTTTAATTAAAACACGTATTTTTTCACTTTAGATGATTCTGTAAGAAGTCATCCTGCCAAAGCGGGGGCAAAATGTCTGTTTAAATAGTTTATGTTTATAACAAAAAAAAAAAATAGTAAAATATTTAATTTTTTATATGAGAAAAAAATTTGAAAAAGCTGTTTTTTACTCGAGGAACCCTGTAACCTCTTAGTCTTCCTTGTTTTTACAGGGTCTTATGCCGTGTTTTACAGTAGGGTTAAGTTTTCTATACAAGAATCTTTTTGGATCGGTTAGTTTGTATGGCAGCTATTACTAGAGTAGTCCGATTAGGACGATTATGAAAAGTGAGCAGCTCCTTGGAGAGAAAAGAAGGTTTACAAAATTTTAGATCTATGTTATCTCAAAAACAGGGACCAGTTAGCGTTTTTACAGACGAACTTGGTGGGATCTTTATATATGTATGTGCATATACTTTATAGGGTCTACGACGTTTCAGGATGTAACAATCTTCGTGGCAAAATTAATATACCCTGTTTAGAGTATAAATAGTTAAAAATGTATTTTTCAAAAAAAAAAAAAAAATTTTATTTATTTATGTATACATATGTAAATAAAAAGTGCGTAGAAAAGTGGAGCGTCAAATTATTTTTATGTATTTTGGAAAAGTTAAAGTGGTTAACAAAATTGGTCACGTTAGAGAGTGAACTTAAAGTGGAACGAGCAGCCTAAAAACCAAAATCTTTAAATCCTCCGGCGTTTGTACTAAGCCATGCTTTCATTTCTATATATTATATACATATTTACTAAGCCATAACAGTAGCATTAGCAAATTTTGTAATTGTACTTTCTTAAAAACAACCGTTAACCTCTAGCGTTTACAACGCCGGTGACACAACTAAGTATGTCACTCGCTCTCTTTTTTGACTTGTACATTCTAAAAATGTCGCGAATTCTGTCATTCGCCGGTAGCGTACCACTCAAAGTCATCAATATTTTATAACTGTATTAATGATCAGCTAACCAACCGACATTCATACACAAAAATGTATTGTAAGTGGTTCGTGCTGGTGTATGCGCATATATATATATGTGTATGTGTGTGTGTAATATTGCAACAACGAAACCGTATAGCAATTGCCGCTGCTCTTGCCATTAGCAATCACCTTGGCGGCCGCATTCACATTTCACATTTCAACGCATCAAAAGATTTCAGTTAAATACTTTCACCTCTCGGACACATTCGCGCAACTGTGCTGTGCGCCGACTGTTACTGGGTCCACTGGCAGCTGGTAGCTGATAGCTGCTTGCCGGCTGGCAGTTGGCGGTTGGCGGCAGGTTCGCGCTGCGCGAAACGCGTGTTTATTTGCGATTCGAGGCGCGTGATGCGCTTGATTTGCAAAATCCGCTTAAAGCTTGCGCGGCAGCAAAAGAAATTTGCACACTTGTATTGTGCGTGTTTTAGTGCTTTGCCTGTTTTTGCATTTCATTCAGAGCTTTTTCAATGCAATCGTTGTGACTAGCGGACGGACGCACCGCCGGACGGTGGCAGACAATGCGGCTGGTGCCACCTTTATCTGTTTTCAGTTGCCGTTGCTGTTGTTGATGGAGCTGTTTAAGAGCGTTTCGTTGGCGACAATTTATATGGCATTATTTGAGCACTCAGCAACAGCCGCTACAAGTGCATGTAAATAAACATGAATGTATGTACATATACATATATGTATTTATATGCAAGTATGTACGTTAAGTAGATTTGCGCGCTCATAAACGCTTGTGCATACTTATTTAATTGCGTACGCTTTGTGGTTTTGGTCAATTCACTTTAACGGTATTTTTGGCAAGTTAATTGAAATTGCATGCATGTGTATGAGTGTGAAATTTGCATGCCGCAAAAATGTATTTTTATCTGAGTTTTTGAAAGTCAATAAGTAGAAAGCTTCGGCGAATTTTCGTAGGCGTAATAACGTCATTGTTGCCACGGCGTTTTGTATGGAAACGCGTATTTATATACATATGTACATACATATGTATATACAAACATGCTATGTACATAATATAGTAATATCATTATAAGTACATATACAAATGTAAATACATATATATTATCTTATAAGCTAACTTCTACTACGCGACTCTATATTTGTACCCTGAACAGGGTATATTTAGTTTGTCACGAAGTTTGTAACAACTAGAAGAAAGCGTCGGAGACCCTATAAAGTATATACATATATAAATGATCAGTATGTTGAGCTGAGTCGATTTAGCCATGTCCGTCTGTCTGTCTGTCCGTCCATCCGTCCGTCTGTCTGTCTGTCTGCATATATACGAACTAGTCCCTCAGTTTTTAAGATATCGTTTTGAAATTTTGCAAACGTCATTTTCTCTTTAAGAAGCTGCTCATTTGTCGGAACTGCCGATATCGGACCACCATAACATATAGCTACCACACAAACTGAACAATCGGAATCAAGTTCTTGTATGAAAAATTTTCACATTTGCCCAGATATATTCACGAAATTTGGTATAGATTATTTTCTAAGGCAACAATGTGATCTCTGAAGAAATAATTCAGATTGGTTAACTATAGCATATAGCTGCCATACAAACTGAACGATCCGAATCAAAGGCTTGTATGGAAAACTTTCACATTTGACAATGTATCTTTACAAAAGTTTGCACAGGTTATTTTCTAAGGCAGCAATGTAATCTCCGAAGAAATTGTTCAGATCGGTTAACTATAACATATAGCTGCCATACAAACTGAACGATCCGAGAAAAACTCTTGTATGGAAAACTTTCACATTTGTCCAGATATATTCACGAAATTTGGTACAGATTATTTTCTAAGACAACAATGTGATCTCTGAAGAAATTGTTCAGATCGGTTAACTATAACATATAGCTGCCATACAAACTGAACGATCCGAGAAAACTCTTGTATAGAAAACTTTCACATTTGTCCAGATATATTCACGAAATTTGGTATAGATTATTTTCTAAGGCAACAATGTAATCCCCCAAAAAATTATTCAGATCGGTTAACTATAGCATATAGTTGTCATACAATCCGAACGATCGGAATCAAAGGCTTGTATGGAAAACTTTCGCATTTGACAATGTATCTTCACAAAAGTTTGCACAGGTTATTCTCTAAGACAACAATGTAATTTCCGAAGAAATTGTTCAGATCGGTTAACTATAGCATATAGCTGCCATACAAACTGAACGATCGGAATCAAAGGCTTGTATGGAAAACTTTCGCATTTGACGAGGTATCTTCACGAAATTTGGCATGGTTTACAGTTTTAGGTAATAACATAATCTCCGCAAAAATTGTTCAGATCGGATTATTATAGGCATATAGCTTCAGTACAAACTGAACACGTATTATAGTTACTAAAAGAAATACACCTATGAAGGGTATATTAGCATCGGTGCCACCGAAATTAACGTTTTTTCTTGTCTATACTAATATTGGGTAGTCGAAAAATTATTTTCGTATTTTGTCTACAGATGTCGTTGCAGTCGTATAGTGCTATCTCCAGTGCTACCAATCATATTGTGTCATACCATATAGTATTGGAAAATTGAGATTTTAAGCTTCATTTAACCGAAAATAGTCTATCTGTATATACTGTGTTAAGCAAAAAGTTAGATTATACTAATTATATAACTAAATTATCATATGAAATCAGAGTGATAAAAATTAAATGCAGATAAGCGTCTTGTTTGCTTAATGTGACAAGTCATATAGTCATATATGTAGCTGTCTTTATGTATAGTGCATATACTCTTTCGTATAGCAGATATACCGCTTTAGCCCCAATTTGTTCGAAGCAGCATGAACTGCTTTTAGTTTTATTGTTATCATAAAATCTTGGTAGACACGTCATACTAAGACACTATGTTGTCATAATTTCACGTGATATACTGTCATTCTTATGGGCGCCTCCCTCTAACATAATTATAATTTTTATAATTTGCAAGAAGAGTAGTGTCAGCAGCCAGTTGGAAAAATATGTATGCGCTTTTCGTACAAAATTTTGGCAAATGATTAGTTCGAAATTTCGAATCTGAAATATTGCTATAAGTTAAAGCAAAGTAACGGTATTTTTTGAATATATTATTGCTCAAGTTAATTACTGGATGTGAAGAAGGAAGTCTTGATCGACATGCAAAATTACAACAAATTATATAAGAATATATGTATCTATAACATCTGATCAAATTTAACCCGGACTGGCAAAAATATCTTTAAAATTATACTTGTATATTATATACAACATAAAATTAGTTATTGGTAATAAAATAATGGCTTCAGTAGTCTTTGGCGTGGAAATATACTGTCCAAAGTTAGGCATAAGGCAACTTTTAAGTTTCCGGACCACTGCAGTATATTTCACGCTAAGGTCCTTGCTACTGCGAAAGCCGCGAAGCTGGCCTCTAATGCAGTTGAGTCAACATCTACGTAGACAGCCAAGCAGCAAGCAATGTAGTAAGCTCGTATCGCATATCGGTAGAAGTGTCATGGGAAGCTGGGCAGCAGTGGAAAGGGTTGCCAGAAGCAAGCAACTTCACTTCTGATGGGTGACAGGAAATAGTGGACGAGATTGCCAAGAATGATGTAAGACTAACATCCAAAAACGTGATCAACATTGGGAAACCCATGCCTTGTCTATACGACGATCTCGACGGAAGCATGGTAAAGAAAATCAAAACCTGATGGAACTAGTTACTTGGGTACAAAACTGCAAAAGTCATGTGCAAAACGGTAGATCGGAAGTACACAAAATTCCTATTGGCACTCGTTAGAAAGGACTGTAAAAATATGATGGGAATACTAACACGTCATTGTCTGGTGCGACACACACTCGCAAAAGTGGGGTGACAGAGCGAGAAGACTGCAGGAAATGTCTAGAGCAGGGCACCAGGGAAGCAATGGAACATCTCTTGTGCAGTTGTCCCACATTGGTAAGACTGCGCTGTAAGCATCTGGTTTCCCCACAGTTTGATACACTGGAGGAGGTATCGATAGTGAGGCCGTAGAGTCTGTTAAAATTTGCATCAAGCACAGGCATCCTAAAGGATGATTACTCCTCTTGGACTTACCAACTGAACTCCATCTGATATTGCAAAGGACTAAGCTGATCAATGACTGGCTACCAGATTAACCTAACCTAACCTTTAGCAGTCTTTAAATAGAAATTACTCTTCTTGAGATTCAATTGTTGAAGTCTCCGACTCTACCCTTTCATCTACAAGTTCTGTTTTAGGAGAGCTTTAAATAAACTGGGACAGTTCCGTCCGTAAAAAGAGATGACAAGAGGCATTAATCGCAAGCTGCGTTCCCACTCATCCCAGATACTTATATCACGGGGATTTCCATTTAGTGCAGGGTAGGTAGGTAGGAGTGTAGCCTTATCGGGCTCAATTAGCACACTATTCGTAGAAACCTCCTGTGTCTGCTATTACGTTTCACCTACTCTCTCAAACCATTTTGAGATTTCAATGAAACTACTTATGTCCGATATGCTTTTGGTGGAAATCCATTCAAGATTTGGGGCTTGGTGGATTCCGAGTGCTTTGTGTCGGATCTGTGCTAGAGCTGGGCATTCGCAGAGAAAGTGGAAGATTGTTTCCTTGTTCCCTGCTACTCCGCAGCCACGGCAGATGTCGTTGTGGGGCATACCCATTTTGGATGCATGTTCCCCAAATGGCCAGTGCCCCGTTATGGTAGCTGTTATTCTGTAAATACTTCTTCTTGACCTATTTAATAAGTCGTTGGTTCTTTTCCTGTCATATGTTGGCAGGGTAACAATAGCCACTTTTTTGACCTGCTCTATATATGTCTCATCATTTTAATTTATTGACACTGGATTCATGGAGTTTTTATATGAAATAATTGTCATACGAAATAGATATCGTTTTATCGTTAAACCAGAAATTGTTGTTTTTTTTTACTATGCACATCCGCCACTTGAGCTAATTGGCGATAAGAGCTGTATTACCTTCAACTCTATGTCTAAAACAAAATCAAATACAAAGCAAAATAGCAAATACAATTGCAATTGCATTACAGACATTGGCTTGGACCGTTTCTCAACAAGTTATCAGTACCAGTGCATATTTCCAAAGAAACTCTTCACGTTTATCACTAAAATCCCAATATTCCACACTCGCAAGTGTGTGATTTATCAACAAATGCATAAATATTTAGTTTTTAATCGTGAATCATGCAGTCAATACTCGTCTATTGAACGCTTTGTGTGCAATCAATTAGTAAATGTGGAGCAATGCTATGCGTTATAGAGATGGAATTTGTCCCATGACACGTACAAAGTATGGTGACAAATATATATATACATATGTATATATAGAGAGGAAATTATATGTATGTATGTATGTATATATATGTATAATCATTTTCAAGTAAACTTGTGTGTTTTAAAGCGAAGGCACGCTGCTTGGGCCGCGATTATTTACGCTCTTCAATTAAGCGCATCGAATTTTAAGTGTCCCACGAATTGTGCAGTCCCGTTGAATGTATAAGATTGTTGCCCCCAACAAACATAAATTATTACAAAATCAGAAAGAAGTAATTTCCAAAATTTGTACAAGAATTTTGATATGCCTTTGCTCCATAAAGTGTAAAACGCATTTTCAATTGAATGAATTCATTTTTTGAAATGAAAATAGTACGAATTGTCCTTACTGTATTTATCTTATAAGTCGCTTAAAGCATTTTCTAACCCTAACTGAAGCGTGTGTGGTGGCTAGATGCAGATAGTACCATGCAGCAGACGTGAGTGTTAATAAATCTTCGCCCGACCTTTGCGTTCTCACATTGAAAAAATATGAGTTTAAGGCTTTTAAGTGTGAGACAGCCACTCGTAAATGTCAAAGTGTTATTGTCCTTAAGATGAGTGCCTTGGTACTATCGCACTTGTCTGCACAACACGAAGTTTTGCATAATATTACATATATTATATAAGAATACACGTGTGATTGAAAGCTTGTAAACCATACAAAAGCGGAATGTTGTTGCATTTTTTACTATCACAGTAGCATATTACCTACATATAATGAATGCATATGTGTATTTATGAATATGCAAGCAGACTATATGTAATTTTATCTGGCTTTTATAACTTGACTTACCCTTCGTGGTCGACACTCGAACTTCTTAACAGTATCGGCTTCTTCCTCTTCTACAGTGTCGTTTTCTTTTACTTGATTGTTGTTTTCACTTACCGTTTGGGGCTCATCCTCGACTTCGATTGTTCTACTTAATATTTCTACCTCACCTTCTTCGATTGGTGCTTCTTCTTCAACGATTTCCAAAGCAGGTTCCGGTAATTCTTCACCTTCATTTGAATTTTCTACTTCTTCTACATCTTCATTCTCTTCAACTGACTCAATGATTTCTTCTACTTCGTTATCTTCTGCTTCTACTTCATCTAAAACTGTATCTAAAGCTTGAACGGCTTGTAGCTCTTCTGCAAGTTCATCTTCATCTGCTAATTCTTCCTGCTCTTCTGCAGGGTTTTCTCCACCCTCACTTTCTACCTCATCATTCAAGGCTTCTACTTCTGCCTCTTCTACTTCTTCACTCTCCAACTCTTCTTCTTCTATATCATCTATAGGTTCGCCCTCATCAGAAGGTTCTTCATCTTCAGCCTCTGCAGGGATTTCTTCTTCATCCTCCTCTCCTACAGGCTCTTCATCAGCAGGTTCAACTTCAACTTGAGGTTCTTCATCTTCTAACTCTTGTTCTTCTTCTTCAACGGATTCTTCTTCCTCCACCGCTTCTTCTTCTGCCGGTTCGTCTTCATCGGCCGATTCTTCCTGTTCTTCTGCTTCTGCCTCTTCTACTTCTTCGGCCTCTGAAGGGATATCTTCTTCAGCAGCATCCTCCTCTTCGGCAGGCTCTTCATCAGCAGGTTCATCTTCAACTTCAGGTTCTTCCTCTTCAGCGGGTTCCTCTTCCTCCACCTCTTCTTCTTCCTCTTCAGCCGGTTCGTCTTCTTCTTCCTCTTCTTCTGCTTCCTCTTCTGCTTCTTCAGGCTCTGCAGGGGCTTCTTCTTCAGCAGCATCTTCCTCTTCTGCAGGCTCTTCGTCAGCAAGAACTTCAGGTTCTTCTCTTCACGGTTCCTCTTCCTCCACCTCTTCTTCTTCCGTCTTCGGGTTCCTCTTCTCTCTCAGCCCCCTCTTCTTCAGGCTCTGCAGGGTCTTCTTCTTCAGCAGCATCCTCCTCTTCTGCAGGCTCTTCGTCAGCAGGTTCATCTTCAACTTCAGGTTCTTCCTCTTCAGCGGGTTCCTCTTCCTCCACCTCTTCTTCTTCCTCTTCCTCCGGTTCGTCTTCTTCTTCCACTTCTTCTGCTTCTTCAGGCTCTGCAGGGACTTCTTCTTCAACAGCATCCTCCTCTTCTGCAGGCTCTTCGTCAGCAGGTTCATCTTCAACTTCAGGTTCTTCCTCTTCACCGGCTTCCTCTTCCTCCACCTCTTCTTCTTCCTCTTCAGCCGGCTCGTCTTCTTCTTCCTCTTCTTCTGCTTCCTCTTCTGCTTCTTCAGGCTCTGCAGGGACTTCTTCTTCAGCAGCATCCTCCTCTTCTGCAGGCTCTTCGTCAGCAGGTTCATCTTCAACTTCAGGTTCTTCCTCTTCAGCGACTTCCTCTTCCTCCACCTCTTCTTCTTCCTCTTCTGCCGGTTCGTCTTCAACTTCTTCTTCTTCTGCTTCCTCTTCTGCTTCTTCAGGCTCTGCAGGGATTTCTTCTTCAGCAGCATCCTCCTCTTCTGCAGGCTCTTCGTCAGCAGGTTCATCTTCAACTTCAGGTTCTTCTTCTTCAACAGGTTCCTCTTCCTCCACCGCTTCTTCTTCCTCTTCTGCCGGCTCGTCTTCATCAGCAGATTCTTCCTGCTCTTCTGCTTCTTCGTCTTCTACTTCTTCAGGTTCTGCAGGGATTTCTTCTTCAGCAGCATCCTCCTCTTCTGCAGGCTCTTCGTCAGCAGGTTCATCTTCAACTTCAGGTTCTTCCTCTTCAGCGGGTTCTTCTTCCTCCACCGCTTCTTCTTCTTCTTCTGCTGGTTCATCTTCAGATTCCTCCTGCTCTTCTGCTTCTGCCTCTTCTATTTCTTCAGGCTCTTCATCAGCAGGTTCTTCCTCAACTTCTAAATCTTCCTCTTCCTCTTCAACGGGTTCCTCTTCCACCACCTCTTCTTCTTCTACTTCTTCTTCTTCTTCTCTTCTTGTTCGTCTTCTTCTACAGGTTCTTCCTGCTCTTCTGCGTCTTCCTCTTCTACTTCTTCACTATCTAAAACTTCTTCTTCATCTTCTTCCTCTTCTACATTTTCTTCTTCTTCTGCTACCTCTTCCGGTTCTTCTTCTACTTCTTCCTCATCTTCATCTACTTCCTCTATATGAAATACCGCTTCAATCGGTTCTTCTTCACTTACGTCTTCTTCGGGATTTTCATCTTCCCCATCTTCGACGTCATCCTCTTCATTTTCTTCCTTACTATCCACTTCATCCACCTCTTCTTTCAGTTCAAAGTCAGCAACACTGCTGTCCAAACTTACCCTTCGTGGTTGGTCCTCGACTTCATCTTCCTCCTTATCCTTGCTCACTTCATCTGTGACTTCAACTATTTGCTCTACTTCAACTTCAGCCATTTTTTCGTTGTTGTTGTTGGTTTCAGGTAGATTTGTTGTTTCTATAATAGCTGAACGCGTCTGAGGTTGCGTTTGAGGTTGTTCTTCTTCTTCTTGATACTCGATTGCCTTACTTGCTCGATGTGGCCAAGTAAGTCTGTTTGTGCGAATACCGTATGGAGATCGGTGGCGCACACTGGAACACAGATGAAATGGAAAAGTGTGAGTTTAATAAAAAGAAATAAACGAACAATAATAAAAGCAAGAACAGATTTAAGTATAACAATAGTGAATTTGAAGAAATCACAACAAAATAACAATTGTGGACGTTTTATTGCTGTAAGCTAAATCCAAAGAAATGAGTTGGCGAAAAACCGAACGTGCAATGAGCTAAGCTTATTGAGTGCCAAGGTTTTATACCGTATACAACATTTTATATTGTTTGTGAGAATAATTTAATTTAGATAATTTATTATTTATTTAATAATTAATAAATTATGTATGTTAATAAATTATTAATAATTTAGATTCATCAAAAGTTTTGCGACCCTTTGTGAAAACGGAAATCTTATTTGATTCCAATGCTTTAAATTTGTTTCCATCCAAAAAATGTGGATAATATAAGTATGTATAATAATAAATATTTTCTTCCGTTTAATTGAACCTAGTTCGAACAACAGTTCCTGGTTGGGAAATACTAGTACTGGAATACATAGCACATAACATAGAAAGGTAATAACATCCGAGTTCTGACTCTGAAGCAGTCGAAAAAGTCCTCTATTCGAACAATAATTTGACACTGCCTATTGTAAGTTAGATGTCAATGTTTTCTAAAGCTCAATGGGATTATAAAATGTTTAATTTAGAGTTACATAAGAGTGCTTATTTGGATTTCGCAAAATTTTGTAGATTATTAGCGATTTGGTTTGGTATTCAAGAACTTTGAGTACATAAGTATGTAGAATAAAGAATGTTTGGGTGTTTTTTCGAAAATAATAGGGCCTCGAAAAATCGCTTGTTAAATAATATATTAAATGGATAAATTTTTAGTTTTTGTAGTCACGTGATCATTATTTTTGCTGTTATAAGGCCTGAATATTTTCTCGTAGAATAATACCGTGTGTGCTCGCAAGGCTCTTTCTAAATAAAATATTAATCCAATTTAACAAGAGACTTTCCGACGCACTCACGGTATTATTCTACGAGACATATCGAAAATATTCAGACTTTATAACAGCAAAAGGGATGATCACGTGCCCGATTGTGATCTTAATTAGTCATTTAAACTCAATATTGAAAATAGTTATTTTAAGCTTTCGATTTCAGTCTCAACACACGACCTTGAATAAGCCATATTATAATTTTTTATTATGAAAAAATATTATTATAAAATTCTAGAACACACTAATTTAGAAAAGAAAAAAAAAATCAATTTTTAATCTATTTTTTCTCACAATTAATTATTAGAAATTAAGCAAAACTTTTTACGCGAAAATTTATTTTTAATTATCCTTTTCAACCAAATTTATTTTTCAGAAACCTTTTCACACAATTTTTCCAAGTGAATGGTATACCGTTTAAACAGAATTTTAAAATAAGGAACCATACGACTGTATCCCAGAGAATGGCGCACGAGCGATGGCAAAACTTGTTTCGCGTATCTACTTTTGCTGATATGAAATTTTGCAAATAAGAAACAATGTATGTATGTGACTTTTTAACTGGACGTCTGCAAGAACATACTACATACATATGTACATAAGTATGTATATATTTGGTATATGCACTTAAATAAGTATTTGCATGTATTTGTTACTTCACACACATGCACTGTAAGCACATGGGCTTGGCCCCGGCTACATATGTATGTCTATATGTATACATGTACATCTACATACATATGTATATAACAGGATGTGCTAGGACACAGCAAAACTCTTTTAATTTTTAATTTGGAAGAACACAAAAATTAATATTTTTTAATTAAAAGATTTGTACAAAATGTTGCGATTTTTTAGTTTAACATTTTAGATAAGAAGCGCACAGACACACTCACTCACACACTATATATAGCAATTAATTTCCTTTTGTCACAATTTGCCAATTTTTTTTTTTTTTTTTTTTTGTTAATTTTCCAAAATGTTTAATTTTGTAGAAATTTAAACAATTAAAAAATGTGTTCACCTTGTTTGTTGTTGTGGTTGCTTGCTTTTTGGCAATTATTTACGCGTGTATATGCTTGAAAGCTTGAGCGCCTAATTTTACTACACACTAATTAGTTGAAATTAGGAATTTCGCCGAACGGTAAATGTTTGAACCAAAAACAAGAAACAATATCACTTTATGTACATATATATAATATATAAGTTTGCTATATATATGTATGTAAAAAATTCTTGTCTGCAACTATACCGACTACGCGATATTTAACGAAAAATATATACACAAATGTAATTTAGTATGAATAGCGGCAAAAACAAGACGATACCACAGAAATGCGTCCGATTCCAGCGGGTTGTTGCTCTCGAATACGACTCGAACGAGTGAAGTTGGAGCAACTTAAACTATTGCTTTGCGGCGGGTTGGCCGTTACGGCAGAGAGCTGCACCTTCGCGCAGCGAGCAAGTTGAATCAGACACAACAAAAACAATAAAAACTGTGATAAACACAGTGACAGCAACATTCACCATATCAGCAACAAAACCGCACCAGCTCACCCATATATGCATGTGCCTCTTGTGCGTGTGTGTGTTTGGTAGGTGCGGGGCCGGCAAGTGAGTTGGAGTAGATTGGAGCGCGAGCAGAGAGCGCTGTAGAACGTCAGTGGAGTATCGCGATAACGAATGCCGGCACTCCGTGCTGCACACACACACACACATACACCCATGCACACGAGCGCATTTGTGCACGTTTGTATGCAAGTTGTACATACACTCACACATACATACGCAGTATTTGGTGTGTGGGCATGTGTAGAGCAAGTGACTCAAAATGAACACTTGGTGTGGCGGCACTCAAACAAAGCTGTTGACAAATAAAAGCAAAAACAAAAACAAAGTTGTAGGTGAAAAACAACTGCAACAACTCGACAACAGAAGGAAAAGAAAGCAGAAAACTTTGCAACGCAAAAAAAAAGGCAGTAAAATTGACAGCAAATCAGCAATAATAACAACAATAACAAGAGTGGAAGAACAACGGCATGCTGCACGTGTTGGTGGTCAAGTTTGAGCAGTTGCAAGGAATGATTTTTCTCGCCTAAGGGTTAACCAGCTGCTTGCAACTGGAATATGACTACATACATACTAAATGTGTATATATTATTTATATAAAATTAATGTTTATGTATATACATACATATGTATTTGCAGGTTTGCAATTATTTGCTTTAGAATTAAAAAAAAAACACAGTTTTATTCATTTTTATAAAAACCATTTTTTAGTTAATAGCTTTTTTTGATCATAAAAATTTAATTATAACAAAAATTTTTCCTTATAAGGAAACAAAAACTTTCAGGCAATCCAAAAAAAAAAAACCTTGCCCAAAACTTTCGGTTGATAAAAAGCTCGGAGAACGGAGACTCACATAGACTGTAGAGTTTACGTTGCATGCAAAGGTTGTGATAATTCTCATATTTAACTTACATTATAACCTCAATGGGAAAAGGTTTTTTTAAAACTTTCAAAAGATATAAACTTTTTTTTAAATCCCCTATTAGGTAATTAAATTTTAATGTTTTAAATTTATTATTAAGCTCAATTAATTTTTATACAAACAAGAAAAAATCTTTATGTTGGTTGAGTCGAACCCTATGTACATCTGCTTCCGGTGCATTTCTGTTATAAAAAAATCTGTTCATTTTTTGTATGGCATATTGCTATAGTCTTTTTCTTTTGAACTGTTTTTTCGTGGGGAAATTTTAAAAACATTGTTGCCTTAAAAAATAATCTTTATATGAAAAATTTCATTTTGAAATGTATTTTGCCCCAAATTTTGGAAATTTTTTTCCCTACAAGAACTTGATTCCGAGCAATTTTGATGGTTTAACTATATTATAGTTAACCGATCTGAACAATTTCTTGTAGGGATTACTTTCACTTTGGGACAATGTATCTGCACCAAATTTGGTAAGATTTTTGTCTAAGTCAAAAGTGTACCCTCCAAAAAACTTAATTCCGATCGGTTTATATGGAAATATATGTTATACTGGCCCGGAATCAAGTTCGTTCCGACAAATTTCACTTTTTGAAAGAAAATTCACGTTTGGTGAAATTTTTTTCAAAAAATTTAATCTCCAAAAATTGGGACAGTTGGGTTAATATAGCATATAGCTGCCAAACATACTTAACGACGGAAAATTTTGAGGGACTATTTTCACATTTACAGATATACAGAAAGGTATATATATTTAAGGCAAAAAGAACAAGAAACTTGTTCAGACGGACATGGCAATATCGTTTCCTCAAACTGGTCATTTATTTTATAACAAAAATACTTTTTTTAGGGTCAACCGACGAACTTTTTTCTTGGTGTTAAATACATCGTGAATTATTAAATATTACCCTTTAGGGTATAATATTAATTACCTTTTCATTCAAATAATGACATAACAACGCATAGGTTAGTTTCGTTGCGAAAAATTTGGAAATTTCTCTTGTCAGGCGGGGTAACCTGATGTCATTACTAATCACAACCTAAAGGTACGTTCCAAAGGATAACATCAAAATTTACAATTCACCAGCTGACGCAAATATTGACGTATGTATGTAAATGTATAAGTATACAATGACACTCCTGCTTGTTAACATAGTCGCAGTCATTCTAAAAGGCCACTGTTTGTAGTTGCAATATGTAAATTTGTGTTAGAGCGGCGAGCCCTAACGGAAAACTGTGCCCAATATTGAGTCATTTGACCATCAACTCTGACGCTCATAATTGACTTACGTAATTGCTGTTTCCAACCCTTGAAAATTGTAGAACTTTTCCGCTACCTTATATGGCAGAGAAATATATATATTTTGGTTTTTGATTGATTGAATATAATATATTTTATATAAAACAATTTCATTCTTAACAAGTAATGAGGAGCTAAATTCGGTTATAACTTGCAAGGATTAAGGCCAGGGAAGTATATACAAGTACATAAAGCTTGTTAATTATGAGTGTAGGGCGAGTTTTCATCCCATTTTATTGTTTCCAAGCTAAAATGTGCAATGTTAGAAGAAACATCACGCTCTCTCAATTTTATTACGATATCTCACACATTGGCCGATATATGCGGAAGTTCGAAAATCTTTATATTAGGCATATGAGAGCTAAAGAAAATATTGATCAGATTCAACTAGTTTGTAGAAAACAGACATTACTTATATCAGGAAAGGATGCTCTCTGAATTTCCATTATATATCTCACACATTGACCAAAGTTGTCGGTAAAAAATTAACTATGAGCACTGGGTTCACATATTCAGTACCTAAGGGCTTGAACATTTTTGGTTCGACTTTTTTAACTGATGTATTAATTCATTCTTAACTTGTACACTGGAAAATAGTAGTTTTAAATGGAATAACAAATTGTGTTATATAAGTCAGTAGGCGAGGCTGTAGTCTAATTTCGTTCATTTGTACACTGAAACATAAGAATATCATAGGAATGTGCCGTACAAAATTTTGTTGAAATCGTTCGCGGCGGTGATTTCACCTAAAATTAGGCGTGCGCTACTATAAAGCTGACCATCTTTCATTAAAAGCTTCTCATATCCTCTCGGGGGTTAAAATTTAATGCCTCTGGCGTATTTAACATTACCGATATGTGGGGACTGAATGGGGTTATCATCCCATTTTATCTATTTTTAAACTGTCGGTAGGAGTTATTTTAGCTTTGTGGTTTAGGAGATATGTACATTAAACTATTATTTCAAAATTTTTTCGCAGAGATTCCCATTGCTACCGCGATTCCCTGTGCAAAAAATGTAAATTTGGCTGTACCGCTGCTATAATACCCTTCACCAGTGTATTTCTCATGGCATAACTAATTCTGAAAATGTATTCGGTCAACGGTTTGCAGCCAATCGCATTCGTTTTGCTGGTTCTTTCTAACCACGTTCTTTGATATATGTGACTTCAAGTCGAATGTTACTGAATAAGGACAAAGAATCTTTTAATCGGTTGCTAAATTTCTTGAAGATAACATGTCTAATAAAATAGTTTTCAATAACCAAAAGGTTCAGAGTTAACAACAATTGATCTCAACCGACTTTTCAACATACATACATACATATTTATGGATTATGTAAGCAATAATCGTTGCAATGGCTTGTTGTTTCCTTTCATTGGGGGTGTTTTTTTACGTGGCGGGTCCCAAACCCAGCACACAACCCTAAATAGGGAATATTTCGCCTTCTCACATTAGCTCGCCTTCAAACGGATGTTCTTAGGCTACCCAGAGGATACTTGGTCAAAGACCGGAAGTCGTGAGCTGCTTGAGTCATGTGTAAACGAATCGTTTCTGGCCAGCTCCCAAGTGAATGGCGATCAGAAAACTTTCCTCACTTGCGTGAACTTCTACACATGACTTCATCCTCCCAGCTCTGAAAGTATTCGACGCAGTACCCGCCGCGGGAAGCAGAGGAAGAGGAAGGACCAAGTGGAGAAGGACCTGGCTTCGCTTGGAATATCCAATTGGCGCCACGTAGCGAAGAGAAGAAACGACTGGCGCGCTGTTGTTGACCCGGCTATAATCGTGTAAGCGGTGTCTACGCCAGTAGAGAAGAAGAAGAATCGTTGCAATGTTAGTATGTCATGTTAAAATTTCATAGTCTTACCGCGATATATCTGCAATTTTCAAAATTGAATTAAAGAGTGAGCTTAATTTATGACTATTCCAAAATTCTCGAATTTTGTATGAAAAAATATATAAAACAATTTCATGTTAAAGGCGCACACGACACCTGGTAGTAAACAAAAAATATAAACTACATTGTCAGTTAACAACATAGTCTTTAAAATTATTCAAAATTAGGCTAAATTTAAAATTTCAAACATTTGATTGATAAATTGTTTTACTGCAAACCGAACGATTTCCTATGTGGTCAATTGAGAACGTAAATTGAGCGAGTGATTTATTGAGTGAAAGTGATTTGAATTCCACTCATAATCCTCCAAGGGGTCATTGTCCAAGCGTGATAACCCTGTATTTTTCAACCCACATCAATATTTAGTGGAATCCCGCATTGCAGACGCCAGGCTTTGCTTATGCACACAAACACATGCACACACACACACATGGATACTCGTGTGGAGGATAGACGCCGAGTGTTGTTTGCATTTGCAGTCGCTTGGCTTTTAGTCATGTGTCTGTGCATATTCATCAGTGAATTTTTGTACTATCGCAACTAAAAATTTTCAGTCTGAAAACACAAACACACTCTCTCGCACACATGTGCTATATACATGCTTTGCTATAGTCTGTGAATATGGTTATATGCAGTTTAAATTGAAGCGACTTATTGTTGTTGCTGTTCAATTTTGGAGACATGCCATACATATGTAAAATACATATGTATATATGACATGTACATATTTGCGTCTGGCTGTGATAATGAAGTTCATCATATTCATTCTGTGTTGGACGTTTGTTGTTATTATTGACATTTTTATGTTTGTCGAAGACTTTTCTTTGGAAATAGTGTCGGCTTTAATTAATAAAAATTCAAGTGTTTATTTACTACTTAATTGTAAAAGCAATAAACAAACGGATTTTTATATACTAACAGTTTTATTGTCAATGAATGGTTGTATAGCTACATATGTATTCGTATATACATAACTATGTATGAGTGGTATATGCAAAAAGTCGTTAAATAATACTACAAATTATTTAACAGACTGAATGAATTTTCATTCGTGTCCAATAATAATGAATGTCTATTATATTTTTTCGAATTTATATAATATTGAATGCAACAAGATCAATATTGCATATTACCATTACAATTGGCAACCGATTGGTAGCGGTGAAAATCTCGATATTTAATTTTAAAATTGGAAAAAAATGGTTTCATACAAAAGCTCTGCAAGAATTGGCTCGAAAACTATAACCTGAAAGAACACGATGCAACAAAAGAAGGCAACTGAACAAGTAAGGATGGGCTGAGTTCGGATATAAACGAATATTTTATACTCTTGCAACTTGCGGGAACCAAAGTCTGACAAGTTCCTTCAGGGGGTATTCTAGTCTAGAAATTTAAAAAAATCGAATTTTTTTTTTATATTTTCAAAGTTTAACTATTCAAGAATATGTGTACAAGAGGATTTTTCAAAATTCAAATTATTTTCGGAGATATAGGCATTTTTCTGACCCGGCATCCAAACTGGTTCGGCCGGAACGCGAAACTTTAAACGCGTTTTTCTCAAAACTGACTTTTTCGCACGATACCCACGATTTCTCAGGTTCTACTGGACCGATTTACTTGAAATTTTTATGGAGTCTTCTTTATAGGCTTGTCTATGGTTGGAACTAGCCCCATCCCCAAATTTTTATTTTTATTATTTTAAAAAATTCGAAATAGTCAGAAAAAGTGATCCAAAAAAACTTTTTTTAGGCAGTCGCCATTTTGTGAAAATTTTTTTTTCCCACTTTTCCGTAGTTCCGGCCATTGCGACGTTATTCAAGATTAATAATCTTTTTTCTTTTTGGTTTCAGATAATTAGGAGGGTTGAAATCATGGGTATGGTCACGTGGAAATTTTTAGAGGCCCCCCACTTCGTCAGTTCAAAATTTTTGAAAGTTTTTACGTTTTTAGTTTTTAATTTTTTTCTCTACTCTTCTAAAATTAACAAATAACTAATAAAAAAATGGATGGTAAAAATATTAATTGCCTTTTTTTACGACACTTTAAAAATTACCTGAAATTCATGCTTCTAGACTAGAATACCCCCTTCAGGAAAATATTCGAGTTGGGATTGGGTTGGGGATTATTAACATGTCACATGCTAAAAAAATGGTCCATGGCTTTCATTAAGATATAGTACCTCACATACAATCACCAATCCTATGGAGTAAAGTCAGCCTGATGTTCGAAACTATTGATATTAGTTATATGGGAAAAAGCACAAGTTTTTGCCCAACTTAAGGCATAAAGATACACTATCATGATGTTGAAGTTCGAAAATCTTTATATAAGTTTTATGGGGGCTCAGGGAAGTATTAACCCGATTCAACCCTTTTTGGATGCACAGAATTACTATAGTCAGGAAATGATTCTGTCGGAATTTCAATTGTATAGCTCACACATTGACCGATATTTTCGGCCAAATATGAACTATCCATACTGGGGTCTAAATAATCGGTACCTAGAGGCTTGCACAGTTTTCGTTGGACTAGGACAATTTTCGGTCATAACGTGTCATACTCTAAGAGCATTATTCGTGAAAAATTTTTCTCCATAATAGTAATTGCTTCTTGATTTCTACACTGGAAAGGAAAGAGTCAGATGAAATTTAAAATTTTGTCTTTTGGGAAGTGGGAGTCGTTGTAGTCGGTTTTCTACCAGTTTCGCAATGTGGCATAGGAATAAATTTAGTCGAAATCGGTAGGTCAGGTTCTGTGATATGTGATTTCACCAAAAAGTGGATGGTGTAACGCCCATCGTCGAATTTTCACACCGGCTCCCATAAAGCCTTCTCATACCATCTTGGAGGTAAAATAGAATGTCTTGGCGTATTTAGTTATTGATTTATGACGCTTTTAGTAGTTTTTAACAGTAATGTTATATAGGAAGTGAGTGAAATTTTCTTCCGATTTCACACTGTCGGAAGTTCTTAAAAATTTGTTCACTGATGCATTTATTATAGCTTAAAGGCTGTAAGAAGATCTTTTTCTCAGTTTTTGTCAATCAGTTTGTATGACAGCTATATAATATGGTGCTCCGATATCGGCGGTTCCGTCAAATGAGCAACTTTTTTGGGAGAAAAGGACGAGTGCAAAATTTCAGAGCGATATAGACAGACTGACATGGTTAAATCGACTCAGCTTGTTGATCATTTATATACTTTATAGAGTTCGGATATAACCGCGTAACCGGTGTCTACGCCAATAAAGAAGAAGAATATACTTCTAGAGTCTCCGAAGTCCCTTAAGAGTGTTACAAACTTCGTGGTAAACTTAACTGTATATCATTTTCAAAGTATAATTAACAGCAAACTTGAAACCACCCAAAGTTATGTGAGACTATACAAATACTAGTTAATCCCGAATCTTTAGAGGTAAATCAGTTGAAAGAATAATACAATCCGCTGATCTTGACCTTACCAGCTCTGGAGAGGTGAAACTTTATCAAATTTTGAACAAATTCAAAAGCCAGACTAATAGCGGGATTCTGTAACTAGTAACTCGTAGTCTCTATTTGAGTCATTTTGAGGTAAAATCTCAATTTGTGACTAGTTGCTATTCACTAAAAGGTCTCTAGCGTTAGTCTCAAAATATTAAGACCTGGTAGTTAGCAGGTCACAAAACCAAAAAGAACTCTTGTCTGCCATTTTGAATATACTGAATAGAGATCATCATAGATATTAATCGATTGTCGTTTCTTTATATTTTGTAAACAACTCAAACACGAAAAGGTTAAAAATAAATAAATTTTACATAATTTTCGTTAATATTATGAAACAAAGTCAACATATATTGTTATTTTTATTGATAATTATGTTTTTTGACTATGTTATAGATAAGTTAATATTTGTTATCGACATATGTATTATCATGCAAGTGTAAAAACATCTTTGAATAGTGAAATGTAATAGATTTTGAGACTGTCACTTACAGAATAGCAAAATCGTCTCAAATCTCAAAAATCGTCTCTGACTTAAAATCTCAAATTTAGAGACTTGAGACTGTCTCACATTACAGAATCGCACGGTAAAGATGTGGTGTTCATTTTAAGCTTATTCAGTTCTCTTGAAACCCATATTTTCAATAGAAATTTTTATTTTAATGCAGTTAGGTCACCGCATTCTTTTCTTCGCCCTTGATTATTAGAGTTTTTGCTATATATTATGTAATACTTTATAAAACAAAAAATTGGCAGAAAACAGTAAGCGAAAAATATGAAATGGATTGACGTCACTTTCCTCAGAGTCTACGCCTGTCTCCAGAAGGGTGCAACGACGAGCAATAAAATGCTGTTCTGATTGCTTAGCCTGATTTAACAAGTGTTTCTCTTGCATTAAAGATAATCATATCTGTGTTGAATATATCTTATCAATCACACATTTGCTATCTTATTGCTTTTAGCAAAGAGTTAGTCATGAGCAAAATACACACCTATAAACACATACTTATAAACCGACCTAATAATAATGAACTGAATAATGAAAAAATCATACATATGTATAAGAGCTAAAAAGTCGAAGAGCACGGAGAAAATTAAAAAAAAATGTATATTATGTTAAAAAAAAGTGCATTAAATGATTCAATAAAAAAATATTGATTTCATTTGATTATTTGTTAGTAATGCAGTGGTGCATACGTTAAAATAGGCAACGATAAAATTACTCACGTTCGTGTTTGATTGATGGTTGCCGTAAACGAGGTGCTATACTCGTACTTAACTTCCGATTTGAGATGATAACGTCGCTTCATTTTATTTTTGCCAGCGTTTTGTTTCCGTATTGGCTTTGTTCTAAAGATGAGCTTCAAAATTAGTGTGCAAATAATTTGTATGAAATTGTCACCGAACCGCAGAGTGATCTTCACTTTCTGTTTTTTTCGAAACAAGATACAATTATACGCGTAAAGACACGTATTGCTAGTATAAAGTACTCACACCTCTGACAACTGAGCGTCGGAAATAGCTTTTATATCCAATCCTGATAATACATTCAATTTGAATTTTACATACAATTCGCAAGCGTAGGGACTGGCCGCCGAATTTAGGGTTGAGCGCTTTTGTGTAATTTCTACGCTGCCTTGGCAACATTTGGCACTTATCCATATTGACTTTTTGTTATCACCGTTTCTCGTTCTGTGATATTAATTGTTGGGAAGTTCATTAAAAACTCAGTGAAAATTTTTGTATTCGAACAATAAGTAGTAATAAATTATTTGTTTTTGCATTGAGCGCAATTGAAATAATCAAGGCTTGTCCTGTCTGCTTAGACAATCGGCTGGAATGAGGATGGAATTTATTTTTATTATTCTAAAGGACTGCTCACATAGCATTAGCGCCCAGCAATATTGAAAAAAATTGTTTGCTAAAAGTTATTTTTTGTTGTTGTATCATACAATTCTTCTCAATTAATTTGGAAATTAATACACGTTCTAAATTAAACTTTTCTTCAAGGTATATAGGACTCATACGTGTTTATATTGGTTAGTCGAAAAAGTCTTTTCGTATTTCTAATCAAACTTCAACGTATTTTTTTTATATTTATAATGAACTTTAATAAACCAAATGTGTACCATTTTGATCGACCACTTTTTGCCATTTTTCCGCGGGAGACATTATTCCATGAGTGTAAAACTTTTCCGGTTTTTTCGGTGAAAAACTGCGACAAGTAATTTTAAAAGGCTTCTATTACAGGCCAACGTTACTGCATTAAAAAAGTTCTGCATTGACTGAAACAAATGGTAGTTCAGTGATGCAAGGTCGGGACTATATGGTGGATGCATTAAAACTTCCCAGTCAAGGTCTCCCAGTTTTTGCCGAGTCATCAAAGATTTGTGTGGCCTAGTGTTGTCCTGATGGAAGACGAAGCCCTTTCTGTTGATCAGTTCTGGCCGTTTTGTTTTTTGATTGCTTGCTTCAATCTCATCAGTTGTTGACATTAAAATATTACATTATGTAGAATCAATCGTTCGACCAGACTGGAGCAGCTCATAGTGGAATTCCTTTCCAATACCACCAAACACTCAGCATAAACTTTCAAGGCGTCAATCCTGGCTTTGCGACCATTTGTTGAGCTTCACCACGCTTAGACCATGATCTTTTTTGACATTATTGTCGTATTTGATCAATCTTTTGTCTCCTGTTACCACTCGTTTCAGAAATGCTTCGACTTCACTTCGTTTCAGCAAAGAATCGCAGATGTTAATTCGGTCCATTAAATTTTCCACAGACAATTCATGTGCCACCCAAGCATCGAGCTTCTTTTTGATACAAGCCTTTTTTAAATGGTTCAAAACCGTTTGACGATGAATATTAAGTTCCTTAGCGATGTTCACGGCTGCTTATGTGAAGGTCCTAGTCAATATTTTCCATAATTTTATCGACTTTTTCAACGATAGGTCGACCAGAGCGAGGTGCATCTTTCACATCAAAATTTCGAGGATGGAAGCGTGCGAACCATTGTTGTGCTGCACGACTTATACAGCATCGTCTCCGCAAACTTCACAAATTTCATAGGTGGCTTGCGTGGGATTCTTCCCTTTCAGAATATAGCGAATTTCTTTATTATTCTCACTCATTTTTTAACAGCTGTAACTTTTTTTCAATTCTACAGAATTGAATTTGAATTTTTGTCAAATAAAGCTTAAAATCTCACCTTTCCAACACTATATGGTATGACACAATGTGATTGGTAGCACTGGAGATAAACTGCAGTGACATCTATTGACAAAAAACGAAAGGACTTTATCGACTACCCTATATATCAATAGAAGCAGCATATAACCCAATTTTTCTATTTTCCACATTTTTATCTGTACTTTATTTATTTTCTTTAGTTTATTTTAAATAAATTTAGTCAATGTTGAATGTGAAAAAATTTTCACATTTTCATTAAAAATCACTTGTGAATAAAATTCACGCCTAAAAGTATACTACACTCATTGTATAGCGGTCAATGCTTACGCTGAATAGAATTTATTTTCGGCACTACTCCACACAAAGCGATTTAATAATGTAAAAAAAATTTTGAATTTGTAAAAAACATTCTTTACTCCTTTCCCAATTCACATTCCATATGTACACCGCGCAGTCCGCCAGTCCAAGCAATGATCTTCTGATAGTGATCGATATTGATTTTCGTGATGATATTTGCATTCGCCCTCTCCCGGCGCAAGTGATCGATAACCATTTGCCCACGTGTGTGAATACCAGCCAATTCAACGGCAGCATGATGAAGCTGTTGCTCCAACACCACTAAGTGGGGGAATAGATAAACGGCGACGGCCAGCGCATCGCAAACCAACCAACGTTTCACACCTCTTGGCACCAACAAGGCGCGTTCTACGCGATTCAATAGCTGCACGAAAGGGCTCTCTACAGCGCCAAGCACATTCAAGCGCCAATCCTGTGGGAGGCAGATAAAAGGGAAAAGAAACGTCAGTAAGGAGAATGTAAATAATAATTTAGGTAAGCACACACAAGTGTAATGCGAAAAGCCTGATCGTCACATGTTTCCCAGGGCAATATAGTAACGGGCGTTTCAACGTTCTCGAAAACTATTTGTGCCGCTTCCGGATCCATCATAAAGTTGAACTCGGCGCTTTTAGTAGTGTTGCCTTTGCCTGCATTACAAATAAATTTATATTTCAAAAAAATTGTGTAAATTTTAAATTTAGTGCACTAACCTCTGTAATTGCCGCCCATAATATAGATTTCACCAACCTGATCCAAGAATTTTGTGCCATACATACTAATGCACATGGCAAAATTAGTTAGTGGCCCCACTAACAAGAAGTCCACCTGTTTAGGATACTAGAATGTACAGTTAAAATAAATTATAGAAATGTTTTCACTCCCTTGCGAAATTTTTCACTAGTTTACCCTGCAAACGAACTCATACATCGCATTGACTGCATGCTCTGGTCGCACTAAACTCAGATCAACCGGCTTCTCATGCTCAAGATCGCCGAAACCGTCCTTACCCACGAAATACTTGGGGTTCTCCCACGGCCTGGGCTTGAACAAATTACTGCAACCTTTGTATACTGGTATCTAAGCGTTGACAAATAGTTTATGTACTATCTAATAACAGAGATTTCAAATTAACATTTTTGCACTTACATCTTTTCTATTGACTACATCCAGCACTCTAAGCGTGTTTACCACAGCATGGTCAACGGTGGTATTGCCTTGCACGCATGTAACGCCAATAATTTCAAACTTCTTCTTTGAATGCGTTAGCTCTTGTCGCCTTTTATATGCCTCCTCAGCTTTAATGAGCATCATCAAACCCCAGGCATCATCGTTGCCCACATCGCAATCGTATACTACGTATCTTCCCATATTTGTTGATACTTTTCTGGGTGAAATAGTTTCTATTATGAATTCTGAAAACGTCTGTATTTTGCTGTAATCTGTTTATTACTAAACAGCTAGTTCTCAGCTAAGAATTTGTTTAAATCACTAAAAAACAAATCTAAATTGTACTCGTACTTCGTGCACATTCGCATATTCACAAATTTATATACAAATGTATACGTACATACCTTAACTGATCTCTTATCTACATTTACAAAGCGTCAGAATCTTGTATGTTTGTATTTGTTGCTTTGTAAGATTCTGTTGTACTTCAAGCAGCTTTGGAATTATTTTTTTGTAATGGATTATAAATATATATTTTATGTTTGAAAAATAATAGTTGGAATAAATTGCACTGAGTCAATTCACGAAATTGTCTCATATCATATTTGATTTCAGTTTTGCATGTAAGAGTATCTGTTCCTGAATTAATTGGATTTCCTACTTGAAAACTCGTCTCAAATGGTACGAGAATTAAGATATCAAGATCACGCCGTCCATTTTGCTAATGTTGGAGAACTTCGTTACGCCAATGCTACAGAAAATCAATAGTTTCAGAAAATTTGGAAACATATCATACCGCCTACCAAAAGCGTTCACATTATGCTGAGAAAAACTTAGATTCAATAAAAGCTTTACGTGATATTTAAAAAGTTAAGTTATCACTATCCAACAACAATGAGTATTAAGAAAAACCTGTCATCTTAATTTGGAGAAACCGATCTGATTCTATGCCACAAGTTTGAGTTGTACAAGCCTTTCAAATGTGTAAGGATGGCTTGCTTATGGGAAATGTAGGACGTTAAAGATTCGTTAACGGTTTAATTACCACTAGTTATAACCAATACTCCAGGAAAAGTATAAAGATATTCAGGGAGAATATCAAGTCTCAAATTTTTCATATAAAGATAGGTTATACCTTTAAATTATATTACTCTAAATTTCAAATCATTGTCTCAAAATAGTTTTTGAGTTACAACCTTAAAGTGTAGGCGCTCAATTCAATCAGTTTAATCTGATCCACGTATGTATTTAATTTTTTTGTTGCATGTTCCTGTATATACAATATGCAGTTTAAGGTCTGGGTATGGTATTGTTGTAAGATTTCAAATCCGAAAAGGCCATAATCATTGCAGAAATGTCTAAATGAATATTTTTAAAGCCGGCGTATATCACGTGTAATTTTCTTTTTAAAATTTTAAAACAATTACCTTTCTTTAGTTCTCGGTTTAGTGCTACTTAAATGAACTCTTCGTAGAGAACTATCCAATCTCTTAGATATAGAGTTAAATTTTAAATTAAGTAAGAAAAAACATTTATAATTACAATATTTACGGTTTGTTCAAATTTTTTCGAAAAAGTTACGATACTAACGCATCAATTTCATTAGTTTATTTGCTACAGATGGTTAACTGCAAAGTCCCTGGCTTACCATAGTGAAACAATTTTTTTGCCAAAATTCATTTTGTTTATTCAAAATAGTTCCCTTCAAGGGTACAATGATTCTAGCGACCCTCCAACTTTTCTCTACGATTTATCTTTTACTTCAAAATTGGCCTGAATTTCGACAATCACCGCTTCATTCGATGAAAAACTCTTCCCAGCGAGCTTCATTTGAGATCTGAGAACAGGTGATTAAATTCTAGCAGCGCCCTCTCTGTGTCAGGCCGGAGTTTTCAATTGACCTGTTGCGAAACTATATCCTTTTAGATTTTGCCATTGTCCCCCAAGCAATTAAAACTAAAGCTTCCATGGCGGGATTAAAGCACTATATATATTTGCTTTAAATTTTTTGAAGTAAGACTCTTAAATACCGAAAATATCTTAAATACAGTTATGCTATATGCACATTGCACTTTTTAGTAAACTAAATACATATTGTCAAAAGGTTCGTTTGAAAGCGTAAAGATGTACCGAAGTATAATATTTAACAATAAAGTAACTCTTTAACCAACTTTATAAGTACACAACCAAAAATAGTTCTTGTGCATGAGTCTCAAATTTACGAGTATAACTACTACGAAACTCTACCCAACTCCAACTCCAAATCTATACCTTTCAGCCCCGCGGTCCATGCAATAATATTTTTGTATTGTTCACCATCCACTTCCATAATAATAATCACATTATCTTTTTGCTGTTTCAAGTGATCGAGAACCATTTGGCCACGCGTGTGAGTGCCAGTCAGTTCAACTGTTGCGTGATAGGGTCGGCTCTGTTTTACCGTTAAATGTGGAAATAGATAGGCTGCGACGACTACAGCGTCGCAAACTAGCCAACGTTCGACACCTTTGGGTATAAAAATAGCACGCTCCACAAGATTCAGCAATTCGATGAAGGGACTCTGAATGGAACCGAGTACATTCAAGCGCCAATCCTAGGGGGAACAATTTTTATACATAAATGTGTTTATATTTTTATGGTAAAAATTATATGTGCATACAAGTGTTATATCAAAGTCGCCATCGATGCAGGTTTCCCAGGGAAGTATTGTTAGTGGACAATCCACATGAGCCAAAACAATATGTGCAGCCTCTGGATCCATCATAAAATTGAACTCGGCACATTTGGTTATGTTGCCTTTAGCTATACAGATATAATATTATATTAGATTTACAGTGTAAAAATCTGGTCAACAATTCGTAATTATTTTCTTAAAATTATATGGTTTACAAACCTCTATGATTGCCGCCCATTATATAAATTTTACCAACTTTATCTAAGAACTCTGAACCATACATATTGATACACATGGCAAAGTTGGTAAGTGGACCCACCAACAAAAAATCAACCTTTTTCGGATGCTACAATGAAACAAAATTATTCAAATAAGCTTATAAACACTTCAGCCGTGATCGAAAAACACCTTACAAACAATATTATACATCGCATTCACCGCATGCTCCGGACGCACCAGGTCCAAATTGACCTGTGTTGCATGCTGCACTTCACCGAATCCATCCTTTCCATGATAGTTTCCAGGGTTTTCCCAATGTTTTTGTATGATTGGTGTACTGCAACCTTTATATACCGGTAACTGTGAGTATTTACCGTTATTCTAGAGTTATGATGTGTGCTTAATTCCAAAATAATCATATTTACATCGTTTCTATTGGCTGCTTTCAGCACTCTGAGTGTGTTAATCACCACTTGGTCGACATTAGTATTTCCCTGCACGCATGTCACGCCAATGATTTCAAACTTTGCTGGGGAATCCGCTAGTTCCACACGTCTTTTAAAAGTTTCTTCAGCTCTGATTAGCATCATCAGACCCCACGCATCGTCGTTGCCGACATCGCAATCGAACACTACGTAACGGCCCATTTTGGTAATGGTTTCTATGGAAGAGATTTCTTTTCAAATTAAGCCTGTAAAATCAGGTCCTCATGGTTTCATATACATACATATGTATTTACTCAGACTCATGAGTTTTGTTAGAAAAACGAAAACCATTATATGTAATATACATATATGTATGAGTTCGGGTTGTATCGACCAGATTTTATCTATTTTTCCCAATACTACATACTAAAAACCATACTAAAAAACCAATCATACAGCGTAAAATCAGTCGGATTTTCGAAAATTCTGATATTAGTTTTATAAGAGTTTTCACACAATTTTATTTATTTTATGCATAAATGTACACTGTTATAAATAAAACATGCTCTCTTATTTTCATTGGGATAACTCACATAATGGCGAATATATTCGGTACAAAATCACTCGGAAGTTCGAAAATCTTTTTATTATGGATATGGAGGCTAAGTGGAGTATTGTCCATTCAAATTTTTATTCACATACAGCCATACCAATATCAGAGAATGATTGTTCCTGACATTCAATTATATACCTCACACATTGACAGATATTTTCGATAAAAAGTTAACTATAAGTACTGCGGTTCAAATATTCGGTACCCAAGGGCTTGAACTAGACTAGACTGGAAAAATTTTTGAACAATAAGGTGGCATATAACTCTACTAAAGGCATTATTTGTGCAAAATTTTATTCTTTTATATTAAGTTGCTTTTTGTGTACTGGAAAGTGAAATAATCAGTGGAATTTTATATTGTGCTTTATGGGAAGCAGGCATGGTTGTTGTCCGATTTCACCCACTTTGACATAGGAATATAAAAAGAATGTTACGTACTGAATTTGTCGAAATCGGTCCGTTCGGTCTCGAGATATGGAATTTTACCGAAAAGTGGGCGGCGCCACGTCCATCACCAAATTTTTACACCAGCTTTTATAAAGCCCTCTCATGCCATCTCGGAGGTAAAATGTAGTTTTTCTTGCGTATTTAGTTATTGATTTATTGCGCCTTAATAGTTTTTAATAGTACCGTTATATGCGGAGCAAACGGAGTTATCTTCCGATTTCATTGATTTTCGCACTGTAGATGTTTTTATAATATTTGAGCTGGGTGGATTTGGTTATTGCGGCTTTATTGGTTGAGAGGATATGTATGTACTATATTAAACGTATTAGAGGGCGGGGCCAAGCCCACTTTTTCAAAATTTTTTACCCACAGGTGCCCCTTGCTACTGTGATTCTCTGTACAAAATTACAGCTTCTATTTTTATAATTTTTTATTTTTATTATTATTATTATATTTTTTTTTTTATTACAAGAAACTGCCATAGCAAGTTACATCAAGATGTCTTAATTTTTACTCAAGTTACTGCCCGGATTTCAGCTTTTCTCGTCTCCCTGAATATTTATGTGTTATGTATATTAAAATATCCTTAGGTTTAGGTGATACACATACATGTAACCCTTATATATACAAACATATTACATTTTGTAGCAACAGGTTGCAAGAGTATAAAAATATTTAATTATATGCATTTACAGATGTACATACATACATACATATTGCCTTAACAAAATACCCAGTACAATGTACAATATAACATCTCTTCTAAAACTAATCTTATAGGTAAACAAAATATATGTCATGTTGTAATCTTATCAGTAAGTAATAATTGAATTTGAAGGCTTTGAATAATTCAAAGATATGCACATATGCATATTTCAAGATTTTATTTAATAAAATAAAAACTTTATGCACTTAGCCTACCTGCTATTTAAATAGAATGCTATTAGTCAACTCAAGTTCTATTTACATTCGACGTTGAATTATTATTGATAATATTTACAAACAATAAAAACACATATTATTAACGCTTGGAGAAACAAAATTTTATAGTAGCTTACAATGAGTGTACCGACATTTTCTATTTCATTGAAAACTCAGCACCAATTTGTTTCCAGGTTTTACTTACTTTCCATTTATATTATTAAACTTATTTCCAAAATAATGGCCAAATAAAGAAATACACGCAACTCTTTTATTTACGATTCACAATGCTTTAGAGCCGAAACTATTCTCTTAAATGCCAAACACGAACTGCCGGCATAGCTTTTAAGACTGTTTAACATTGGCGCTTTTCATTATTCTTTATCACAGAGCAGTGGGTGAATAAAAGCAAATCACAATATAAAATATACATAATTACATATGTACACACAAAATATAATAATATTGTACTGACGAGCGTCTGCTGATTTGCTCTCCGCAAGCAAAGAAATAATTTCTTATTATTCGCTCAAGGGAGCAATGATCGTGAGCTAGAAAATGTGCTTATGGAGACCAATTGTGGTTTATATCTAATATGCCTAAGTATTTATAAGAAGTATCCCTGATGGAAAATGTTGCGTTACTCGTTTAACTAAGTTTGCCACGAAGGAAATGTCGAAGACCCTATAAAATATATGTATATGTAAATATAAGTGATCAGCGGGATGAGCTGACTTGATTTAGCCATGTCTGTCTGTTTTTGAGATATCAATCTGAAACACATTTTGCACATGTCTTTTTCTCCTCAAGAAGCTTAAGGGTGGTCAGAATTTTCAAAAACTTAATTTTCTTTTTTTGCATTTTCGTTAAGTGTAATATCTTAAAAATATTCTCTGAAGATTTCACGTTGATACGATAATTAGCTTTTGAGTTATTCGACAAATAACACAGAGAGCTTTAAACGGGTTTTTCTCAAAACTATGTTTTTTGAACTGGTGACAACTGCTTTTAGAATACATAATAAACTCGGGCCTGATCGAAGGATTTTTTTCTTTTTAAAAATTGCGATGTTTTTAAGACCAATTAACTTTTTTTCCAAAAATTTAGAAAAAAAATTCCTGAGGACGCCATTTTGTTAATTTTTGTAAATCGGATCGATACTAACAAAATGGCGGTCTCAGGAAATTTTTTTCTAAATTTCATTAAACCTTTGAGATTCATCTAAAATCAATCGGACGAAAAAAATAGATGTATAAAACTATTTTTTTACGTTTTATAAAACTATTTTTTTACGTCCGATTGATTTTGGATGAATCTCCAAGGACTAATGGTTGTCACCGCAAGTATCTTTTTTTAGAACTGGGTCAACACAACTATAACTTTGGAAATATTTTTTTTTGAAATTTTCGTGACTTCAAGTCAACACATTCTACAATAATGCCATATTACTACTTTTGTAAAATAACACGATTTAATAGCAAAAAACAAAAAAAAAACTGAAATTTCTCATTTTTTCGTGCCTCTGACTACCCCTAACCCCTTAATGCAACGGGAACATTTTTTTTAGTATCTAGCATGATATTAGTTAATAAATAAAATCGGGTCGATACTACACCAAATCACTTCGTTTTTCCAACAAACCATATGGTATATGGTATATGACCATATTCGGTCAGTGTATGAATTATATAGAGTATATGTATGTAAAAATTGCTTAGATTCCGACCCTTTGGTTGACGTTTAACATATTAAGATATTGCCATGGCTTTGGCTTTGATAAAATGTTCGGTTGCACCCGAACTTAGTTCTTTCTTACTTGATGCAGTACGTTTTGTCCTTTGCTTCAAAATTGGCCTCAATTTCGCCGATCACCTCTTCATTCGATCGAAAATTCTTCTTCATTCATTTGAGATCTGAGATCAAGCAATAGGTGTTTTAATTCTTGTAGCGCAACCTATGTGTCAGGTCGACTTTACAATTAAGCTGTTAAGTAACTAAATCCTTTCAGATTTTGCAACTGTTTCCAATCCAATAAAACTAAAGCCTCTATGACGAGAGTAAAGCATAAACTATATATATTTGTTTTAAAGATTTTGAATTAAATACTGAAAACTTCATAAATACAATTATATAGTATACACATTATACTTTTTAGTAAACTACATATGTACATATTGTCAAAAAGTTCTTTTTAAAGCACAAAGATCTACTGAACTATTATATTTAGCAATATAACAACTCTTCAACCAACTTCATAAGTACACAACCAGTTCTTTTGTATGTGTCTCAAATTTATACTACGAAACTCTAGCTAACTCCGAGGTCATATCTATACCTTTCAGTCCCGCGGTCCACGCAATAATACTTTTATATTGTTCACCATCCACTTCCATAATAATAATCACATTATCTTTTTGCTGTTTCACGTGTGTGAGTGCCTGTCAGTTCAACGGTTGCGTGATAGGGTTGACTCTGCTTTACCATCAAATGTGGAAATAGATAGGTTGCGACGGCTACAGCATCAGAAACCAGCCAGTGTTTGACACCTTTGGGTATAAAAATAGCGCGCTCCACAAGGTTCAGCAATTCGATGAAAGGACTCTGAATCGAACCGAGTACATTCAAACGCCAATCCTAGGTTTCCCAATTTTTATACATAAATGTGTGTATATTTTCATGGTAAAAATTATATCTACATACAAGTGTTATATCGAAATCGCCATCGATGCAAGTTTCCCAAGGAATTATTGTTAGTGGACTATCTACTTGAGCTAAAACAATATGTGCAGCCTCTGGATCCATCTTGAAATTGAACTCGGCACTTTTGGTTGTGTTGCCTCTGCCTAAATACATACATGTAATAATATATTATTTTACAGTGGAAAAATCTGGTCAGTATTCTTCGTAATTATTAGCTTAAAATTTGTTATATGCTTTACATACCTTTGTGATTGCCACCCATAATATGAATTTTACCAACTTTATCTAAGAACTCTGAACCATACATATTGATACACATGGCAAAGTTGGTAAGTGGACCCATCAACAAGAAGTCAACATTTTTCGGGTGCTACAATGAAACGATGTGCTATTATTCAAATATACCTACAAGCACTTCAGTCTAGATCAAAAAACACCTTACAAACAATATCATACATCGCATTCACCGCATGTTCCGGACGCACCAGATCCACATTGACTGGCGTCTCATGCTGCACTTCACCGAACCCATTCTTTCCATGATAGTTTCCAGGGTTCTCCCAACGATTTTGTATGATTGGTGTACTGCAGCCTTTATATACCGCTAACTGTGAGTATTTACAGTTATTTTAGAATCATGGTATATCCTTAGTTCCGAAATAATCTTACTTACATCCTCTCTATTGGCTGCTTTCAGCACTCTGAGTGTGTTTATCACCACTTGGTCGGCATTAGTGTTTCCCTGCACGCATGTTACGCCAATAATTTCAAATTTTTCTGGGGAATCCGTTAACTCGATACGTCTTTTAAAATTTTCTTCAGCTCTGATAAGCATCATCAGACCCCATGCATCATCGTTGCCGACATCACAATCGAACACTACGTAACGGCCCATTTTGGTAATGGTTTCTGTGGAAGAGAATTTAAAAACAGGTTTTATGGAAAATTCCTTATCTCATGATTTCCCATGTCCGTCTAATAAATCTAATCAAAATTGACTGCCGGAAGCACACATCCACATACATTTTACGGTAACAAAATGCCCAATGCAATGTACAACATAGCATCCCTTCTAGAACTAATATTATGGGTAAGTATGATATGGCAAGCTATAATCTTATCAGTGAGTAATAATTGAATTTGAAGGTTTTGAGCAACTCAAAGTAGATATGCATTTTTCAAGATTTTTTTTAATAAATATAAAACTTTATGCACATAGTCACTTTGTATAACCACAAATTTGTTTCCTGGTTTGGTTACTTTCCGTTTATCTTATTAAAATTATTGTCAAAAAAAATGTTCAAATAAAGAAATACACGCAGCTCTCTTATTTGCGATCCACAACGCTCTAAAGCCGAAACTATTCCCTTAAATGCCAAACACGAACTGCCGGCATACCTTTTAAGACTGTTTAACATTGGCGGTTTTCATTATTCTTTATCGCAGAGCAGTGGGTGAATAAAAGCAAATCACAATATAATATATACATACATAATTACATACACACAAAATATAATAATATTGTACTGTCGTGCGTCTGCTGATTTGCTCTTCGCAAGCAATAAAATAATTTCATATTATTCGCTCAAGGGAGCAATGATCGTGGGCTAGAATTGTGGTTCATATCTAATGTACCAATGTTTTTCTTATATTTCTAATCAAATTTTAACTTATTTTTCTTATATTTATAATAATTATCCCTGTTGGAAAATGCTGCGTTACTTGTTAAATATTATTTATAACTTGAACAAGATATATTAAGTTGCTACGAGGTTTGTATAATATCAACCGGAAGGAAACTTCGGAGAACTTACACTCGTGGCCAAGCAAACCTTACCACTCAAAATTTTCAAGTATTGTGCATATTTGACTACATTTTATCGCGGTATCTTGTGTACATAGAATTTTTTTATTTACAAATAAGTTAATGAGACGTTATTAATAAAAAATTGTAAAAATTAAAAACAAAACACATTCAGCTATAGATAAATCAATTGAAAGATAGTGAGCTTTACAAAATGAGCTCAAAATGTAAGAGACTGACATGCGATGAAAAAATATTTTTAATTTTTTTTTTAATTTAATTTCATTTGCACTATACTTGAAGATTATATTTTATTATATTTTATTTTTTAATTGAAACAAGAAGTTTAATAAGTGTATCATTTTAAAAACAATGAAATCGGCCGCTTTTGTATGAGCACAGAAAAGCTACTTTGTGTTTTACTCAGTAAACTTAATAAATCAAAAACTATAATTATAATTAGATAATACTCTGTGCCCAAAAAATAAGGTGACATTGTATTTATTTTGAAAATTATTTATTTATTCTTCCAAATCAATTTCATCCCCTTCAAAGTAATCCCCTCCCGATGCAATGCACTTATGCCAATGGATTTTCCAATCTTCGAAACACTGGTTGTAGTCACTTTCCGGGATGGCCTTCAGTTCCGTCTTCGCTGTGGCTTGAATCTTCTCTGTCGTATAAAAAGGGTGCCGGAGCGGTCTTTTGAGCTTGGTGAACAGCCAGAAGTCGCACGGCGCCAGATCAGGTGAATACGGTGGTTGCGGAACGATATGGGTTGGGTTTTTGGCGAAATGATCACGAATTACGAGGGCACTATGGGATAGTGCATTATCGTGGTGTAAAAACCAAGAATTGTCTTTCCACAATTCCGGCCGTTTTAGGCGGATAGCGTTACGCAAACAACGCATTACGTTCACATAATATTCCTTGTTGACTGTTTGACCGGTTGGAAGGAATTTATAATGCACAACACCGCGATAATCGAAGAAAACAGTCAACATGACCTTCAATCCTTCAAAATGGTATTGGCTGAGCCTTTCGATATGCCAACTTCATCAGCAAGGTCTCTAATTGTTAATCGACGGCTTGGAACTCACTATACAACAAAACATTTTTTTTAGACATAGCCTCATCACCAAAGGCTTTCTGCACCATCCTCAACGTATCCGCAGCAGAAAATTGATTCCGTAAACCAAATTTAAGGCAAATTGTTTGCTCGACAAATTTCGACATTGCAAAAAACGAAAAACTCACTTTTAGCAGCTCACAAAACGACACGTGTCTCAAACACTAATGAATATTTTGACATGAAATTTGACATAAATGTGACTGACAACTTATATTTACTTAAAACATAAAAAAAAAAACAAAACAAAAGTGAAAAAAATCCCGGTGGTAAGGTTTGTGTGGACACGAGTGTATGCATGTATATACATATATAGTCCGTCTGTCCACCCATCTGTCTGTCCATCGACACATATGCCTACCAGTGCTTCAGTTTTTGAGATATCGATTTGGAATTTTGCACACGTTTTTTTCTCTTCAATAAGCTGCTCATTTGTCGAAACCACCGATATCGAAACACCATAACTTATTAGTTGCCATACAAACTGAGGGAGCGAAATCAAGTTTTTGTATGGAAAAAAAAAATTTCAGAACGGTCGACTATAGCATATAGCTGCCATACGAACAGACAAGAAAAAAACAATTATTATATGATTTTTTTTTATTTGTAAGGGGTATTCTAGCTTCGATGCAACTGATAACGATTTTTTCTTATTTTTGACTGACTTCAAAAAAGTTTTTTTTTAAAACTGTCTTGAGGATTTTCTTAGTGGGTATACAAACAATATTGCATATGGCAGTTTATAGCGCAGTGTGTTCGCTTAGAAGGTTGTGTGAAAGAGGTAAATGTGTAAATTGTATTCTTAGACTTGAATTAAGAAGAAATCACTGTCTTCATTCATAAAAATATGCGCCGTATAGCGACAACTTTGCATTTTTTTTTGCTGTTCATGGGATTAGAGTCTCATATTTTTGAACACTGATTCTTATATAAAATTTAACGGGGAATCGAACGGAAAGGTTTTGAAAATTTTTTTGAATTTTGAAAATATTTTTATCAGAAAGCTGAGATTTTTTTACATAAAATTGGATAACTTAAAATTTTTTTTCACTCAATTTTGATTTTTCGTTAAAAAATAAAAGAAAAAGTCATTTTTTTGTTTGATCTCAATTTGAAGTGCGCGCCAAAAAACAATGGAGCAACTTTGACCACTAAAAAGTTAACAGATATTCTTCTATTGGCCCATATTATGCTATTTTAAAGTTTGGTCAAAATCGGAGAACCACGGGTACAAAACCATGTCGCCAATTGATGGAATGGCCCATATATACTTTATAGGGTCTCCGACGATTTCTTCTGGGTGTTACAAACTTTGTGACAAACTTAATATACCCTGTTCATGGTATAATAAAATTATACCTTATAGATATTTTTTATTTTATTTATTTATTCAACATTCTTCTCGGTATCAGTTTATAGCCTGCCTTTATGCTATAGATTTGGATTTTCAGCAACTTTTAACAAGTGGAAAGAAGTTAATTTTAAATTTTAAATCAACTGATTATTATACAAATTATTGAAAAATAAAAACAATTTACATCGATCCAGCACCCATTTTATACTATTTGAAAGACCCTGTATGTTTGCTTTTGCGCATTTTAACCTTGCCAATATTTTTGTAGAAAACTAAGGTCACCATTAATATTTTCACAGACAATCCTTTCACAAAACAAAGTAAATCGTTATACCTGGTTATAGCGCCAAACGTATACTTCCGCATCTATTAATTGTAAGAGCAAGTAAGAGTGCAACCAAAGTGCAGAGAACACTGCAAAACGCAGAGAAAGAGAGTGTAGAGTTGTGTAGTGTTTTGCCGGCTTTCTGGCAAATTCACTAAGCATTTGTGTGCAGGTGCGTGCGGACTGTCAATACGCTGAGGTGGGCGTACACATACACACCTTCAAATTTCATACCTTCCGACTAACAAATATAGATAAACAAAGTGCGATTGTTAAATTTATAGTGCAATAACTAGTGTTCGTTCATATGTGATCGCTGTCAGCTGATAAATTGCCGCAAGAGAGCTGAAAATATAGAAGAACACAGTCATATTAACTAGTAAATGCTTAATATAAACTGCAATTGCTCACGCTGCTTAACAGTTTTGTGTTTTATTAATGGAATTTAGTACGCTGGAAGAGTGGCTAGTGAGCAGCTGGCAAGAAACGGTCAACAGATGCGCGAATTTGTTTACATACATACATCCATATAGTAGAAATATATTTACAAAGCAATTGTGTGGCCGCGATGAATAATGCGTGAATAAAAGAATTTCAATTGTACTCGAAATAAGAAAAGAAGCAATTTGTGTTAGAAGTGAGATTTATGGCAACTAAGCGATAATAATAGCGTATAATAATATAAGCAAGTTGTGCGCGATAAGCTGCGCGAAGATAACTTGCTGAAAACGCATGAAACTATAAACATTTGTGGATAGTTAAAAGTTAGTTTAACTGTGATAAAATCATAAAAACTCAACGCTCATGTCGGCACAAAATCGCTGCGTTATTTTGGATTGCGATGGCGGCAGCGACGATGCCTGGGCCTTGATGCTGCTGCTCAAGGCTGCCGCCGAGCAACACGTCACGCTATTGGCGGTGACTATATGTGGCTGTGGCAATACCGATCTGCGTAATGCGGCGCGCAACATGTACCGCATATTGAAGGCCTACAACAGGACTGAGGTAATATTTGGCGCCAATTTGCATGACGGACGTGGTAGGCCGCCAGTGCTTGGCATTTGTTGTGAAATTTAAAATTCAAAGCGTTTGCACTTTACTTGAAAAGGTGTAAATAAATTGTGTGATTAATTTTGTAAACTCACCAACTCTAGATACCCATTTATTATGGCGCTTCCGGGTCGCTTATACCACCCATCGCACCGCTCGATGATAACAAGTATTTTCATGGCCGCGACGGTTTCGGCGACATATTGCCCCTAGAGATAGACTACAAATTGGACGAGGTGGTGCAAAAAGAGCACGCTGTGGTGGCTATAAATAGAATTTGCAATGAGGTACAAGCATTTCGCATGCATTTGCATTAGCTGCGATTACTTCAGTGTCGTTTTCATTATATTTATTTTATTATTTAGCATCCGAAAAAAGTAACCATAATTGGCGTGGGGCCATTAACGAATATTGCGCTTTGCTACTCCATGTTCGGTGATGGGTTCGCGAATGCAGTTAAGGACTTTTATCTAATGGGCGGCAATCATCAAGGTGAGTATATATAAATATTATATAAATAGCCTAAATGGACATGTTTTTGTTTAAAACTGAATATTTGTTCATTTGTTTGTGTATTAGTCACAATCTGCTTAAGGTTTTTGCTTGGTTTACCGCAGAGTTCAAATGTTTGGAAATAAAAATAGGAAATGTTACCAGATAACCCATGAATAAAAATAAAATATTTTTTTTTTTTTGAAAATTCTTAGTTTTATATGGTTGTCAGCATTTCTAAAAATTAAAAAAAATAATAATAATTTAAACGAAATATTGTAATTATATCTTATATATTACTGTGCCCAAAAAAGGTGAAATTGTATTTATTTTGAAAATTCTTTATTTATTCTTCCAAATCAATTTCATCCCCTTCAAAGTAATCCCCTCCCGATGCAATGCACTTAAGCCAACGGATTTTCCAATCTTCGAAACACTGGTTGTAGTCACTTTCCGGGATAGCCTTCAGTTCCGTCTTCGCTGCGGCTTGAACCTCCTCTATCGTATAAAAACGGTGTTCACGGAGCGGTCTTTTGAGCTTGGTTAACAGCCAGAAGTCGCACGGCGCCAGATCAGGTGAAGACTGTGGTTCCCGAACGATATGGGTTGAGTTTTTGGCGAAACGATCACGTATTACGAGGGCAGTATGGGATGGTGCATTATCGTGGTGTAAAAAACAAGAATTGTCTTTCCACAATTCCCGCCTTTTTAGGTCGATAGCGTTACGCAAATGACGCATAACGTTCAAATAGTATTCCTTGTTGACTGTTTGACCGGTTGGAAGGAATTTATAATGCACAACACCACGATAATCGAAGAAAACAGTCAACATTACCTTGATATTTGAGAGACTTTGGCGCGATTTTTTTGGTCTCGGCTCTCTTTTGGCACGATATTCGCTCGATTGATCGGTTGTTTCGGGGTCGTAAGCATAGATTCTAGTCTCATCGCCAGTTATAATGCATTTCATGACACCCTGGTAGTCGGAAAGCATCGTTTCACACACTTCAACGCAACGCCTTTTTTCCAAAAAATTCAAAGTTTTCAGTACCAGTCGAGATTTGACGCGCTTGAGGCCCAAAAGATCCTTGAAAATGGTATTGGCTGGGCCTTTCGATATGCCAACTTCATCAGCAAGGTCTCTAATTGTTAATCGACGGTTTTTCAACACAAAATCTTTGATTTGTTGAACGTGAGCTTCGTCGGTTGAGGTTGATGGTCGCCCTGAACGCTCTTCGTCTTCGACACGTTCACGGCCGGCTTGGAACTCATTTTGTTTTAGACATAGCCTCATCACCAAAGAAAATTGATTCCGTAAACAAAATTTATGGCAAATTCTTTGCTCAACAAATTTCAACATCGCAAAAAACGAAGAACTCACTTTTAGCAGCTCATAAAACGACACGTATCTCAAACACTAAAGAATATTTTGACATGAAATTTGACATAGATGTGACTGACAGTACTACCAACCTAAAAAAAAAAAATAATTATTATTTTTATTATTATTTTTTGGTACATATGTAAACATATCCACCTATCTAAAAAAAAAAATATTCTAAAAAACACTCAAATTTCCATTCTTCATTAACAGGTGTTGGCAACTGCACTCGCTGTGCCGAATTCAATTTCTATGCAGACCCCGAAGCAGCGCATGCCGTACTCGCTAGAACCAAGTGTCCCATCACCATACTGCCCTGGGAACCCTGTATGGAAGATCGATTTTTTATATGCATTGTAAGTGTGCTATAGCAGTTATTTTGACTGAAATCAAAATTATTAATATTTACTATTATATTTTCTCTCATACATTGTAGAATTGGCGCTTGGACGAGCTCGGCGCACTGGCCGCCAACACTTGCTCCGCCATCGACATTATGAACAAAGTGGAGCGCGCTCAATGGCTGCCGTCGAATTTCAAAAGCTGGATCCCGTGTGACGCGCTGATTGTGGCTGCCTTTCTCTTTGAAAGCATGCTCGTGCGGAAGAAAAGCAGTTGGCATGCGACGGTGGATTTAACGGGTCACACACGTGGTCAAATGATTTTGGATCACTTGCAAGAGGTAGATAAGTTTCCCAAAAATGTAGACGTTATTGAATTGTTGGATGCGGATGCGTTCAAAAAAATTGCGCGATGGGCTGTGGGTTTGTACGACGAGTTCGTAGTCGAGCATAGCAATGGGAATGGAGTATTGTAAAATTTCTGAATTTGAAATCAACGCTATGAGAAAGCATTGTATTCCAAAGCGTATAAGCAATCAAAAGCATACCTCTAATAAATATGTATTAATTTAGTAAATCTCTAAATCATATTTTATGTTTAATACTTCGTTTAGTGTGTATGTATTTTAAGCGAAGAATTTTTTTGAAGACGTTTTGATTTCTAATTGAAAGTCTGTTACATTTCAATTATAAAATACCGAAGCCAGTTGGTCCCAAGTAAGAAAAATTCAGAAAAAATCACCATGGCTTAAGATAAGTGAGAAAAGCTTATAAAATTTTGACACAACTTGGAAAGTTTGAAAATATAATTTAAACCAAATTTTGTATAACTGTTTATACAGTTATTTTTCCAACTAATCAATTCATGTTGGCAATGACTGCTTTCATACCACACAATCCACCAAGTTTTGTCAAAAACACATTTGACTTCTGCAAAGCACACAAAGTGATAAAAAGTGAACAAATCAAACTTGATGAATGTCACACTGAAAGCAATTTGAACAAAAACAGTACACCGATATAAAACAAAAACCACCAAAGCACAACGAATGCGAATGCGCGTACACAAAGCACACCCCGAACATAGGTTAACCCACCACCTTCTCCGCCCCCTGCACCCATACACGCTAGTAATTACCAACAAAAACGATGAAACAACAAAACAACGAAATAGCAACGCCAATAACAATAGAAACTGTAGCTACTCGTAAGCGAGCGAGCAGATATTCGTAATTGTGACGTTGAGCACATCAATGCACAGTGTGTTCGCACTGTGGAGATTTATAAATACTATATAAATATATGTAAACATGTTTTATTAGGAAAAATCGTATGTTGGACTGAATAAAATTTTCATAATTTTGAAGTTCAATGTTTTAACAAGGACTTTATTAGTTTATTAATTGAATAATAATTTATGTTTAAAATTTAAATTTATGTCCGAAATTATTTTTTTTTATATTAATTTATGTTTTGAATAATATTGAAAGTACGATCTCTTAACGTATAAAAGAAAGAATAAAAAAAAAAGATTTTTGAAATAATAAAAAATAACTTTTTTTTATCAATTAAGCATTTGAAATTATTAATTAAATTTTTTTACATTTTTGAAAAAAAAAAAAAACAAAATATTATCATATTATTTTAGAAAAGTCCTCCAGTCGACCTTCTTTCTATAAAAAGCCTAACACAAAATTCAGACTTGAAATTATTGTCCGTACAATGGTCTACGCTCAAAAAAAATTAATTTAATTTTAGTAGATATTTTTTTAGGTATAACCAATAATTTTTTTCTGAATTTCAATCTAGGTGTGCCCTATAATTTCGAAAAAATTATTCTGGATCGCAATACTGTAACATTTTTTGGACTCTCATTTCTTATATTTGGGCAAATAATAGAGGCTTCTAGCAAAACATATTTATATGAGCAACTTTAGTTATTTTCAAAATATACAAAATTAAGATTAATATTTTTTATAGATTCGCTCTCGTGAACTCATAAACATTTGAGAATATAGCCTTCTAAAACTCAAAAAAATTAAAAAGCATATTAAAATTTTTTTATAATAAATATTTTGAACCATATCACCTATATTTTGCCCCACTGTGCAACAAGTATATCACAAATACGAAACTACGTTCAACATCATTATCATCATCATAAACAGCAACAACAAACGCAACCATACCAACAGCCTGGCACATACAAACATACATACTCATAGCTGGGTGAGCCATCAGTGGCGGTTGCGGCCCAGCTCCGGAGCAGAGGCACAGCAGTTCGGCAGTTAGCTAGCCTGACAGCAGTAGTCAGAACGAATCGAGAGGAGCAAGCGTTTGGACGTAGTCGGTATTGGCAATCGACAATCGACAATCGGCATCGACATCGGCAAACGGTCGTCTGCGTCGCTGCGTCGCGTATGCCATTTGTGCTGCTGCTCTTTCAAATAGTCGCGGGCCTAACACTCATTCTATTTGTTATTCATTATATTTATTATATAATTAATGCAATTGCCGGCGATTTACAATTACAACAACAGCTACAGCAACAGCAACAACAAATATTGCAGTTGCAACAAAACGTGTATTTACAACAATTGCAAACACCAATTGTAAAAAATTATCGACAACAACGCATCCCAGTAGCGTCGTCTGCAACATATAGAAAATCGCATTGTTTTACAGCAACAGCAACAGCAACAACAACAACTGGCGAAAAAATGCAAACAAGCGACGATGCAAAGTTTATAAAAAAGTGAGTGAATACAGATGAGCAAAAACCAAACAAATAACAACAATAATAACAAATAACAACAATAACAATAACAAATAAATGCAAAATGAAAAATGAAAAAATAATCATAACATAAATTAGTAAGAAAAATGTATTTACATAAAAGATGTTGTTGTAGTGTTGCAAAGAAAACAGCCAAGCACAGTGAAAGATGAGCTGTCCAATTGTAAGCGTTAAACAATTCACCGTTTCGGGGGGCAACAGCTAAACACGCCCCAAATGCAAATGCTAACGATTGTGCACAGCTGAAAAGCTCAAAATTTTATTATTTTAATTGAGGTGTAATGTGCGATAAGCAAAAGTATGACTAACTGTAAAAAATATTTTAAATAAAATTTTCAGGAAAAAGCAACCTGCAAAGTTGCAACTTTTTCCCAGCGCCTGATTGCGGCTGAAAAGTGTGTGTCAGCATTATCGATTTTCCATTTCCTCAGCGTTTTCCGACTGCGCACCGACCGACACGCGAAAATCTTGTACACATAAATACCTACGAATATGCGAGTGTGTATGTATGTGGTATGTGTGTCGTACGACCACGTTCTGCACAAGCGTCTCTTCGACCCACCAACGTGCTGACGCAGTTTTCCCTTACTCACTGCTTTAAATGCCGTTGAAACTCGGTGGTTGCATCAAATAAGGGATTTTCGTCTCAGCTGAATGCCGAATTGAATCATTTCTGCTTGTATTAATGAAAGCGAAATTGATAAGGTTTTCTCATAACAATTTTAATAAAAGAAATTTTCATAAAAGTAAAGAAATTTTTAAATTTCAAAAAAATATAGAAATTTTTAAATTTCAAAAAAGATATAGAAATTCGAAAAATATTTGGAAATTTTTAGAATATCCGGTATAGCTGAAAAAATGACTTCTAAACTCTGAACAAAATATCAACAGAATGAAAATTAAATGAAAATGTACATAGTATAAACCCAGAAATATGCGAAACAATTTTTTTTTATAAAAAACAACAATGTGGAATCATTTTGGCACTAAACATACATAATATACATATTTAGATGGCAAAAACATTTGCTCCAAGCCGCAAAAAATGAACGCATAAATCATTACATATGTACATATACATATGTACATACATACATATATAAGTATACATTTCAAATGTATGTATATCTATTAATCTATACCTTTTGGTAAGTGCGTTTATTAGGTTCATCCTGTTCAAATTTGAGATCAAACGCTGTTTTGAGTAAGAAAAAACAATCCTCAAATATTTCTTAATCTTCTTAAAAGATTATATATGTATCTTATTAACTTAATACAAGCATGGATCGATACTTCTTTCAAGTGGATACTTCTTTCCATCCTACCGTAAAGCACTTTTTAATAGAGTTTGGAGCAAAGTTGTAACCTTTCATGGGATTCTCTAATGTTGAAAATATTTCAACGAAGTTGCAGCGTTGTTTTCGGTCGTGTCACTTATAGGTTCTTCTATTCGGAGGACTAAGGTGATTTTCAAAATCAAAAGTGTACTATATATGCATGATTCTTTAATTTGTGGTATAGTCTAACAAATTAGTCAGCCACATTCGTGCAACAGTTCTTAGGATCGGATTTAATTACTTTGCGGTAAATCTACGCTCTGAAAGATTTCATACCAAATGTACTGAAAAATTGCATAACAAGCAGGATGAGTAAAAATAATGATTTTTCGTAGTCGAAAATTTACTTTTATCATTCCACTTTTCAAACACTGCTCTTAAGTGTCGAAACAACTTAGTGTTAAATGAACTTTAAACTCTCTCGATTCTCTCAAACCTGAGCTCTGATACAAAAAAATGAATGAATATAGTTATTGACCTTTTTTTACACATTTGAAATGTGAAAATATTTTATAACTAAGTATGAAAACAGACATTTATACAATATATAAATTTATTTGTGCTTGAAAGAAATTAGTACAACCCTAATATTATTTTACTTATGTGTGAGAGTATAAGTGATGTTTTCGATTTTAATTTTAAATTTCATATTTTCAAAAAACGGAGATAACATTTTGCAAATTCGCAAAATACCTACACATACAAACATGTATGCACTTATCTCTATGCCGAATGTATGTATGTATTTGCTAAAATTTCACTGTTCCGCAAATGTCAAGCATTTCATTTGAAACTGATGAATTGAAGAAATAATAACCACAGGAGAAAGGCATGCTATGATTTTTAATATTATATAATATACATAAGTAAAAATAAAATATAAAGGGTCTACCAAGAAGAACGGCGTGATGTTAAAAATTCCGTTTCCACGACAGTCAAGTCTAAGTAACTTGAACGGACACAGATTTTTTACCCGGTCAAGGACTTTCAACTCAGCTGTATTCTGCCGCTACAACAACAACAACAAAAACGTGATGTCAAAATGAGTTCTGTTTTATATAATAGTATTATATGTGGTGCTGATAATTTTATGTAATTTCTAATTTGAAAAAATGTCGGCTAAAGAACCTCACGGCTCCGTTTCCAAATAGCCACTCATTTACGCCAATTTTCGATGAGCTGGTGAAGCATTCCGGTTGCAATTTCGGCTAGTGCGTTGAAAGTCGTCTTCGAGCTCCTCGAGCGTTGCTGCTTGATTGGCGTAAACCTTTGATTTAACATATCTCCAGAGAAAATAATCTAGAAAACAAAATAATATTTTAAAATATTTTTAAATGAAGTATAACTGTTTAAAAAATAATATCCGTAACTACCTACAATTTTATTTTCAATTAAATAGTAATATTACATTATACTCGATAAAACACTAATAATTAATTCTTTATGATATCTTCGTGATCTTGCGCTGTGATAAATTTGTTATTTTTTCCTTTATGATTTGTGTGAAATATAATTTTTCTATTATTTAACGAAGATAATATTCTAATTAATTTATGCAAGTAAAACAAGCGTATAATAACAATCAATATTATTAATCGATTATTATCGCGCAGACGATGGAAAGGCGGCACAATCGAACCACATCCAACGGATAAGGCATTAATTGTCAACTATCAGCTGGAAGCGACGGTCTTCGGCGAGCAATCCAGCAATCCGATGATTGAAGAAAAAAAGGTGAGTCAAAATCTAAGTGCGTCAAAGCAACGCACACAACTCTGCATATACCAACTTTACGATATAAAGCGATAAGCTAGAAATTAATAGGAACTCCCGTACACTTTTAGAGGAAACGCAAATCATTAGCAATAAATGATGAAACAGTTTTGTCGGTCAATAGTCAAAGAATCGCATATAAACAGTTATTATTACTTTCTGATATGAAACTTATTTTCGTTTGTTCAATTTTAGTGCAGCAATTAAAGCTCCAATTTTTCTGTTTACCACTTCTGACGATAGGATTTATTAATCAGGGTCTTCTCTACATGTTAAAAGTATTGTCGACATAACGAACAAGACATTTGGTTGGGCGTTTGCAGTAGTAATGATTTAACTTTCTTTACTAAGACTCTGAAGGTGATATTCAAAGACCGATCCGAGACCGATCTGAGCTTTTGTCTCAAAGTAGTATACTTTTATCTACCCATCATCCGCATAACCGTTAGTAATGAGGCTTACGGCAACCGCTTGAATTCTTTTTTCTTTCTACACGCATAAAATTCAATCAAATTTATCACCTCTTCGCATATTCTGATACAATATTCTCAATATTTAGAGAAATATTCACGGAAAGCTTTAATACACTTAAGCTTCCTACCCAAAAAGTCAATGTCGGCCAAAGTGTATAACAAAAATAGGTTTTCCAATCACCAACACGACGGTTTAAAAAGCAAAATTTTTATAATACTAATGCATTTCGAGATCCACACCTTTTTAAAGGAAAACTATGGAAACTTAAAATTTAATGGGAATATTTATGATTTTTCGAAATTTTAAACATTTTTTAAAACAGTCATTTTTTGAAAGTTTATCTCTTCAAATTTGGTGCGGCTATCTCAGATGGTCTATCCTTAATCCAATTTTTGCTGCCCCCGCAATGAAGCATTTCAAAAACTGTAATTAAGAAAATGCCCACGGGGGTGATGTTTTTTATAATTGCATAAGAAGAGAAAATTGGGTCCCGCAAAAGGGTTTTAAAAAAACTTTACAAAGGGGTTTAAGGTAACATAAACACTAAATTTTTTGGTGGTTTAATCACGGGCCCCCAAAAACAATTGCAACAAAAAAAAGTGTGAAATAAGTTCATTTTATTAATGTTTTTTGGGAAAGTTTTGTATTTTATTTTGAAAAAAATGTCGGCTAAAAAATCAGGGCCCCTTTCCAAATAAAAACTTTTTCGCAAATTTTCAAGGCGGTCATTTCGGTTTTTGGGTTAGTCAACTTTTTCCTTAAATTTTTTGATTAAACATAAACCTTTGATTTACTTTCCGGAAAAAATCTGCAAACAAAATAATTTTTTTTTTTAAATGAAGTTAGTATCTCTTAAAACAATAGTAACGCAACTATCGGAAATTTTGTTTTTTAAACATATCATTTGGTAGCCAAAAGGGGCCTAATTCTATTTTTGAAACAAAAATTTGGTTTCTTTATGAACTTTTGATTTTGCGCTAAAACATTTGAATTTTTCTTTTAGTTTGGTGAGGAAAATTTTCCTTATTTTGTACGCTAATTTATTTAAAATTTTGAACGTAAAACCGCGTAAAGTCGTTCTTTTATTCAGCCCGATTTTGCGCGCTAAATGGCGGCAAATCAAACCACTAAGGGATCTTCTTTGTAAAACTATCAGCGGGGCGCTCTTAGCTTTTCCACTGCGTGTTTGGGAAAAAAAGGGATCAAACTGTTCGGCACTAATTATTACCAATAATGCTATGTATAGGTTAAGGTGTTGATGGAACTTGCACTTTTGAGGCCGAATCTTTGTTGATCATAAGTTCGGGGAATAGCAAGTTGAAAACACATTTTTTACCAAATTAAAATTTTTTCGTTTTTTAAATTTTAAAACGATTTTTGTTTAACTTTGTTCAAGGCTTTAATCCCTTTTTTCCGTTAAATATGAAAACCAAAAAAATACCGAAAATAAAAATTTTTTTAAATTCCAATGGAAAAAAGCTTGGGAAAACAAAAAAACGCCGAGTTTTGCCCAAAAAAACACTATCGAAACTTAGGTAAACCGTTGTTTTAAAGGGTTAAAATTTTTTTTTTTGACGCTTTAGAAAATTTTCATTTGAAAGTACATTTTTTTTGAAAAGTTTTCACGGGAATTAAAAGCCCCCCAAAATTTGCCCAAAGTGATAACAAAATTTCCCTTTAAAAAGTGGTGGCTTTTGAAAATTTCATCTTTTAAATTTATACTTTTAAACGAAAACCCGCTTGCAAATTTTTGGGGAATTTTATTTATTCGAAATCAGTTTTTTCGGTTTTTGAAATTTTTTTGTTTGGGGCCGTCCGGGGTCCCGTTGAGCCGTTTTGAGGTTTCTTTTCCCTGGTTGGAATGGCTATGTTTATTTAACCCCAAAATTGCCGCTTTTGGGTTTAAAGACTTACCAGAATCCCGGGTTGATGAAATTTTGGTGGCATCATCCCAAAAATTTTGCCCCCTGTTTGGTCATAAGTTTGTTACGCTGGGGGGAATCTTTGGGCCTATTTTTTCCAAAGTGCCAGTTGGACCCCCAACAAATACGGTGAATGGCGCGCTTGGGTTTCGATGCTCAAAAATTTTTCATTTCTAAAAATATGAAGAACCTGGAAACATGTCGCCCCAAAGTTGTTTCGGGAAAATGGCGCTCCAGCCTTCACAGCTCTTCGTCACAGATGCCCCAAATTTTGCTTGTTTAAACTTGGACCAAACAATTTCACCCTCAAAATTTGATCTCTTAAGTTTCAAAAGTCATGGCGAAAGCGGCATTTAGACTATTTTTTGTAGGGGCTGTTAAGTCAAAAGTCTACGAAAATAACCCAAACCCCAATATTCCAGTTTTGGGAAAGACTCACGGTTTCCGTACACATCACGGGCTTTTTTCCACGCCGGACGTGTTTTTCGGTCTAAATTGCCCAAAATTTGGATTTTTTCCAATGGACCCCCGTATTGAGGCCCCGCGAAAACTTTTTTAAATTGAAATTATCTTTAAAAATTTTAAATTGTCGGGGGAAACCCTTCTGATGAATTCAAAAAAAAAGAACCAAAAATGAGATAGTTGCAAATTTTAAAAAGGCTTTTTTAAAAAAGGACATCAACTTTAAAAAAATCCCCCAAAAATTGTTAAAAAAAAATATGCAATATATTTTGACTCATCAATCAATAGATGAATTCGGCAGTCTTTACTAACTATTTAAAGGGACCTCCGACTCATTTTTCGCTATTCGGAAAGGCATGGATTGCTTTTGAAATGAATTCGTCTTAACTTTGAGTTGTTGTTGCAAACTTTTTTTTTTGACAGCAATCAAAGCATATTAATCAATCAAAGTTTTTTACTTCGCTCAATCCTGTTACGTAAGCAAAAGTATATGTATTGATGTGAAGGATCCAATGCATACACACACATTTCGGTTTTTTATTGCAGCAACAACTACAAAAATTATCTCGTGTGTACATGTGTATAAACTATCAGAAAAAAACTCTACTTTTAAGCGAATCCCAACTGTTTTCTCTCAACATTACAACCGTCCAAAGAACAGAACATTAAAAGTTTGTTTGAGCGGCAACCAATTACAAATGAATGCACTTAAAATACTTGGCGACCAGCAAACCTTCTGTTGGAGAATATGAAAGCACATTGCAACTTTACATGTAAATATGTAACATATACATATAGTATATAAGTATGTGCAAACGCACACTTTCTGGAATATATGAATGGGTCGGAAATAAATGTATAAACATAACGTTTTCATATACACTTGTATATATGTACATATGTAAGTAAGTATGTACATACGTTTCTTTTGGAAAATTTTGCGGAAATTCTCTTGCGTATTTCGAATTTCCAAGTATGTAAATGAATGTAAATATGTATAAATATGTATTTGGGAAAAATGTTTATACGTATTTATCATTAAACCTGGAGTCGTAATACATACTCTGCGCTATCGATTTTTCACTCATTCAATCCTTTCACTGGTTTTCCTCCGCTCACCACAACAGCATTAAAACTCTGCCGCCCCCTTGCCCGAGGAAGGACAACTTTGTATTGCACTTCGACCTCACTATTCGTCTTGCCACCTTTTGGAATTGCTGCTAAGAATGCACAAACACCAAAGCTTTCAAGGGGGCGGGTACTGGTGTAGGTACTGGTGGCGCTACAGTGGTTGGTGGTGATGGCAGTTGTGATAGCAATATGATGGCAGTGCGCCAACTAACTGATACAATTACCATAAATGCATGTTTGTAAGAGTAAACGTATGTGACTGTGTGTATGTGCAACAACAATGAAGGCAGTAATAACAATCTTTATGTTTCAGCGTGTCTTAAGCCAGAACTTTGACGCTTTAGTTTATTACTACACATGTTCGACCTGCGGAACAACGCACGGTGGGTTATGAAAATAACTATTTTTAGCAGTGATTTATTTATGATAAAAAAAATTATTTTGAAATAAAAAAATTTTTAATTTCAGGAAAAGGTTTTTGTAAGGCAAAGTCGGTAATCGTTATACGTTTTATTTTTAGAATCACTTATTTGAAGAATGAATATTGAGTTTTTATTCTTATTTAAAGATTAATGACAAACAAAACATTTTTGCAAAAAACTTCATAAAAAAATCTTTAATCTAAAAGTGAGTTATATTTTGGAACAAAAAAAAATTTCTATTAAACTCTTCTTTTGATTTTAATTTATCACTAAAAAATAAATGATGTTTTTTATTTTTAAGGGATTTTATAAAAAAACCGAGATTAAAAAATCTACAAAGAATTGTATAGAGCGTTGAAAAAGCATTAACATGATGTTATCCCTTTTTTGTTTCATTGATTTTTAACGATTTATTTAAAAAAAATAATAAATGCTGAACATCTTTCGCCATGATAACTACTGATTCACCGATAACTTCGACTGTTTTAAAAGTCTTATTACTTACTATGTGCAAAAAATAGTAAGACTTTGTTCATAATTTTAAAATTATCAATTTTTTCTACAAAATTTATATCGTTCCACCCCGAAATAATCCCCTTTGGCCCTAATACACTTGTGCTTTTCCGATCCTCAAAACAGTTGTTAAACTCCGAAATAGCCGTCAATGCTCCTAATGTCTTCAACTTGACTCATAACGGTTTCTCCGGAGCCCTCGTTTACGTTTGCGTGGATACCCAGAAGACTCACGGAGTTAAATCAGGCGAATTTGATGGTTGCGGCATGATACTTTGTTTAAAATTTAGGGGAAAAACTAACGAAGAATCAATGCAGTAAGCACTATTCTGCAGATTTATCGCCTGTTTAAGGCTCGCACGCATAGATCCAAGACTTATCGCCAGTAATAATACGCTTCATGACATCTCGGTAGTCGGAAAGCTTTGGTTCAAAAACTTTAACGCGACACTGTATTTTCGAAAAAATGCAGTGATTTTGGAAGCAATCGTGATTTCATTTTTCTTAGACCCAAATGATCTTTCTAAATGCTTTTCACTGATCTTTCCGATCCGGTTGATCATCAGTTGATGTTTGGGGTTTGGGTGGCTCGTTATCGACTCGCTTTGAACAATCGCAACAAACAATTAGCACCGAAGGCTTTTTCCAACACTCTTAACGTTTCGGCATCAGAAATTTGATTCCACAAACAAAATTTAATGGAACCTTTTTGTTGAATAATTTCACTCTTCTTTAAAATCGCCGACTGCACTTTATGTACTTCAGAAAAACAAGCTTATACTTTAAACACTAATGATTATTTTGAAATTTGGCACAGCTTTAAAAATTTGGGAACATAGGGGAAACCCAGGGAAAAAAAATATTTCGACAAAAGGGTTTTCGTATAAAAAATTAAAAAAGTTTTTGCTCATAATGGCATAATTAAAATGTGAAAAATATGAATATTTTAGGTGGCAGGTCTTCTGAATCCGGTTATACAAGGTGCGTTCCAAAGTAAACAGGACTTTTTGAATCTAGCGACAACTGGTGGCGCCATTCTTTTTATGTCGAACTTAAAGAATTTTTCCAGTGAGAATTTCATGACATTTCATAGATTGGATATGCGAAAATGAGCTTCGAACAAAGAACCAAAATTAAATTTTTTTTTTAATTGGCAAAACTTTTACCGAAACATTTCAACTGATGAAACAAGTTTATGGCAATAATTGCCTATCCCGTAGCAGAGTGCACGAGTGGTTTCGACGTTTTCAAAGTGGTCGTGAGGACATAAATGACGATCAACATGTGTGCCAATTAAAATCTCTAATCCACAGAAATTCCATCGACTTCTTCCTTTTCGGAAAAATGCATTTGCCCCTCAAAGGAAAGCGTTATGCAGACGTAGAGGCCACTCTAAAAAGGCTTGCACCGGCATACACAAGCTAAAACGTTCCACATACTTTTGGACCGTGCAAAAAGCTGTATTAAAGCAGAAGGAGACTATTTTGAATAAAATAAATTGATTTTGCCGAAAAACAATTTGTTCTGTTTAGGGCCTGTTTACTTTGGAATGCACGTAAATAACTCTACCTCAGCGCCTTACAGAGAGGTTCTCAATAGCCCGTAGTGGTGTAAGATATTTGAAAATCAATTCATAAATCCGAAGAAGAAACCGGTTTTAATTTTACAAAATTTTTGTTTTTTTATTCACTCTCCTCTAGAATATTAATCAGTACACCATGTCGTATGAGACATTAGTCAGCCCCAACAAACCGTCATTTGCATCGCAACCCGAAGCCCATAATCAAAACACATTTGGCAGACTTGTTTTAGCGCTATTTAAGCAAATTATACACTTTTTTGTTAAAAAAAAAATAAATTTTTGTTTTTGTACAAATTGTTACTATGTTGACCATATGAAGTTTTACACATGCAATTTCCATTGGTAAACTAGAATACCACAAACAAAGTTCAGCCAGCAATGACGCACTGTCCAACATTGCCACTCCACGGCCATAGTCACCACCATAGTGGGAAAAGCACTTGAATTGGTCTTGGCTTATGTTATGGCTATACAAAGTAAGTTCTTTTTTGCTTTTGTGAAACAAATACAATAAATCAGGCTAAGTGTAAAAGTGCAAAGTGCTGCTTGCAGGGTTCCAAATACAAACAGCTGTGTGTGTGTGTGGATATGTATAAATGTATATAAATGTAGCTGTGCGTCTAAGCACTTGTAAATACTTTTAGGCCTATCGTTAGATACACCTACTACCATATTTATTTATATTTATATATATACGATATATGTATGTCCATATGTATGTATATACTTGCTCTCTATATGCATATATAGTTGTATATGTGTGCAGCTAGACGTAGATATTGAACCATTCAAGCATTCAAACTTGGTTACATATCATAGTTGGCAACTTCTGTTGTTGTGGATTGTCGTTTCGTCATCATGGCAACACGCTTCGGCTAAAATAGCAAAGGAGCAGCTATAATGTTTGGCTTGCTGACTTTGATGATGGCTACGAGTATAACTAAAATGAAAATCAAATTGAAACAAAAAAACCAACGCAACACAAATAAAAATAAATAAGTAAATAAATGAAATCAAACAAAAGTGAAAAATTAAGCAAAAAAGTTGATTGCATTCGTTACCGCAATTGGATGAAACATTCGCAACCACTTCATTATTTCAGTTTCAATTGTTGATCAAACACACGCACATGCGCATATGCGCCGCGCACAAGTGTACGCCAACCAGCGAGCATATGGCACACAAAGCGCGCACTCAAAATTTTGCAAACTACGCAAGTTGGCGGCCGGTCGGCTAATGAACGCATAAAAATCGTCTTATACGTTGTTGTAATTATTATACTTTTTTTATATATTTTTTAATAATTTTTCTTTGTTCCTTCTTTTTTTATTTTTTTTTTTTCCTGTTAAAATGCAATTCCAATTGGTTTCTGCCACATTACTCAACCCCAACTCGAAATCAACACGAAAAATGCGAATTTACGCCACTGTGCATACGCAGCCACAGCTGCCAAGCAATCATACACTTGTGCGCCTGCTTTGGACTTATTTCCACTTCAATTAAATTATTAATTTTTCACATTTATTTAATTCTTACATTGTTCGCACACTTGAATAATTAAAATTAAGACACAATTGTTGCTGGCATTTATTGTTTTGCACAAATATACCATTCATTTCGCCTGAACTGCGCTTATTTCGCTTGTTATGTGAGTCACGTTTTGCGCTTCACTATAAATTTTCGCGTCATAAATGCCATAACTCATGCAACGTCATCGCCGTCGTCATCCCCAGTTCCCAAATGGCGGGTGCCCACACCACCACTGTTATCGCTATTGTGATATCTTTGTTTGCATTTTGTTTTGATAATCGTTTGCCATTTATGCCCCACCATCATAATGCTCGCAATAAAACGAAAATAAAGGCGATATTTAAATAACAATTGACACATTAATTTCTTTACCGAAATTATGGCGACATCGGCGTGTATTCAAATTGGTGCTCAAAGTTCAACAACTTATCTAAGCCGACGTCGTGCCATGTGTTAAAAAAGTAATAAATAGTGCACTTCCTGTAGAGTCACAAGCGAGCTCAAGCCGTCAGCCAAGCAGTCACATGTTTTTTACAGTTATATTTTCAAGTTTTTGTCAATTTTTTAACCATTCCGGTTGTTCATTCACACTTGTCACTTTGTTGCTTTATTTGGCCAATCGCTAACATATTGATATTAATTATTGTTGTTGTTTTGTTTTTAATTTTTTTTTTTTTTAATTTTCGTATTTATTTGCATATTTTAAAGCATTTCGGACTATTTTAGGCGCATGATCTAGCAAATTTAAAGAGTGCCCACAGTCATGTTGGCTTATAAAAATTTGGTAATTTTGAAATATAAGAATGCAACTGCTTCTCAACAGCGTTTTTAACTCGCAGAACTATGAATCATTTCTCTATAACTTCAAAAATTAATAAAGAATTTATAAGAAGCTTCGATCAAGCGCAAACATTGTGACAAAAAAATACTCGGAAATTATAAATAAAACGCAAAATATTAAATTATTCATCAATATTTTCTTCAAAGTAATCCCCATCAGATGTAGTAAACTTATGCCAACGATTTTTCCAGTCCCCGAAACATTCCTCAAAAGCACTTTTTGGAATGACCTTCAGTTCCTTCAACGAATTTTGTTTTATCTCTTCGATCGATTGAAAACGGGTTCCATTCCAATGATTGTTTACCTGTTTGCATGTGAAACTCATAAACCCACGCCTCATCGGCAGTTATTATGCTCTCCATTCATGTGAGGTCGGAAATCGCACGATCTAACATGTCCAAAGAGACCTATTTACGGTACAAAATATCCACCAAAATCGCTCGAACGGATGCGCGAGAGAAGTCGAGCTCTCTTGCCATCTCTCTAACATTTGCCGGACGATTTTCAAGCACCATATCTTTCACTTGTTTAATATTTTCATGAATTGAAGGCGACGAAGCTTGTCCAGAACGAGATAGGCTTGTATTTTTGATAAAACTGAATTGCCGTAAGCCTTTTCTAATAGTCGCAAGGCATCCAAATATTTTTACTATGTCTGAATTTATTGAACAAAGAAGTGCGATAATGCACCAACTCATACTGCATTGGTTATTCGTGATCATATCGTCACATTTTCAATTAATATCGTACCGCAACCACCGCATTCGCCTGAATTACCTTCGTGTAACTTCTGGTTATTCAGCAAATTCACATGACCACTCCGAGGACACCGTTCCGACTCAAATGAGAATATAAAAGCTGAATCGAAGAAAGCTCTGATGGCCATCACAACGAAGGATTTTTCCAAGTGCTATGATGACTGGAAAATTCGTTTGCATAAATTTATTGCAGGGGGAGGGCATTGGTTTGAAGGAGATGAAATGAACCAAATTCACCTTTCAATTTAATCACAGTAGTATAAAAAAGAGAGCGTTTTTGTATTTTTCATCTTCTGAAAAATATGTGTAGCATTTATACAGTGATTCAATGAGATGTTCTTTCAGAGACTTAATCTAAAACGTGTCAGTTACCAGTTGCCACAAAAAAATTCGATGAGATTTCCAATCCATGATTAAACCAACCCAACTAGGAACAAACCTAATAAATCAGAAAATTACTTTAGTTAGGAACAGAAAAGTATTGATTCAATAGTAAAGTAAACAGTAAAAAATATCTTACAGCGAACGTGAGTTATCTAGTTTTTCAAAAGTAAGAAGTTTCAGAACAACTAAAAGATCGCATAACTGCACTAAGTGTATCCATCAGCTACTCAACCTCCCTCAGCAAGCTTGTCGGTTTTATAAACTCCTCGCTCAACTTGGTTCAAAACTGAAAACCTCAAAATAATAGAGGAAAAAAATTAGGCCACACCATTTACAGACGTAAGTCAGTAATTACCCTCTAAATGTCATCCATTTTTTTTTTTAATTTTAAATTTCAAAAAAATTTTCTACACTTTGTTCCAGTTAAAATATTTGACTACTCAATTATGAAATTAGTGCACAACAAATATTCATAGACATGCACATATTTAAAATTGGTGGATATTTCAAGGAAAATATGATTAAATTGCTTTTTATTGCCACACAATTTCGCTTTTCCCCTGTGACCTCGTTCACACTTCCGCCATAAAAAACGCACAACATTTTCTAGCATCGCGCTGTGGTTATCCCATGCAGCCATTTTCCATTTGAGGCCGCACCCTGTGATGGAATAAATTTAATTACACCATAATACCCTTTGAAGTCCACTATGGCGCACACATACCCATACATGCACACATACAACCGACTGGGTGCAAGTGCACTTCAACTCCCACCATTCAATGCATATCGGCGCTTATTATAGAGACTTTCAGTTGGGTCAACGCAATTATATATTTATATACAAACATACATACATACAGACACATCGGTTGGTGGCAATTTTAATGCATTTGCGTGTCAAAGAGAAATTCAATAAAATATTTACATACTTGTGGAAATGAAAAAGGTCACCTAAAAACGGACCTTGCCTACAAAGTTTACAGTTTGCTTCTTAGAAAGCAGGACATGCCATTTTTAACTGTGTGCTAGCGCTAGCGCTAGAAAAACTCTCTCACGCTAATCGATATTAAAATTATGATATTCAAATACTTTGTGTGCGTTTCCAGCATTTTTATTATGTTCATTTCGGCGTCACGACAATTGTTTTCTAACACGACGTTTAACGGTTAAGTGCGAATTTCAAGCTACGACCTTTCGAAAGTGAAGTTTTGTTTGTTTTCATTATTCTTAGACGAAGCCTCAATGTCGTTAGTTAAACGTGTAGTGCAATGACTGCGTGAAACGTTAATATATTCTCCGTTTTTATCTTACTAAGCAAATATATTTACAAATAATTGAACAAATAATTGAAATGTTTAATCGAACTTTACCTAGAAATACGAAAACATCGGTGGGTGTGCGCAATTGTTTTTCACATTTGATAGATATTTATTTTTAAATAAATTTTTGCTATTTACTCTTTAAACTTTATGAAATATTTGTGTGGTTTATTGATTTTTGAGTACTCATACAAAAAAAATAAAAAATATATAGTGAATTACCATATATACGTTTTGATGGCTAAGTGTGATTACGAGCTGGCTTTTACCTTATATGTATACAAGTAAAGACTATCAATCTTCTGATCAATACCTAATTTGCGGGATTACTTACAGACGCAAGCTACAGATTGTAGGAAATTGCTAGATTTAGGTGCTATTGATTCGACAAGAGTTGGAGTATTTCGAATAGAGCACATGATACCAGTCATTCAAAAAAATATGCAGGACTTATAAAGCAACCCTGTATTCAAGCTACAACCCTGAAGTAACATGTCCTCTTTAGTAGAGATCTTCTTTATGCTTTAATAACTACGGGGTTAGTTTCGCCTTTTCTAAAGAATTATGATTAAAAAAATTCAAAAACAAAAGTCATTTATAATTTAAAGAGTTATATACAGTTAGAACACCGAAAAAAGCGAATTTTTCAGAATTTAATTTGGATAAAATTTTTAAATTTTTTGATCCAGAAATTTGTATACATATTACAGTATCTTTTAGCTGTATCTGAAGACTTAGTATTAGTAAAAATATTTGTTTGGAAAAGAACTACAGCTGATCTCTGGGAGCTCCTCTCTAAAAAGACGTTTTCCGGTGACCACTCTATCGCTGATCTGGATCCTCTGAAATTAAAAAATCAAACAGAATTCGTTAAAGTAATGTAAAATCTAGTATATTATCAAAGGTATAAGCAAAATACACTTTTTTTGGCAAAATGGCGGTTTTTAAAAGAACAATCGATTTTTGACCAAAATTTCGGTCTCTCATTAAAAAAAAAAACATTTATCGGTGAGAAAAATCTTCGATTAATTACTAAAAAATATATTTAAGAAGCTCCTGTTAAAATTTGTATTAGCCGTTTTCAGGTAATGTTGGTCACCGACTTTGAAACCACTATTTTGAAAAAAACTCCTTTGAAGCTTGGAGTGCACTTCCAAGCACTCTGAAAAGCATTTTCAAATATGCATGCAACTTCGAAAATATTCAACGGATTGATATGAAATTTTTTGTGTGTATACTTAAATATACATATGTACATTAAAAAAATAAAATTTAAAAAATCGATGCTTTGAAAATTCTAACTCTATACAACTCCCCGTTTAGTACCGTGAAAAAAAGTAAATTTTTTCCATTTTTATAATGGAAGACTAAAAAACAGATCTCATCCGATTTTTTGCATATATATTAAGAAGTATTATTGAACTATAAAATACAAGTTTTATTTTTTGTAAAACAAAACAAAATGGCGGAAATATCAACGATTCCGTTGATTGACATTTTTTTGCGTCCGTCAACTTCCTGGCTAGACTTCTTATCGGAAACGAAAAAAGTTTTTTTTTTTTAATCTGGGAGCTCTTTTAAAGTGCGTATTAGAGGGGCTTTTAGAATTTCGAAAAATTGGGGATGTAGGCCAGGATTTTGTAAAAAGTGACATTTTTGCCTGTGTTTTTCGACATCAAAATTGTTAAATAACTGTCAAAAAGCCATTTTTCGCGGAAAAGCCCTCTATCACGCACTTGAGTATGAAATTTTCTATAAAATACGCTTTAGTTCAAGTAAATCGGTTAAATAGTTCGCTCGCAGTTTTGACGGCCGCATGAAAAAAGTTAGTTTCGAGGAAACGAGTCTCAAAGTTCTCCGGTTGTATAGACCGTAGCATGAAGTGCAATGGTTCTAGGCACTATTTCTTCGAAAATTTTCGGAGTAATCCAATAAAACTTAGGGACAATATTTTTGAATAGTTTTTCAATTGATTAGAGCGAAACATTTCTTTTTCAAAATTCCCCCCTTAAGGGGGTATTCTAGTCTAGAAATCAAATTTTGGGCAGTTTTTTGAATTTTATTTAAAAAAAACCAAAAAATAATTTTACTATCCATTTTTTATGGTGTATCTTATCTATATCTTAAGAACACAGAATAAACTTTTACAAAAAAATATTAAAAATTAAAATAATTAGAGGGGGGAAGAGACAGGTGTAATGGCGTATCCTGGTAACATTGATCCTGACTCTCCTGGTGGTTCGAAAAAAAAATCAAAAGAAATTCTTAATCAGAAAGGATGCTATTATAGTCCCTACCTCAGGGAAAATTTTTTTTGAAAAATGGCGACTGCCTGAAAATAAAAATCACTTTTTACGCTTTTTTTTTTGAAATTCCTGAATTTTTTTAAAATGTTAAAAACAAAAATTTTGACACGATGCTGGTAGGAAAGATAAAGGATTATATAAAGAAGGTTCACACAAAATTTCAAGTAAATCGGTTGTATAGAACTTGAGATAATGCCGGTACTGTGTGGAAAAAAGTAGTTTCGAGAAAAACGCGTTTAAAGTTTTACGTTATACGATATTCGCTCAACCGGTCTAGTTGCCACGTCACTAAAATGGCTATAACTTTGAAAATAATTTGAGTTTTGAAAAATCCTTTTAGGGCGATATTTTTGAATATCAAAACTATCGAATTATGAAAAAAAAAATTTCGTTTTTTTTTTCAAATTTCTAGAGTAGAAATTATATCGTTCACAATAAAAAAATTCGTCGAAAATATGATTGCAGAGTCCAAAAATAACGAGCAGAAAAATTACGAATTGAAAACAGCTAAAATTTCATATTTAAGCGCTAAAACCTGCACCTACAGTGTACCGTACTAAATTGATGAATTGTTAAAATCAGCAATGCGATACAAATGACCGATGGGTTAAACGAATTGACTTTGAGGAATCGGTCTTTGTGGCCGATTAAAAGCATGTTTATACCAACAACGCAATTCGGCATAAATTGTCAAGATAATGTTAGGAAAAAATTAATTTATAGTTTCCAAAAATAAATCAAACTACGCAGTTAGAGCCAGAGAACAATATAATTCCTGGACTAACGGAAGTGAGAACAAAATAGTAGAATGGACAGAAAATTAGCCACTTCTATAGCAGTGGTAATTGAGAACAATTATTTAGAGGCAAATTTGTGAATTTTTTTTTTTCAAATTACCGCTGAAACTGTTTATGTTATATACACAAATTTGTAATTGCTTTTGTCGTATATATTAAATAGGGTATATTATTGCCTATACAAGCAAACTAAAGCATTAACTCATTGCACTTACTTGTCGTAAGTATTAGACGAATAGCTAAGTGCTAAATAAATATTGAGACTTGGCATACATAAATTAACACATCATAATAAAAGTCAATAATTTTTGACATGAATGAATGTACGTACGCTTATTTACATATGAGTATTGAATATACAGAAATTCGTACATCTGGGTGTAATTTCTCAAGTCATGCATACACACACTGTTATAGGAAATACAGCAGCTTTGTGCTTTGTGGAGGTCTTTGCGGATCAGACCCCTCTCCGCAGTAACAAATTAACGCTTTTAAAGAAATATTTAAACGAACGAAAATATACCGAAAGTGGCTTGGCGTATTCGTGCCTTTTGTTTTCCACTCAATAGCGCATAATTTAAGCTGTGCAAAAATACATATGTACATGCATACATATCTATACTAGTACATGACGGTATATGCACGTCATGCAGGCATGTAGCCTATGTTTGGAGGTATGAATGAAAAGCGAATTTTCAAATAATGGCGTTAATTAATTAACAAATATTGGAAAAGACACGACAGCACGACAGCACGACAGCTTTACGTTACCGACAGATTACAAGCAGACGCCCAACATAACGTTTGCTACTAAGTAAATACATACATATGTACATGCCTATGAGCAAGAAATAGTAAGACTTTGTTCATAATTTTAAAATTCTTGATTTATTCCTCAAAATCTATGTCGTCCCTCTCAAAGTAATTCTCCTTGGGCCAAATGCACTTGAGCCAACATTATTTCAAATCCCCGAAACAGCTTTTAGAGTCAATTTCCGAAGTAGCCATCTTCAGTTGTCTCAAAACGGTTTCCCTGGAGCGGTCGTTTGAGTTTGATGAAAAACCAGAGGTCACACGGAACAAAATCATGCGAATACGATGTTTGCTGCACGATATGAGTTGAAAATCAGTGAAAAACTCACGAGAAATCAGCGCAGTAATCGACGGTGCATTATAGTCTCTCTTCATTTTTTACGAATACCTTGGCGCAAACGACGCACGACACACAAATTGTATTCCTTGTTGACAGTTTGACCGGTCAAAAGGAATTCGGAGTGCACCACACGTCGCTAATCGGATAAAACTGTCCATATAACCCTGATTTTTTACCCTTTTTGCCGTGATTTTTCGGCTTTGGCTCACCTATTTGGTCAATTGATCTTCTGTTTCCGGGTCGTAAGCATAAATGCCAGACTCATCGGCAATAATAACATATTTCATGACAACCAGGTAATCGGAAAGCATTGTTTCACAGACTTTAAGAGGGTATTCCAGACTATAAGCATGAATTTCAGGTAATTTTTAAAGTGTCGTAAAAAAAGGCAATTAATAATTTTACTATCCATTTCTTTTATTAGTTATTTATTAATTTTTGAAGAGTACAGAAAAAAATTAAAAACTAAAAAAAGTAAAAAATTTCAAAAATTATGAGCTGACGAAGTGGGGGGTCTCTAAAAATTTCCACGTGACCATGCACATGATTTCAACCCTTCTAGTTATCTAAAACCAAAAAGAAAAAAAATTATTAATCGAGAATAATGTCGCAATGGCCGGAACTTCGGAAAAGTAGGAAAAATTTTTTTTTACAAAATGCGAACTGCCTAAAACGAAGTTCTTTGGATCACTTTTTCTGACTCGATTTTTTGAAAATAATAAAAATAAAAATTTTGGGATGGGACTAGTTCCAACCATAGACAAGCCTATAAAGAAGACTCTATAAAAATTTCAAGTAAATCGGTTCAGTAGAACCTGAGAAATCGTGGGTATCGTTCCGAAAAAGTCAGTTTTGAGAAAAACGCGTTTAAAGTTTCGCGTTCCGGCCGAACCAGTTTGGATGCCGGGTCAAAAAAATGCCTATATCTCCGAAAATAATTTGAATTTTCAAAAATCCTTTTGCAGACATATTCTTGAATAGTTAAACTTTGAAAATAAAAAAAATGTCGATTTTTTGAAATTTCTAGACTAGAATACCCCCTTAACGTAACGTAGGTTTTCGAAAAATTGAGTGATTTTGGAATCAAACGTGCTTTTACTTTTCTTAGGCTCAAATGTGCTTGCAAATGGTTTTCACACGATCGTTCCCATATTCTAACGTTGCTATTAAGATTTTTGACTATTAATCGTCGATTCTCAAGCATCAATTCCTTTATTTTATTGTCGTGTTGATCATCAGTCGATGACTGTCCTGGACGCGGTTTGTCTTCAAAACGTTCTCGACTCTCTTTGCATAATTTGCACCAATTTACAATTATCACCGAAAGCCTTTTTCAATATTCTGAACTTTTCGGCACCAGAAATTTTATTCTGCTCATAAAATTTAATACCAAACACGAATGAGTTTTGGGGCGAAATTTAAATTAAAAAGTCTTACTTTTTTGTCCACAGTAGTATATTTCATCAAATTCAATACAGGCACATATTTTCCAAAAAATAATCAACCCTTCAATTAATATGGAACCCCTTCTCCTGTAAGCGAGTTGCAAAATTAAATGGCAACACTGCCGCGCAAAATACAAAAAAGTACAAAAAATCAAGCATTAAATTAAAACATCCTCAAGTATAACTATATTTGCACCTTAATACACACCTATGTGCGACTCTATGTCCAATTATGGCATTTCGAGGAAATCCACAAAATATTCCATTTTTCTTATTCTCTTTTACAACTTTTACTTTTGATATTGAACAGTATTTAAATTAGCTGATCACGCTTTGTGAAATCTGTTTCCTTGCTTCATCTGCCGGTGTCTGTAGAGGAGAGTACATTATTACGTTATACATTTCTATAAACCCTGCAGGAAAACAATTAGTTACAAACTAACTTGAAACTAGTCAAAAGATCAACCAACTAGTTAACCGAATATTATTCTTTGTACAAGGCATTAAGAAACAAATCCTGTGAAATATAAATTTTCAGATTTCGGTCGGCAATATACCCGTCTCATTCGAGTATCAAAAAAAAAAGTAAAATATTAAGGGTTTAGATGGATTGCCTCGGGTGAAAGACCGTCTTTATTTAACATTTTTTTTCATATAAAAAATTAAATATTTTATTAGAATTTTTTATTGTTACATTAACAACGAAATTCTGAATTTTTTGGAAAAAAATATTTAAAACTTGTCCTTTGCGACCCCATTATCGGTAACCCCTCGGAAAAACGATGCGCCCGCGTTGGCAGGATAACACTTTACAGGATCATCTAAAGTGAAAAAAATACGCGTTTTAGTTAAAATTTTAACTGAGAACTTGCACAAAAAAATGAAAATTGGATTTTTGACAGACAGTTTTAAAAAAAATGAAAACTCTTTCTGTTTTTGCACATTTCATCATACTAACTCCGATGATATCTTACGTCAAAGCAAACGATATGGTCATTTCTTTGGCTAGTTTCTGAAATCAATTGAATCAATTGAAATTGCATTGAACTTTCAGAGATCAAAAGAGTCAACAGTCAATCAGTATGTGATTTATTGACAATTTTTGGCTTTCTTGGAGGCTAGGTTGAGGTTATCAAGCATTGTTAAATGACCAGTAACTCTTTAAGTAAATTCGAAAACCTTTCGATAAGATAACAGAATAGCAAAAAAAGGTGCTTAGAAATATATACCAAGTTTTTCTTTTACCAGTGAAAACTTTAATTATTTCAGGGTAGAATATTTCAAAATCTTGTTCGTAACTACTCAAAAATCTCAGAGACTTGATTAATCATTAAAAATTGCTGATCTCATTGTTAAGCGCTTAAATCATAAACTTTCATATAGAATTATTTGTTGTGCACTAAAAGTGAAGTTTAGCATTCGCTGACTCTTAGAGCAGACATAATGAGTAATTTGTCTGTTGGGTCTGTCGATACTATTCTTATAAGTAATAATGCTTGCGTAGAGTCAACAGTACTTAAAGTAATTTGTCTGTCAAACTAACTTCGAATACATCCTGTTCTGGAATTAATTTCACAAAAACATTAACAACACGCGAATGTAAATAATTATCGTATTCAAATCCAACAAAAAATCGGTGATGATATGCAAAAAATTCAAGCGAAGCGCAAATTATGATTAGAATGATGTAATTCGGTGGACTGTGGAAAAAATAAAAAATAGCAAAAATAAACAAAAAAAAAATTAAATTAGAAAAACCGAAATTAGAATAATCGTTAATATAATTATGTTGTTTGTGGAAATTGGTTTAACACATAAAAATCTCGTCAGCTCCGTGCTAATTTCTGACTAGCAAAATTAAATATGAAGCATCGAGTTTCGATTCCACCACATCAATGCTCACTTTGTTAGCCAATATTTATAATACAGTACTTAGTAATATAAAATATCATATTTTGTATAATTTACAATGAGACTTTAAACACTTGTTCTAAGCATTTCAATAGATTAGCTAATTCCATAAGCAATCGCTGATTTTACGCTTTATTTGCGTGAAATAACTAGGAAACAGCCAATAAATCAATGCGTTAATCATTATTGCAAACTCGTTCCATATTTGACTTTTAGCTGAGTAAGCCACAAATCGACTTAAAAAGGCATTATGGCTCGTGTCTGAGTTTTTGTGTTTGGGTGTCTGGCCGAAAGGTCGCCTTGCCTTCAATAATCATAAAGTACACAAACGCTCACACGTACATATGTATATAAAGTATATTATTTTTTTAATAAAACACTTTTATCTGCACATTTCTGCTACACACACACATACATGCATAGATACATTTGTAGATAAGGTTGTGTGAAGTCAGCATGCTTCGGTCACTCGTGGAGTTTTGTTTATATTTTGATTTGCCATGATGATGTTTATTGTCTGTTGTTTTTGTTATTGGCATGATCTTGAATAGATACTTAATATTTACATGTTTTGGTTTTTTGCTCGTTTTGCTGGATCTCGTGCGCTTACTGCGCCTGCGCCTGCGTTTACGCTCGCCGTTGCGGTTTGTCGTTAGTCGCGTTGTTGTTGTCGCGTTTATTGTTTATGTCACGGTGGTAATCATATATTTTTTTGCTTACATAATTAAAAGCGCGCACTCATGTGAATTTTGTTATTATCTCAAATTTGTTTTTAATTATTTTTCACCTTTTCAACGGCGAATGAATTATTTTCCACTCATTGCTCTTCCCATTGTCATTTGTGTTTAGTGCCTGCATTAGAGGTGTTATACCGCTGCTTCAGGTAGTATTATGCAAATTAGCGTGAAAAAGTCAGAGTTTAAAAATTTAACATTTACAAATTTATGCATTAATTTTTTTAAATTCACATGTGCAATTAGACAGGTGTAAATGGGTATGATAGGTTATTTCCAAGCAGGTGACAAAGCAAACAAGAAAAAAACGTTAAGTTCGACTGCACTGAAGTTATAATACCCATCACAGGTGCATTTCTTGTTGCTTAAAATGGTATAAAGAGGCTTTTATCTTGATTTTGTTTGGACAGTTTGTATGATAGCTATATGCTTTAGCACTCCGATTTGCACAATTTCTTCGAAGTAAGATAATAATTTATGCCGAATTTCTTGAAGATGTCGTACAAACTAAAAAAGTTTTCCATACAAGAGTCCGTATAGTCGTCCGGTATCTTCTTCTTATTCTTTAGAATATTTAGCGTAGACACCGCTTATGCGGTTATAGCCGATTTTACAACAGCGCGTTAGTCGTTCTTCTTTCCACTGTTTGGCGTTGGAGATTCCAAGTTTAGCCAGGTCCTTTTCCATCTGGTCCTTGCGACGGAGTGGAGTTCTTCCTCATCCTATGCTTCATACGGTGGGTATTGCGTCGTATACTCGCTAAACTGGAGTGTTTTCAGCGATTCGGACGACATAACCTAGCCAGCGTTGCCGCTGAACTATGTCAATGTCGTCGTATATCCCCCACAGCTCTTCGTAGCATCGATTGCGGTATCCGCTGTTGCCAATGCGCAAGGAACGATAAAGCTTCCGCAGAACGCTTCTCTCGAAAACTCGTAACGTCGACTCATCAGACGTTGTCATCGTTCGTGCCTCTGCACCATATAGTAGAACGGGATGATGAGTGACTTGTAGAATTTGGTCCTTGTTCGTCAAGAGAACTCAGCCCGAAGTAGCACCTGTTGGCAAGAATTATTCGCGCTGGATTTCGGGGCTGACGTTATTGTTGTGGCTAATGCTGGTTGCCAGATACACGTAATTATCTACGACTTCGAAGTATGACTGTCAACAGTTACGTGAGACCTTAATCGCTAATACGACGACTGTTTATTTGATGACAGGAGATATTTCGTCTTGTCCTCGTTTACTTCCAGACCAATATGCTTCGCTTCCTTATCTAGTCTGGAGAAAGCAGAACTAACGGCGTAGTTGTTGAGGCCGATGATATCAATATGATCGGCATACGCCAGCAGCTGTACACTCTTATAAAATTGTACCTTCTCTATTTCAGTTCTGCAGCTCGAATTATTTTCTCCAGCAGCAGATTGAAGAAGTCGCACGATAAAGAGTCGCTTTGCCTGAAACCTCGTTTGGTAACGAACGGCTCGGAGTGGTCCTTCTCAAACCCGACGGATCTTTTAGTATTACTTAACGCCGGTTTACACGTTAGTTTTCATCCGGTATCAGTGATTATAAAAAATAGCAGCTTCTTGGGGAAAAGAGACGTACCCAAACATTCTGATAGATATCTCTATAACTGAGGGACTAGATCGCGCATATATGGGTAAACAGACGGAGATGGTTAGGCCGACTATGCTCGTCAGGCTGATCGGTTATATATATAGCATACATTGTACAGGGTCTCTGACATTTTTTGGGGGATTTTACTACAATGATAAAATTAATATACACTCTTCCGAGCGTAAAAAGAGAATATTCAGCTTAAAAGTATCAATTTCATCTTAGTGGGTAGACTTACGACACTAAAATTAGTTAAAAGTTGGAATTATGTCTGAAAGTAGTTTCCTTTGCTTTAAAGTCCAAAAATTGTTTAAAAATTCACAACTTTTGGAACAATCATTTTCGTAATCTCGCTCAGTCGCCACTTAGAAACAGTCATAGAAATGTTATCGCAATGAGTAACTGCAAATTCGCTCAAAACTGAGAATCGTCTGCCCACCAAGTGCTGAACTGTTAAACATTACTCGTATGCCTACGAGGTAGGCTCACCACTTTTCAGCAACAACGAAATACAAACAGTAAGAACATTAATTATATTTAAGTAGATATAAGCATATTCACATATGAATATATGTATGTACATATGTGTGAGTTTGTTTGCATATTTAACTTATTTTTGTAGACTTGAGCTGCGCTCAGAATTAAGCGCTCGACGCTGCTCACAATCAGTAACGAATTGGCCACCGCCTAAGCTGTTTGACAGTTGTGTCGTCTACATACTTACGGTTTATTTTTTAACTTCAACACACACATACGCGTACATATATACGTGTTGCGAGTTTAATGCACAGTTAATTGAAGCATACTTCAGTGTCACACCAATTGTGTTTCAAGTATAAGGCAGAAATGTCCTACCGCTGCCAACTGCTGTGAACTTACAACTTGAGATTTTGGCTTTGATCTTGGCGCTGGGCATTTTTCAATTGTATAAATTATGTTTCGAAACTAGTTTTCGCCGCGTTTCATTGTGTTCTCGAGCGCTTTGTTGTAATTCGAAAAAATAAAATAAATAAATATCGGAATTTGGTGTTTTGTGGTTGCTGATTGCTGCTTCTTGTTTATGTTTTGTTTGTGCTTTATGTGTTTTAAAGTGTTGCTGCGTTAGCGCCAAGCTAACTGTTGAAAAACTTAATGATCGAATCGGCAATTTTATATAAAGCATATGATGTCATATACATAAATGTGAACCATCATAATCACACTTAATTATTTTTTCAACTTTGTATATTATTTATTGCTTTTAATAAGCGAAGTGGTGCTGTGGTCTGAATGATTATATTAAAAAAAAAATAAAAAAAAATAAAAAATAAATAAATAAAATTGTTGTGTTGTGAAATTTAGTTTATTTTCAATTTGTTATTAATTTTTTGCGCATTGGCACTGCATTGCAAAATATTATTTTATAAATCGAAACATTATAAACCTTGTCAATTGCTGATAAGCGACGTGAATATCGCTGTCAAATCTTGCTACGTCGGATTTGTGTGTTAATACGTTCAAATACAATATTTTAATTTTTTGATTTTTGCAAGGTTCATTAGCGAAGTGTAAAATCCTATAAATTAATTTTAATTATGACTGCAGCAATGATTTCACTGCCGGTGAGTGCGCATTTGTTCACTATATTCACAGTATTTTATGAATACAGGGTGTGTGCGAAGGTTAAAGAGAATTTATGTAATCTAAAAATTAGATTATTTTAGTAAAGTTGTGGGCATTAAATAAGAACAGGTGAATTTATATAATAAAAGTATTTATTTTGTAATGGAGCGATCAATCAGCTACCGAAAAAATAATAATTTCTCACATGTTCTTGTATAAAGTATTACTATATTTTTATCTAAAAAAAATAAGAATATTTTAAAATCTACAGAAAATTTATATATGAGCTTGCAACACGACTTCAAAGTATCTGATTTCTATAAATATTCTGAAAAAATATCACTAGAGATGTAAAATAACAAGGGCCACTTAGGACGCCAATGCAAGCCCCTAGTGTGCGTTTGGATGTTTCTGGAAAAAGCATGAAAATATTGCTATAAAGTCTATCAGCCATTCGAAAATAGCGCAACTTGTACCAGCCTCCGTATCTCTGATAAAATCGAGACATATCCCACAAATGGTAGAAGAAGCACGAAAAGGATTTTTCAAAAGGAGAATAATGCGTAAACTCATAATGTTTGAAGCGAGCTAACGCTAATTTATTATATGTGACCTGGTTTACGAAAGGGGGCTTAGGTGTCAAAAAATCAATTTTTTTATTTTCTTTTATTTTTTATTTTTTTGACACCCAGCCCCATTTTCGTAGACCAGGTCACATATATTTTAAAAATGTATGTACTACTTAATACTATAGAACTTTTCTTGTTTTAGTATCAAAAACTCCTTAGTAAAGTCTCCTTTCTGTGCACAGCACTTACATATGTACATATTTGCCATAATTAAAACTCAGGCATTCACCTTTTAGCATAGGAAACACAAGCTCTTGCTAACTGATAACTGCCTTATCTATTGAGTGAGACTATCTAATTTGTGTGAAGAAGCCGTTGTCAATATTTGATTGATACTTTAAATCTTTACAGATAAACGGTTAATTAACTTATCACTCGTAGTAGGGCATAAGGTGATCGCTCTCACAATATTTTTTATTACCTATACGAGGTGTGTTCAAAAAGTATTGCGAATTTTGTGTTTTTTCAAAAATTATTTATTTATTCATGAATATCTATTTTGTCCCCTTCAAAGTAATCCCCACGAGATATTATACACTTGTGCCAACGGTTTTTCCAATCTTCGAACCACTTCAAAAAATCATTTTTTTTTATCTTCTTCAACTCCTCCTTCGATGCCGTCTTTATCTCGTCATGAGAAGCGTAACGTCATTCTTTCATGGGCCTCTTCAGTTTAGGGAACAAAAAAAGTCACAGGGGGCCAGATTTGGGGAATACGGTGGCTACGGCATCATTAGTGTGTTGTTTTTGGTCAAAAAGTCGCGCACAAGCAACGATGTGTGTGAGCAGGGGTGTTATCGTGGTGCAAAAGCCAATTTTTGTTCTTCCACAAATCCGGGCGTTTCTGGCGGATTGCTTCGCGCAAACTGCGCACAACTTGCAGGTAATATTCCTTATTGACAGTTCTTCCCTGTAGCAAAAACTCATGATGCACCACGCCCCTGCAATCGAAGAAAACTGTCAGTTATGATTCGCGATACTTTTTGAACACACCTCGTAGATATGTATAATGTCATTGTGTTTGCTGCGCAGTAAAAATAGCGTAAACAAAGTTAAGCACTATAAAGTTTACAACAACAATTTTCTATTTTAGAATGATATTACAGGTATATGCAGTGAATTATACATTTGTAATAAACTTTATGATTTTTCGTACAATAAATTTACCAACAAAGTGTTCATAAATATAAAGGGTGATCCATTTCGAGGTTCCTTACTTTTCTAAAGAAAAAACACAGAAAATTCAAATTGTTTGTGGAATGTTAACCGCTGCACCAAATTTGGCTCGAAAACGTCGGATCTTCTTGGAACTTTTCAAGAACCTATAGAACGACGCAGCTTCGGTTCATGCACAAGCTGTATTTTGTAAGCTTTCAATGCAAAATCTCGACGTAAAATTCAGCAAGTCGTTCCATACTTCAGTCCAAGTTGCTGCGTACGGCGCCTTCTCGACTCATTACGATCTTTTTGTACACTCTCAACAACGGCTGCTATATTTATACCCTGAACAGGGTATATTAAGTTTGTCACGATCTTTGTAACACCCAGAAGGAAGCGTCGGAGACCATATAAAGTATATATATAAATGATCAGTAAGTTGAGCTGAGTCGATTTAGCCATGTCCGTCTGTCTGTCCGTCCGTCTGTCTCTCTGTCTGTCTGTATATATACGAACTAGTCCCTCAGTTTTTAAGATATCCTTTTGAAATTTTGCAAACGTCATTTTCTCTTCAAGAAGCTGCTCATTTGTCGGAACGGCCGATATCGGACCACTATAACATATAGCTGCCATATAAACTGAACGATCGGAATCAAGTTCTCATATGGAAAACTTTCACATTTGACAATGTATCTTCAGCAAATTTGGTATAGATTGTTTTCTAGGGCAAAGATGTAATCTCCGAGAAAATTGTTCAGATCGGTTAACTATAACATATAGCTGCCATACAAACTGAACGATCGGAATCAAGTTCTTGTATGGACAACTTTTACATTTGACAAGATATATTCACGAAATTTGGTATAGATTATTTTCTAAGGCAACAATGTTATCTCTAAAAAACTTGTTCAGAACGGGTTACTATCAGAAATGCACCTGTGAATGGTATTTAGCTTCGGTGCAACCAAAGTTAACGTTTTTTCTTGTTTCTGTTGAGTTTACAGTAGCTTATCCGATCCATCCAATTTTGGAGCACTTTCTCGATGGTTTCAGGCCTTATGGCAGCTACAGCAGCTTGAATCTCGTACTTTAGACCTTGAATTGTTTCCGGATGGTTGGCGTAACATTTATCTTTAACAGCTCCCCACAGAAAATAGTCCAACGGAGTTAAATCGCAGCTTCTGGGACGCCAATTCACATCACCTCTTTTGCTGATTATGCGATTTTCGAAGATAGGGCGCAAAAGGTTGAGTGTAGCGTTTGCTGCATGGCACGTAGCGCCGTCCCGTGCGCAAAATCGGAAAATTCTGTTTGTTAATGTAACCATCGAGGTGGAAATTAGCCTCGTCCAAAAAGATGATTTTTCGGTAAAATTGACCATACTCGATTTTTTTTTCAATATTTCCCACTTTTCTTCTAGTGAATAGCGTAAATTTTAGACTTTTTACTGGTTATCTGTCACTTTCCGTATGGTATTTAACGTTTCCAATGTCGAAATATAGATAATTCAAATTTAAAGCGTTAGATGGCCCACTCTTTACTATAAATTGAATATAAAATATTTTAATATTTGCTCATAATCAATTGTGTAAACGTGTATAGCTATTAATGTGTATAAGTATAGGCATTAAAAGTTAATAGATTTGAGGTACAATTAACCCTTGTCCTTTTAAAATCTTCTACTTCAATCTAGCAACTGAAAGTTATTAATATATCATAAAAAAATTATTAATATACCATAAAAAATTGCCGTTAACTGTAATATAATTATAATAATTAATAAAACTGTATTTGCCTTCTCAAAAAACTTATTTCAATAATGGAGAAAATGCAATAACTGTTCAATTATTTCAATATTAATTTAATGAACCCTACATACATATATGTATATATAGATTTAACTGTGAAATTGTGTAAAAATTGATTATTATTGTAATCATAAATTTACAATTTTAAAATTACACACTGAACGATTTGAGAGCCAAGCCAAAACTTGCTACTAAGTATTACTTATAATTTGAATATTATTGATCACATATTAATTATGAAATTCACTCAGAGAAAAGCTTAAGCTAAGCAAGTCTGCTCTCGTCTCATTCGGGTGTATAAACGTTTGAAACGTCATATTGACCTTATCATTAACAAAGCGATAATAAATTTTTCCGACACCGTATGATGACTTTGCAACTTCTCAAATTATCTCAAGGCTACAGTAAATAGTGATTCTGGACTTTGTTTTTTTTCTATGGCTTAGGCTTTCTATCACAAAACAAATCCTAATCCAACCCAACCACTATAACACCAGGAAGCCAAAAATACTGTCTATTGTTGATAAAAAGTACTCGAGTTGGCTCGAAAAACCTGAGCAGCTCTCTCCTGCTATAGTCCACCAAGTCGCAATAATTCGTTTTATAGATATCAAATTATATGAGGACGTCTGATTCCGCTGTCAAATCAAATTCGTTTGGAATACTGCTCGTTTACCATATTAATTTCTCGATATATGTACATATATAGTCTTATCAGCTATCGCATAAATCATAAACTAATATTTCTTAAATGTTTTACAATTATAACTATGTGCGGTTTATATCGGCCTAGCAGACAGACCACCCACTGGTATTTTCATGCTCTACTTTAATACAGTTATTTGGTTCATGGCACCAGAAAATGGCAAAATTGCACAAATAATTGTGTCAATGCGAGCAATACAATTACTAAATAAATGCATTTTGCGCTTACACAAAAACACACACACAAGCACTTGCATTAAATTCATAACGATATTAAAGCAATACATGTATATTTATGTATGTGTTTGTTGCATCGACCGACAATTCCACGCATGCCAAGCCTCTTCCTATAGCTCATTTAAACGTCGAGGCTTTGCAATCTTTCAAAATCAAAATAAATAAATTATAGCTCACCGATTGCAAATATTGTGAATGAGTGTTCAACCATAAGTTTTGCCAAATGGCATGTCATACGGCAAAGGCGATCAGAATTTCGATTAGAACTAGTTGGTTATTCACCATTTCGCAACTGCATACCAATTGGCTTAGAATGGATTAGTTTTGGAACAGTTCCCACAGATTTCTACTCTCGAAAAAATATTTCTGCTAAAATCGATTTATATGCGTACAATTTATCGCGTCCCAATAGTTGAAGTTTAATATATGTACACAAATTCAGATGCAACAGCTCATTTACAATTAATAATGCAAAAATGTGATACAAAATGCTACAATTCTCACCGTTTCAATGTTATACATGTATGTACATATATGTATATACGATTGTGGCGCTTCAAAATTAGTTGTTTTAATTATTTATTATGGATCATGTCTGCTTTTTAATGGGCAGATTTCACAAAAGTTTGTTATGAGGTCAATTTGGTGTCACATAGTTGATGTGGATGTCTGTCTGAATGTACATATGTATGCAATTACATATAAATAATACGCAATTGCAATGATAATATCATCTATCCGTCACCTGTCGATCGTGGGAAGTTTACAGCCCGTAGACGTGATGCGTCGTTTACTTATGGGATTTGACATAAGAATTTATTGCCAAATTAATATTCATGAGCCTCTAAATGAGGTTAAGAGTGCCTGTGTGGAGATGTATACACTTTTTAATGAATCTATGGCTTGCTTAAATACAAAATATACAAAATACAATACAAATACAGAAATATGTAATGTAATGTAGCTTTACATATATTTTATTTTATTTTTGTCAAAATATGTATATATGTATTTATGCTTTTTGTAGGCTCTTTGATCGCAAAACACACTTTTTATGTTATTTTGACAATAATTTTATGGAATTAGGATGATGTTCCTGAGAATTATATATATTTGGAATTAATTGTCACTTGCCAGAAAATTTATTTGTGATGTATAAATAATATGTATAATATTATATTATATATATAGATGGTATGTAATAAAAAATCTTTGAAAATTCCATACATCCTTATTTAAAAAGCCGAATATCGACAAGTTTTAATGAAAACGGTTTTGACCTCGGATCTTCATTTGTCATGTACATTTTTTCTAAAACTCTTGTCATTTACGGCATATACCATATACAAAAAAATACGAATTTCATATAAAAGTGAGGTTTAGAGCCTCGTACTACCTCGCCGGTGTGAGTTACGACTTTGTTGCACTAGAGTGAACAATTCTGAGGAATATGCGTCCAAGGTCAAAGCGATGCTATAAAATACCTCTGAGCTGTAGGAATTTAAAGGTAAAAAATCACGATTGTAGTGTATTTTCAATGGAAAATTTTTACATGCCTTGGTCCAGTTCTTAATGTAATGGAATTTTTTTTAGGGTATTTCCAAGAAAATTTCGTGACGGAATTAAAAAAAACATAATAGTAAAAAAACACCCTAATATGTATAATAAATACATCGAATATGAAAAAATATAGGTTACCCAATTAATTAAAAAAAAACTGCTAAACCAAAGTTGCCACTCTCTTCAAATATTAAAATTTTTTAATAAATTACAAAAAAATTTAGAAGAAGAAGAACTTTTGAGTCGTAACCTTATTTAAGGGGTTCTATGCAAAGTTAGAAGGCCGAAAAAAGCGATTTTTTTCTGAGAAAACTTTTAAATTTATTGATCCAAAAATTTGTACACATATGTATTATGACATCTTCAAACTATATTTTCAGATTTAGTATTAGTAAAAATAATTTTCTGGAAAGGAACTACAGCTCATCACCGTTAGCTCCTCTCAAAAAAGAACTGAACTGAACTGGATCCTTTAAAATTAAAAAACCTAACATATTTTGTTAAAGTGATGTTAAATCTAGTAATGAATCGAAGGAATAAGCAAACTAAAATTTTTTCACAAAATGGCGAATTCTCAAAAAAATCGATTTGTGACCAAAATTTCGGCTTTAAATTGTTTATAAAAAAATATTTATTACTTAAAATTATATTTAAAAAGCACGTGTTAAAATTTTAGAATAATTGGTTTAGCCGTTTTCGAGTTACGCTTGTCAGCGACATTAAAAACAGCATTTTGAAAAAAAAAAACGCGTTAAATGCACTTCCAAGCACTCTGAAACGCCTTTTCAAATTTGCACGTAACTTTTTAAATATATATAATACAATTTCTTTTTTAATTCTAACTTTATATTATATTATATTAAAATATGGTAAGTTAGGATTGAATTGGATTGATTACCAATATCGATAAGACTTTAATAAGGTCAGCATTTTGTTTATAGCTCTCAAAAATTAATTTTCAGTTCCAATGTTTTAACAAATAATTTATTAATATTAATCTTCAATATTTTTCTAATTTCCTACTCTTGAAAAGTGTATCGAAACTATTTTCCATTACTTACTCCGCCAATTCAACTATTAGGTTTAGTTTTCCCTCATATTAAACTACCGTAAGCCTGGGTAGATGGAAATAAGCTCAAGATACTAAGTACCGAAAGCCCAGAGCTGCCACAAAATACTACATTTTCACATTTTACATTTAATACAGATTTTTATTACAGCCTTCAATGTGGGCTCATGAGCTAGTACAAGCATACCAATAGACTGAAATACAAATTTAAGTGAGGTACATCGTGGATTATCAATTACAGGACAGGTTCCTCTGAATAGACTAAAATACCGCCAAATTTTTTAAGTTTCAAGAACATAACTACTACTACCTTAGTGATTAAAATTACATTTTAAATAAAAGGGTATCTAATCCTATTTTAATTATAAACTAGAATACATTTATATTTGTTATAAACCTGGGCTGTGATGGCCTTCAATGCCTTCAGCGAATTTTATTTTTTTTTTTTTTTGGATTTGCCTCATTTTTGGAGCGCATTTCACTTAATTGTCGCACAGTTTCGACATCATATTCATAAATCTTCAAACCAAAAACATTAACCAATATGTGTCTGTAAGAAATATTACGATTTTCCGCACTCTTCCTTTAAATTTTTCGATGTTATCGTGTTTAACAGAGGTGGATCGAAAGCAAAAAATTTCAAAGAAAACTCGTTTTTCAATTTATTTCCCAAGTTAAAAATCGTCAGACAAACAATAATTGACATTTCGAAATCAAATCTCAGACGAGCTTAGAAAAGGTTGTTTCAGTGTGGGGAAACATTTTTTCAGTTTTCCCGCGCAGGTTAAATCGACCAGACCATTTAACTAACTCAAGATTTCATTTATTTTTTTATTGTATTAATCATTTTATTTAGGATCACAAAACGGATAAAGAAGGTTTTGGAATAAAATAATAATAATTATTACTGTACTGTACATATTTAAAAATGTAACTTACCTAAAATTGGCTTAGATACCCAGCTTTAAATAATATTCTACTCTTACACAAATGCAATAAACTTCACATATGTCATAGTTCACATGAAGCTTCATACTCCTCAGCGATTAGTTTGTAACACACTATTGATATTATGTTATCATCGCATTCCCGCAATGAAAAAATACATACGTAAGCAGAAAACAATGTAAATACATATGTGTGTATGTAGAGAAAAGTAAATAGCATGATTTATGTGTTAGCGCGAAATCGACATCTAAACTAACTCAGCACAATATGAAATGCGTGAATGCTTCCTCACGCGTTTTAAATACCGGCTGCCAACCAAACAGACGCCGGGGCGTATGAGTAATGTTAGACGAGCACATAAAATGCCCAGGTGGGCGTTGAGCCAAACAGTGAAAAGCGCACTTAAACAACGGTACACGCGCGTGAATGGGAAAATACAAATGAGAGACTAAAAACAGACAGCTAAAGAGCTTTGAATTGCACACATGCAAATAACTGTAAAAATTATAAATGTATGTAGGCATGTGCCACGCTGCAGCAAGTTCACTAGTCTGAGTTAATGAACTTGAGGTAGCTCTAAACTAACGGTGCCAGTGGCCACCTGCCAGTTTTGAATCATTCATAGACATACACACATACATATACATATGTGTACATAGTGAGATATTCATTGTGTGCCTGCGTAATTTTGCATATTTTTGGATGAATGGATCATTTCTGCTTATGTCCGAATTCATTCTTATACTCCTGTATATGTATGTATATTCTGATATAAAAATTATACTAGTATGGGTTGTGCTGACAAACAATTAGCGCTCGTGCCCACACTTTTCATAATATCTATTGTGGTGCCATAAATAAAGTATGACGCCTACTCGGAAACGTTCCCAAAAAATATGTGTACATATGTTTGCGTGTGTCTATATGTACCAAAATTAAACACATGAAATTTGCTGTGTGTACTAAGCATTATAGTACACAATACTGAAGAAATATTACGTTCTTCTATTAAAGTATTGAAAATTGGTCATAATATTACAATTATTTTTATAGCCGCAATAAAAATTGCCTCCCATAAAAAGCACTTGACAGCTGCGTCATATTGCCTTTACAAGTAGTTTACCGCCTTTTTGAAATACCAGAAATGCCTACCTGTGCGCAGTTTAGCTCAGCTTCCTTTATGAGATGTGCTGGAGCCAATAAGAGCGAATGTGGGTCAATGTCGATGCGTTTGGCAAATTTCCGTTGCACTCGAGCTATAGCAAAAATTACATACATATATACATATAGCATCCATAGAAGTGGCATTTTGCCCATCTGCGGAATTTCCTCCGCACATTTTTGCCATTTAGTGGGCTCGCAAAGGAAGCGCGCTCAAATGACAGGGGATTTCCTCCGCTTTTACAAAAGCAATTGTAATTTATGTAATAGATTTCTGTGAATGCACTAAAATGCCAAGTTTATTAGCGAACATAGTATTGAGCTTGACCTTATTCAAGGTCCGGCGTGCGTTGCACGAACATAGTTTTCTCATTTAATAAAAAAATGCGTAAGAAACATATTGCGGTAATAAATATTTACATGTGTAGCTGCATGCTAGCCCAACGAAATGTGTGTGTGTTGGCATGGATAAGACAGCAAGTCTTCTTTGGCATATGAAATAAATAGATTGTGTTGGAAAAGTGCCCAAAAAAATTTTATTTTGATTTTTGACATGGTGATGACGCTAAAATGCCATGTGGATGCTGCTATTGATGATGTGTGTCGCACTTACATAATTTATGATATACATAGTATAAGAAAGAAATATTACAAATATTAATTAATATGTATGTATATTACAATGAAAATGTTATATATGAGCCATTCCATCAATTGGCGACATGGTTTTGTACCCGTGGTTCTCCGATTTTGACCAAACTTTAGAATACCATAATATAGACCAAAATAAGAATATCTGTTAACTTTTTAGTGGTCAAAGTTGCTCCATTGTTTTTCGGAGCGCAATTCAAACTGAGATCAAACAAAAAAATTACTATTATTTTCTGACGACCTCAAAATCTCAGCTTTGTGATAAAAAAATTTTCAAAATCCAAAAAAATAATTTTATTTTCCAAAAATACCGTTTTTTGTTCTTTTCCCGTATAGCGAAAACTTTGAATTTTTTTTGCTGTTCGTGGGATCAGAGTCCCATATTTTTGAACACTGATTCTTACGTAAAATTGGACGAGGAATCCACGGGTACAAAACCATGTCGCCAATTAATGGAATGGCCCATATATAAAATATGAATTTACGGGAAGATTTGAAATAAATACAATTTAAATATTTTTTTTTTTTTTACCATAAGTCATATTTCGATAGATTATAACGGGTTTTTCAATAAGAGAGCTACAAACGTTTTTTTGTAATTAAACAAAAACGGCTTGGGATATCAATGAAATTCTTTATTCCTGAACCCAGTTTTCGACAATTTTCAAGCATAAACCGACCGATACTGCGGCAATTTCACGTTCGAAGTTCATCAATCGTCGCTGGCTTGTTCGCATAGATCATAGACTTGACGTAGCCCCACAGAAAATAGTCTAACGGCGTCGAATCGCACGACCGAGACGGCCAATTGACTGGGTCAGATAAAACGTTCACCGAACTTTGGTTTCAATAAATCGATTGTGACATTCGCCGTGCAGCTTAAGGCGTCGTTCTGTTGGAACCACATATTGTCGAAGTTCATATCATCCCATTCGGGCCAAAAAATATTCGGTTATCATTGAGCGATAGCGACGGTAGACGTACCGGCCTTGAACATCACGAAAGAGTACGCCCCATGATACCACCGGACCATGAACCACACCGAACCGCAATTTTTTCGGGAATTTTTTCCACCAGACGCTCAGTTATTGTTCTGACAGGACGATTAAGACGACCAAAAATTGGACGTAGCGCTCTTAAAGTTTAGGGCACTGAATCCGAATTTATCTAGTTAATTTTAAAAATTTCGACTCATTGTTGGATCGTCTAATAAAATGTCAAAAGAGCGGGAAAAAGTATGTTGTCGTTCGATGTCCCTATCGGTTTACTCTTAAAGCATCGCTATTGAAAAACCCGCCACCTTCAAAAAATAAAGTAGGTTTTGAATTAAAGCTATTTAATTGGTAATCGCTCAGTTCAGTCAGCTCACTCAGTTTATTTTCAAACGAATCTTTCTCGAAACAGCATTTTTCAAAGTTCTTGCAATGATTACTCGGGTCCAAATGATTCAAACACTAAGAAATTATCAGAAATCACGTGTAGTTCAAAAAATTTTTAATTTTTTTGCACAAAAAAATTGATTCCCTATTATTAAAACATGTGTTAATTTTTAAAATATATATATGTATATGTATATAAATTTTATTAAAATTTTGAAACATTTTAAATTTTTAATTCCCAAAAATCGCTGTTTTGGCTGTCACACTATTTGTGTCTCTTAAAAAAGCTAAATTATTTGTAAAAGAACTCAAAAAAGTAATTTTAATTTTATTTATTATTATTTTTATACCTTGAACAGGGTATATTAAGTTTTCCACGAAGTTTGCAACACCCAGAAGGAAGCGTCGGAGAACCTATAAAGTATATACATATATATAAATGATCAGTATGTTGAGCTAAGTCGATTTAGCCATGTCCGTCTGTCTGTCCGTCCGTCTGTATATATACGAACTAGTCCCTCAGTTTTTAAGATATCGTTTTGAAATTTTGCAAACGTCATTTTCTCTTCAAGAAACTGTTCATTTGTCGGAACTGCCGATATCGGACCACTATAGCTGTCATTCAAACTAAACAGTTGGAATTAAGTTCTTGTATGAAAAACTTTCACATTTGACAAGATATATTCACGAAATTTGGTGTAGATTATTTCCTAAGGCAACAATGTAATCTCCGAAAAAATTTTTCAGATCGGATTACTTTAGCATATAAATAGCTGTCATACAAACTGAATGATCGAAATCAAGGGTTTGTATGGAAAATTTTCGCATTTTTCGTGATATCTTCATGAAATTTGACATGGATTACTGCTTAAGGTAATAATATAATCTCCGAAGAAATTGTTCAGATCGGCTAACTATAGCATATAGCTGCCATACAAACTGAACACATATGTAGTTACTTCAAGAAATGCACCTGTGAAGGGTATATTAGCTTCAGTGCAGCCGAAGTTAACGTTTTTTTTCTTGTTTTATTTAAAAATTTATGAAAAAAAAACTTAAAACAAAAGCCTCCATGCCATATGACATATAATAGCTAATTTATAATGACTGCATATCGTTAAATTTAAACTAAACTTTTAAGAAAGACACTTTTTTTATTTTTTTATAAACTTCGAAATTAATTATTGCTTGAAAGCCAACCAAAGCGATTTCGGCGTCATATGAAATATGGCTTGTGCATGGACTGAGAAACTGTTGCAACCAAATCGCTATAATTATCAATATGTATGTTAAAATGTGTATATACGCATACCTACAAGTTTTTGTGTTTACTATTCATTTTGCTGTGCATTAAGGAAATACTTAAGTTTGCATGTGTCGGTCTCTACTAATGGCTTTATCTAAGCTTCGTACGTGAGTCATTACAATCACATAGAATAACGACCTCTACTAAGGTTAGGAATGCAGGTTCAGCTTTTCGTTCATTTGATTATTTAAAAATATGAATTTAATATTCATTTAATAAAAAAAATATGAGTTAAATATTTTTGTTGAAAGAGAATCTGAAAAATCACATTGAAAATTTATTAAGAATTTTTGTAAATAAATATCAATGTGCATAAAAAAAAATGCTTAGTATTATGGATAAACATACATATGTATATACATATGTATGTATGGACATGTGCAAATTAGTACATAAAAGTAAAGAGACGAGCCAACACACCAAAAGTTGAGCACTTTTTCTGTTCTGAGCCTGGTTATATTTATGTCCATACTTTTCTTATACAAATAAACATATTTTGTAGACAGACGCGCATTTACATAAAAATATATACTATGTATGTACATGTATATACACCTTATACGCGTTGACCCATCAAAAAGCAATGGTGCTTATGTAAATTGAAATGACAGTTGGGCACCCCTTTTTGGTGGCACCAACATTTGACGGAAATTGTAAATTACAATTGACTTATGCGTGCACATTCATTTCTGTATGTACATAGTATGTACGTATGAAATTGAAAATATTCGTTTAACGGGCCTATGCGTCTGCGCATTGATTTTCAAAAGTTGCTGGTGCCGCTGCTCTTCATTGTCGGGAATTACGGGTAATGCGCGCAAAGTGCACTGCAATTGTCCAACCATTATGCTAAATGCGTATGCATACATACACACGTACACGCATATTAAACAAATCTGTGTACTTATCACTTGATTTGTGTTGACTCATTGACGCATAAAAATGCATTAAATTGAATTTGTTTATATGTATGTAAGTAAGTAAGTGCTTTCATGTAACCAGAAACGTATGTTAAGTACGTACACACGCATACACAGAGTTCATGTTAAATATTAACTATTATATGGTTATGTGTGCAACATTATTTGTACAGAGGTACTTAATGTGTTAAGTGCACTGTAGAAATGGTAAATTGTAGGGTTGTCCTATGAACAAAAAAAAACAAATTTATTTAAAAATATTTTTTTTTTCAATATTTATTAATAAATAAATTTTATTGTAAACAAATTTTTAAAATTGCCAAAATAAATTAAAATTGGTGTTAAATTGGATATATTAGCTCTAATCAATATAAAAATAATTAGCGTCGAATTTATCATTAATATCTATGTACTAAAATTAAATTCTTTAACACTCTTTTATCCTAAAATGAGTAAAATTGGGCAACGTTAATGTCTACCTCCCAAAACCTTCGCAGATTTTACTTTACAATGGATATTTAGACATTAAAAAAAATTTCGAATTTTTACATTTATCAAATCACCCGGTCGATTTTTATAATTGTAGCGTTTTTTTGGCACCCTGTAAATCAATCCGCTCTAATACACACAATATCTGAAAAATTTCAAGCAAAAAGTGATGATTAACATTCGAATCTCCACTAATAGGGTGTTTTATTCTTATTTGAATAAAATCAGTTAGTATACCATCTGATCAAAAATGACCCGGATTGACAAAAAAAAGCTTATTTTCTCGTATTTTAATACAAATCATCATCACGGCCTTCAAACTTGACACCGGAGCCAAAAGAATCAAAGATTAATACACTTTTGCATATAATTGTTTCAAACCTCGGCTGAGATGGCCCTCAGTAGCTTCAATGAATTTTGAAATTTTTCGGTTTCGGCTGATTTTTGAAGCGCGTTATATTCATAAAACCACATCTCGTCACCAGTAAAGATGCATTTGATAAATGTAAGGTTCTCAGCTACATTGTAAACTGTCTCTTTGCAGACTCTACTCGTCGACGCTTTTGCAAATGATTCAGTTTTTTTGATGTGTCTTGAATCCAACTCAAAGAAATGTTGAGATGTTATCTCTCTGATGCCAACACGATGGTTTACAAGCACTTTTTCGATGCTTTCGCCATTAAAAGAGAGGATTGGACGTCTGCCATGAGGCATTCGTTGTATAGATTTAGGAAAAAAATCTATTCGGTTTGTAGGCACATTTTATAAAGATCTATCTGTGTAAAATTTGATCTGTCACTAAAGTTTATATAGCTTCTAAGAGTCTTTAATATCTGGTTCTATTAGAAGTAATCTTATTTGTTTACGTTTCCTTTCCGGCATTAACTAACTATTACCCTTACTTAACTATTGTCAATATTATCTTATCAGCATAAAATAAATTAGTGAAAACAATATGAAATCATAATTTCTTTCTTTTGAATGGCTAAAGCTCTACTTAATAGAGTAAACATAAACACATATTAACTTGTTTATTTATATTTTCAACGCCCATTTTTCGCCATGACGAAGTGCAGTAAAGTTTAAATGACAAAATTCACCAACAAAAATAAAATATACAATCACAACTAATCCAGCTGGCAATGTAATTACAAGTTCGCCGAGTCAGTGCACGCGACTGTCGTTATGCCACAAAATAGCTAAAAACCCTGTGCTAGAATATTACCATATTTTATCTCTGCGTATAAACTGCCATTCACTTGCCTATTCATTTAAAGTTAAGTGCATTTATGTTTATGTGTTGCTGTGTTTGTTTATTGCTGCGACTTTATTGCTGCGACTTTATTGCATATTATGCAAATGTGGCAAAAAAACAACAATTTTTGCCATTGCGACGGGTATTTAGGTGCCATTGACTTCTTTGCATGGCAGTTTTAAGTTCAACTGCAGTATTGTCATGCCGATTATCAAGCATAATGTTTCGGAAGCAGACGACCGACATTGAAAGGCATTAGGCATTACCGCTGAAAATGATTACTTCGTTGCACTCCATGAACCACTCTTGCAAAGAACTGACAATTATTAGTGAATATTAAGTACGCCTTCCTCTTTATCAATACTATTTCACGAGTATTTAAACTTGCTGGCTTAATTGATATATCAAGTTTAAATTATTTTAAAGTTATGAAACAGTATTTAGCTCTATATGTAGAACTATGATGAAATCATAAATTTTTTGTAAAAATTAATGCTCTCAGAAGTTTGATCTGTTTTGATCTGTTCATTGGGGGTGTTTTTTTTTTACGTGGCGGGTGCCAAGACCAGTGCAAAGCCCTGAGGAGGGCTGATTCGCTTTCTCACTTCAGCTCGCTTTCAAACGGATATTTTTTGGCTACCAAGAGAATACTTGGTCTAAGACCGGAAGTGGTGGGCCATATGTAAACAAATCGTTTTTGGCCACTCTCATATGGTGCTATCCTGCAGTACCCGCCGGGGGAAACAGAGGAAAAGAAAGACCTTTACTCCGTATACCTGCTTACACTTGGAATCTGCAATTGGAACAGCGAAAAAGGAACGAGTGGAGCGCTGTTGTTAACGCGACTATAACCGCGTAAGAGTCCACGTCAATTAAAAGGATGCAAGTGTATGCTTGGTATACCAAAAATAGAGCTTTGATAGCGCAGCGGTACCATGCTTTACAGTCCGTCATTTCCGTTCAAAGGGAAATCAGACGAGGTTTTCACAACACCTCCCCTAGTAGATGAACCATGAACTTGGTAAAATATGTTTGCCGAATCTGAAAGTAATGCAAGAGAACCGTACCAACGAGATCCGTATGTTCGTGTTCAAGAAATAATTGCGACTGTTGCATCGTCAGCTCAGGTAAAACCGAGAGTCTCGACTCGCAACTTATCGGCGCAACTTGGAGTTAGCAGACGGTCATAACAACGGATAAACCCATAACAACTTAAACCCGTTTCTGTAAAAAGTTCAATTAACAAGTCGGTTAAACCCATAGAGTGTGCTTATTTTGCCAAAAGCTGATTGAAATGTCTGAAGAAGACATGATAAATTGCATGTTTAGTATGACTGATGTGGCTCATTTTGATCTAAACGGAAATGTAAAGAAGCAAATTTGCGTATATGAAGGGAACTAAATCCAGAAAGAGTTCATAAGACGGAACTTCAAACAAAACGAGTGACTGTGTCGTACGCAATTTCATCAAGGTGTATTGTCCGGCCATACTTCTTTGAAGAAAATGGTTTGACTGTAGCTGTCAATCGTACATCGGCCCGTTATTTCACGATGAAAAATAAGTTTATTTACCCAAAACTACCCAAGGGCGTATCCCTTTCAATATCGTTTGGTTCCCGCAAGATGAAGCAACTGGACACGTAGCCGGAACAGTTAATGCGGAGCTCAAACGAAATTTTGAAAACAAATTAACATCAAGAAACTTCACTTTTCGCTGGCACCCAAGGTGCACCAAACTTTTTTTAATGTGATTATGTGAAGCTACAGATATTCAAAACAAAACCCAGAAATCTGACTGAATTGAAGCACTCCATTAAATCGATAATTCAGGCAATACCGACTTCAACCCTTCAGACCGCAATGAATACTTTTCTAATAAGGTGTCGAATATGCGTGGCGTAAAAGTTATTTGGAGGTATCTTTAAAATTATAGGATTCTCGCAAAAGTTATAAGTTTCAATTCTTTATAAATAGTATCTGGAGCGCTAAATCTCTGCGAACCAAGGTGTTTCGGCCTTGATCTCGCAAAGAAGAGACAGTCATGAAAAGCAAGGACAACTTTCACAAAATTTTAACCTTGACATGTGAACGCATTAACGCAGCAAATAAAAAAATCAATCATAGAATAACTGTTCACAAGAAGAAAAACCCAAAATATTTCAATGTCATTTATTACGCGTCAGCTTAGGATTCTTATTTCACAACAAAAATTCCCTTATGGTAATTTGTTTAACAATTGAACCTCAGTACTACATACGAGTATATTCATGCTTAGCTTGTTAGAACAAAAAATACATTCCAGTACAATGTCGACAACAAAAATGCGAAGAAAGTAAATATGGTGGCGTATGTAATTTTCTCTTGTACTTGAGCTGGTTTCTTTTAACCGATTGATTGCCCCAAATCGAATAAATATTTTAGTTGGTATGTGTGTGCACATTGCATATGTCATCACAATAAACTATAGAACTTTGAAGGGGTGACTATACGAGTACGTATAGGTTTAGACTGTAGGTGGTTGTGTCACCTACAAAGTAGAAAACCCATTAGCTAAAGTGACTATCACAAATAACATTGACTATTCAATTTTCTAACACTAAAGACCGATTTCATCACTTTTCACATAGAATTAAAACAATTTTAAAATTAGCTGAGCAATGGAACAATTTTTAGAGTCGATATTTTCTTAATAGTGTTCAATGAAGAGTACTATTATTAAAATATTAAGTGGGTATTCTAGTCTAGAAAACCAATTTTGGGTAGTTTTTTGAATTTTATTAAAAAAAAAAAACCAAAAATGTTTTTACCATCCATTTTTTATGGTGTTTTTATTGATATCTTAAGAATACATAAAATCTTACAAAAAAATATTAAAAATTAAAATAATTAGAGGGGGGAGAGACAGGTGTAAAAAAATGGCGTATCCTGGTGACATTGTTCCTGACTCTCCTGGTGGTCTGAAAAAAAAAAAATCAAAAGAAATTCTTAATCAGTAAGGATGTTGTTATAGTCCGGGTCCGGGTTGAAAAATGGCGACTGCCTGAAAATAAAAATCATTTTTTACACTTTTTTTTTAAATTCCTGAATTTTTTTAAAATATTAAAAACAAAAATTTTGACACTATGCTGGTAGGAACGATAAAGGATTATAATGTATAAAGAAGGTTCACCAAAATTTCAAGTAAATCGGTTGTACAGAACTTGAGATAATGCCGGTACCGTGTGGAAAAAACTAGTTTCGAGAAAAAACGCGTTTAAAAAAGTGAGTCAAATTTCAGGCAGTCTAAAATACGGCCGAACCGGGCTAGGTACTGCGTCACTAAAGTAACTGTAGCTCTTAAAATAATTTTAATTTTTAAAAATCCTTTGGAGGATATGTTCTTAAGAGTCTAAACTTTAAATATATAAAAAAATCGAATTTTTCAAAATTCTAGAGTAGATTACGCCCTTGATATCGTCACCTAAAATGCAGAAGAGTAAATCATAAAAAAAAAAATAAAAAATAATTTTCAGATATAGTAACCAATATATAACCACTTTATAAGGAAACCTCTAATTTTGTTGGAATATTAGTGTATGATAACCAATATACAAGTATATCCATTTTATAACCAAAATTTCTTTTTTCTATTATATCGTTTTTCCCTTCGACTCTCAACTTACGAAAAGTGATGTTACGTTATTTTACATTTTAGCTGACGATATGTAGCTGATGTAGCCATTATTACACTACATATGTGTTTGCAAATGTGAAAATATGCCTTTGTAGCAACAATTACATCGACTTTCATCACACCAGTCTAACACATTAGTAAACTATTTGGCGATCTTAAAGGTCTCAGAAATTTGCAGAATATGCAGAAATTCAAAATCCTAAAAAATTCGAAATTTGTAGTCAATATTTTCATAAATTAAAGTACTATCAGCAGTTTGCATAAAATACGAACGCATTCCTTTGGGTCAAACGGAAACTAGTTCCAGTGCACATACTCAAGCCTAATTGTCCATTAAATTGCAAGCAACTACCAATCATGTGCACATACACAGATACATATGCAAATTCATATAGTATATTATTGATATATTTTCGCTCCATTAATTACACATAAACTTGACCTTCACCATAATGACCACGGTCACTTTGAGGTGGTTTTGTTGTGCCAACGAACCAAAGCTATTTTAGCCTTTCAGTCGTAAATTCATAATATTTTAGTACACATACTACATATACTAATTGCTTAGTATTGGACGAAATATGCCAAATTTTCCACATTTACAGAATTGTCAGAAAATTATACGCTTACGTTCGTTGAACGCGAAGACAGATCCAGCCGCATTGGCGCGTGAAGTCGTGGACAAATGTGATCTCATACACAAATCCCAATTGGCGGATGTGGAACAGATAATATTCTATCTGAAGAATCGAAAAGACAATGCTGGTGCAGGTGCGTATATATATAAATATATACATATTATCTTCAATGTGTAAATATTGATGCTTTAGACATCGCTGACAATAACAGTCAGCATCGGTCGGCTGTATCGGGAAAGCGTACACCGGCCAGCAAGGCAAATCCAGCTTCTGCTGTGCTCTCACCCGCTAAAACACCAGCTAGCAATGCAGATGTCTCCATCAATAATATTGATGAATATGTGGAGTTGTTGTACGAGGACTTGAGTGAACGAATACGTGGTTCAGCAATGATCCTGCAAGTGGCACGCAACCCAGATAATCTGGAAGAGCTGGAGAAAAATGGTTTGTGTATAAGTTTTATAAATTTTACTATGAAAAATTATTGAACTGTTTTTCTGATACTTTAGAGGCTTGTCTGAGCGCTTTATCGCGCGTATTGCGAGAGGATTGGCGCAAGAGTTTAGATCTATCCACAAATATAATATATATATTTTTCTGTTTTTCAACCTATACGAAATTTCATCCCGTTATTGTGCAATATAAGGTGAGTAAAATAAATTTTCGAACACTTGAGAAACTTTTTTGACTTGAAAATTTTTAAACACAAATATACCATTTTCATCGGTTTCATTTTTTATCTCAGATTGGTTCCCTCTGCATGGACGTCATAGACTATGAGCTGCGACGTTATGAAACAATGCGGAATGAGTTGGACGTGAGAAAGAATCCTGTTACCTCTGCACCACTTTCGGCTAAATCCAGCAAAGAGAAACTGAACCGCAGCACTGATGATTTCCTCGACATAATGAATGAGGAAAAACCAAAGGAAGTAAGTTGAAACGTCGGTACCGTTCAAAAATATAACTAAAATCACACTAATAACATGTAACTTTTCACGCAGATGGAACCACCACGTCGCCGCATACCCGAACTCAAACAACGTCCCAAATCTGGAAATTGGTCTAGTTTCCACGGTTCAATGACTTCCTCAATGATGAAAAGTCAAATACTCAACAGTAGTTACCATGAGGCTCTTTCCACCGGTGCTGCCACACCTGACTCGGGCATTTCATCGAACGGTGACATGAAAGCGACCAGCAATGAGGCGCTCGATCGCAACGATCCGAAGGTGAAGAAAGAAGAGATCGATCGTCTGAATAAGCAGTTAAAAGTATTTGCTAAGAAACAGGAGCAACTATTACGTGTTGCTTTCTACCTGCTACTTAATATGGCCGAGAATATTAAATTGGAGGAAAAGATGCGACGCAAGCACATCGTGAAGATGCTGGTCAAAACATTGGATCGACAAAATATCGATCTCTTAATGTTGGTGACAACATTTCTGAAAAAGTTATCTATCGTACGTGACAATAAAGATGATATGGGCGAGTTCAATGTCATTGCCAAATTGCCACGCCTATTCCAAAGTGGTCACACCGATTTGGCGCAAGTGACACTGAAACTGGTGTTTAATTTATCATTTGATGGTGTGTTGCGACGCAAAATGGTCGGTGCTGGTTACCTGCCAAAGTTAGTGATGTTCATCAATGATGAGAAACACCACGGCATCGCAATGAAGATACTCTATCACATGAGCTTAGATGATTGGGTGAGTGCAGGAGCTTGTATTTTCTATCAAATATAAATTAATATATATTAACGTATTATCGCTCCAGGTTAAAGGCTTATTCACACACACTGAGTGTGTTCAAATGGCCACCGATGCCATAATACTCAATCTGAATAGCAAGGTTGATCTCGATCTCATCGCACTCTGCATCAATCTATCGCTGAACAAACGTAATGCACAAATCATGGTCGAAGGCAATCGGCTGCATGATCTAATGGATCGCGCTTTCAAATATCAGGACTCACTACTAATGAAACTGCTGCGTAACCTCTCACAACACGAAATGTTGCAACCAAAATTTATTGACTATGTCGGCGATCTGGCGCGCATACTCACAATTTGCGACGATGAATCGTTTGTGGTGGAATGTCTTGGTATACTCGGCAATCTCTCACTTGCCGATTTGGATTACTCACAAATATTGCAGAACTTCCAACTAATACCCTGGATAAGGGATGTGCTTGTGCCCGGTGCCAAATTGGACGATATGGTACTCGATACGATTGTTTATTTGGGTACCTGTGCACATGACGAACTTTGTGCGTTGCTGTTCTGTCGCGCTAAGGTTGTGCTCTCGTTGATCGAGCTGCTGAAGGCCAAACAAGAAGACGACGAAATTGTCTTACAGATCATTTTCGTATTCCAACAGATTTTACGACACGAAAGCACACGCGAATATATGATCAAAGAGACTGAATCACCGGCGTATCTGATCGATTTGATGCACGACAAGAATGCCGAGATACGTAAAGTCTGCGATTATTGCCTCGACATCATTGCTATCAGTGACAATGAGTGGGCCAAACGGATCAAGGTGAGTGGGTTGCACTATGAAATGTATTTGAAGTGCTGAATTAGAAAACATAGACCGAAAACATTATCTAAATTATATAGTATTGTGTCCAAAAAATAAGGTGACATTGTATTTATTTTGAAAATTCTTTATTTATTCTTCCAAATCAATTTCATTCCCTTCAAAATAAACCCCTCCCGATGCAATGCACTTATGCCAACGGATTTTCCAATCTTCGAAACACTGGTTGTAGTCACTTTCCGGGATGGCCTTCAGTTCCGTTTTCACTGCGGTTTGAATCTCCTCTATCGTATAAAAACGGTGTCCCCGGAGCGGTCTTTTGAGCTTGGTGAACAGCAAGAAGTCGCACGGCGCCAGATCAGGTGAATACGGTGGTTGCGGAACGATATTGGTTGAGTTTTTGGCGAAATGATCACGAATTACGAGGGCAGTATGGGATGGTGCATTATCGTGGTGTAAAAACCAAGAATTGTCTTTCCACAATTCCGGCCTTTTTAGGCGGATAGCGTTACGTTACGACGCATAACGTTCAAATAATATTCCTTGTTGACTGTTTGACCGGTTAGAAAACAGTCAACATGACCTTGATTTCTGAGCGACTTTGGCCCGATTTTATTTGGTCTCGGCTCTCTTTTGGCACGATATTCGCTCGATTGATCGGTTGTTTCGGGGTCGTAAGCATAGATCCAAGTCTCATCGCCACTTATAAGGCATTTCATGACACCCTGGTAGTCGGAAAGCATCGTTTCACACACTTCAACACGACGCCGTTTTTCCAAAAAATTCAATGTTTTCGGTACCAGTCGAAATTTGACGCGCTTGAGGCCCAAAACATCCTTCAAAATGGTATTGGCTGAGCCTTTCGATATGCCAACTTCATCAGCACGGTCTCTAATTGTTAATCGACGGTGTTTCAACACCAAATCTTTGATTTGTTGAACCTGAGCCTCGTCGGTTGAGGTTGATGGTCGCCCTGGACGCTCTTCGTCTTCGACACGTTCACGGCCGGCTTGGAACTCACTATACCACTTGTAAACATTTTTTTTAGACATAGCCTCATCACCAAAGACTTTCTACACCATCCTCAACGTATCCGCAGCAGAAAATTTATTCCATAAACAAAAAGCAAATTCTTTGCTCAACAAATTTCGACATCGCAAAAAACGAAAAACTCACTTTTAGCAGCTCACAAAACGACACGTATCTCAAACACTAATGAATATTTTGACATGAAATTTGACATATATGTGACTGATAGTACTACCAACCTAAAAAAAAATCTCCAAATCCTTCGGCGCGCAGTTTAAATTCAAATGTCACCTTATTTTTTTGGAACAGTAGTATATATAACAAATTTAAGTTATATACATTTATTACTTATACTTTTTTTATTAATCATCTAAATATTTTATAGCTTGAAAAGTTCCGCAATCACAATTCACAGTGGCTTTGCATGGTCGAATCGCAGCAAGATCAAGACAATGAACAAGACTATGCTGACAATGATGAGAACGAAAACGAACTCGACACCTATTTACGCAACGATTATTTGGACAACTGCGATCTCTACAATAGCAGCAATACAAATAAGGAGAGTGAGGACAATGAAAGCAACAATAGCAACAATCCAGCCAGTCCTGCATTGTCTACCTATAGTCGCCCAGTGAGCAGGTGAGAGAATAACAGAAATTTTAATTTTAGTGTAAGTTTTTAGGACCAGAATTTTGTAGCGGCAGAATTCCGGATAAAAAATCCGGATGAGAACCGGGGATCAAAAAATTCTTACGCATCAGTACGGATATAAAAGAAAAAAAGAATCATTTGTAATTGAAATTGACTGCTGTAACATTTTAGAGAGGTTTATTTAAAAAAATTTCATATTTATGGAGGTTTTTGTCTCTTGAGATCAATTTAATGTCGTTTTTAATTACTGATTTTTTTTTTTATTTGTACTAAACTTAAAAATATTTATTAATTGAATAAGCTTTAAGTAATTCAAATTGAAATTATATTTATATAATTTTATAATTTCATTTTTGCCCTTTAGGTGAAAGCTGAAAAGTTGTCCGAAAGTTCTAAAAAACATACAAATAAAAGAGTTTTATATATAAGTTTTTAAAATTAACAAGGAATTAGAATTGTTCGACGTGTAGTATATTCTTTATATCAAAATACTTAACTTTATTATTTTGGGGCAAAGATTTTTGTTTCGGCTGGTTTAAAAATTGAGTGAGTATTTTATATATTAATTTTTAAAAAGCGTATGCTAGAAATTTAATGCATTTGAATGCCCAAAATCACCTAAATCCGAGTTGTTTGTTCAATAATTTACTAATAAAAAATGGGGGCATAATTCTCTGTTCGGTCAAAATCGAATATATATACCCAATGCAAAGAAAGGACAATTTAACGAATACTTTATACGAAAATTTAACTAATCGATTGTAATACTGTCAAATACAATAAAAGATACAAGTGAATACCTTGTCAAAGCGGTATAACCGCTTACATTGATTTATACCAATTACTTGTTCGATTCGCTACACTCCAACTTTTGAAAAATAGTATTAAGTATATAAGTATATAGTAAACATAGCTAGCAGTTAGGCACGGTGATTCTGCATTGGGTTTGTTGCACCTCAAATTAATGATTCCTCACTTATTGCTTTCCCATAATTTTAAACCATATTTTTCTCGTTATTTAGGGAATCATCAATTGAAAATTGTAACACCTCTTTTATGTATTGGGTATAAAAATGGCTGCGTTCATTTTGCAAATATTTTGGCATTTAATATTAAAACGAAGTTGTAAATATTACTGGTTCTGGCTTTTCAGATGGACACATACCAAATCACACACTGCGCGACATAAACAGTGGCCGTCAATGTATTTTCGTTTGAACAAAAAGTTTTTAAAACACAAACTTGAGAAAATTACTCACTGAAAAAGGTTTCTATCGATTTTAATATTAACTACCTTTAAATCTGCCTTCTCAAACTTTACTGTCCAGTGCAATTCATATTTCTAAACACACAAATTTGTTGTGCATTAAAATAAAATAAAATATGTTATGGAAGTGACGTCCAAAATGCATACATACATACATATCGTAACTCCATATTACAAATACATATTGGCCATAGCGGATGTGATACGTCTTATTTATGTTTCGAAATTATCCAAATTTATGTCTTCCAAAGTTGTCTGTTCTATTTACACATAGTATGTATATTAATATACATGTTCTCAATATATGTATGTATGTAGCACTAGTCCATAACATTGTTGTCTTTTGTCCCGACAATTATTCACAATTCTTCAATCCCCAAACTGTCAGTGTCCCCCTTGCGTTCAACTTGCACACCTCTTTTTCCAAGGTCACCACAGATGTGAGTTCACTTTTCACCACTCATAAGCACTTTCTTGATACACTATTTCTTGCAGTTCGCTTCAAACTAATTATAGGTATACGCTTCATAAATCAAAATATTTTCGGGTGGCGCCATCCAGGGTAAAATATATAATTGTATAGATTTTTTGCTGATGATTGCCCTTTAATATTTTTTTTCAAAAAAGTTAGTATAAAATATGTCTGAAGTGGTTTCTTTCTCAATGAAGCAACAATTACTTCTTATTTTTTTAGTAGCAGTCGTGATTTATTCTATCCTTTTCTAAGACCAATCCAAGCATTAAATTAATCTGTCAATAATGGCTCTCAAAAATGTGTAAACTTCACCTCTTAAAAACCTTCAAAGCTGGATTGTTTTCTTCCGTTCGGACAACATAACCTAACCAGCGCAACCACTGTCTCTTGTTTCGGTGAACTATGTCAATGTCGCCGTATATCTTGTACAGCTCAACGTACCATCAACTACGGAATAGTCGATAACGGGACGGTAATGATCAGGGTCTTGTAGAGTTTGGTCTTTGTTCGTCAAGAGAGGAATTATTTTTCAAACGCGTACTCAATACAAAGTATCACTTGGTATTGGACGGCCTCTCTTAGTATCAATCCTGACGGAGCTTTTGATATTGCTCAACCTCAGTTTACGCAGCCGTATTAGCTTTACGAGGATACCAGGCTCAGACATAGCACCATAGAAGCAATTATTTTCCATGCTGTCGAAGGCGGCTTTAAAATTGACGAGGAGATGGTGTGTATCGATCTTCCCTTCACGGGTATTTTCCAAGACTTGGCGCATGGTGAAAATCTGGTCGATTTTCCAGGTCTTAAGCCACACTAATAAGGTCCAATCAGTTTGTTAACGGCTTAAAGGCTTTAGTCTTTCTTACAATATGCTCGATAAAACCTTATATGCGATATTAAGGAGGCTTATCCCACGGTAATTGGCGCAGATTGTAGAGTTCCCCTTTATGTGGATTGGGCAGAGCACACTTAGATTCATCCGACTATATCTTGCATACCTTATCAGTTCTTCGCCCCCGTATTTGCATAGCTCGACCATCCATCGGCTTCCGCCGCTTTGTTGTTCTTCAGACGGATAATTGCTGTTCGAACCTCCGTATATTCTGGCAATGGAACATCTATTCCAACATCATCCATTGAGGAATGGGGTTCGCCATCTCTAGATGTTACACTTTCAGTGCTGTTTAGCAGGCTTGAAAAGTGTTCCCTCCATAACTTCAGTAGAAGTAGAGTTGAAACCGACGAACTTTTTTGTAGAATAATCCAGCATTACCTCAGTCGGTCAACTTCTCAAGCTCTTCTTCTAATTACCTATAGGCAATCCAGAAGTTAGGAGGAGGATAGCTGTGGTATCTCGGCATCAAGTCTGTATAAGTAAAAAATAAAAGAAGATTAAGTGAACAATACTGTTAAGGTTCTTTAGGTTGCACCATGTCACATGTAAACACGAGTCAATAAACCAGATGATATGGGTCCATCTGCTGTTCGAACTCTTCGTCTGCAAGTCATAAAGAAAGGCCTTATTATTTCCCGTTTAAGTAGAGCTTTGAAATCGTTTTTAGTTTAAATACGAATGAAATGCTAAAAATTCGAAAACTATAAATTACCGTTCAAATTAGTTGTTTTTAAAGTCCTTAAATGAATGCATTGAGTATAAGAAATTCCACGTTTAAGCGAATTGAACATTTTGTTTTGCTTGAAGCTACACTCACACATAAATGTATGCATACTCGTACATATTTCTAAAGAAGCGTAGCAAATCCGAAAGTACGCTAATCATTTCCTAAATAAAATTAGCTAAATCACAAAAAATCGTTCAATTTTTATTTGCCAGTTTATACTAACTGTACTTTTATATTTGTCTCCCAACAGCTACCGGCGCAGTGAGGACCTCGACGATCTCTTCAACATGACATCGAGTTCGAAATCGCAAGGATCCAGCCAAGGCGATAGCAACTACATGTTCAAATCGAATAAATCGCTGGATGTTGAGGGACTGCACGAGGAGTTGTTGATGGCCTAAAATGCACATGCAAGTTAAATTGAAGTATATATGTATATGTATGTACATATGTATATATGTAAACAAAAACAACTACTTATATGCAGTTGCATGGTTATAAAATACATATGTACGTATACTATATATATATATATATATATATCGCTTCTCAACTCCCCTTCAATTGTTTCCAAAATAATATTTTACACTACAACAACAAATGTAAAGGAAGTTTTTCTTTCTCTTAACAATTAGTCATATTTTAGCTAATATGTATGTAGTTGCCACATATTACTACATGTAATTGTTGTTGCTTGTGAATGTCCAAATCGTAGCAACGCTCGTGTCACAACCTACCAACCAACTTAAAACGAGTCGAAATACACACATACAAGCAAATGTAGATGTATGTGTTTATTTATATATATAAGATGCATTTACATACATACATACGATATGTTTAACCCTTGAAGAACAAACTCGACTTTCGACTATATGCAAAGCAGAAATGTTTATAAGAATAATGGAAAACTAAAAAAAAACAAAAAAGTGGTGTGAAACCGCAATTTTAATTAGTGCAAAAATATTTAAGTGAAATTGTATTTTATTGAAATTTCATACAGACACGCTTGCTATAACTTACATACATATAACTGTAAAGAACGATTGGCTTGCAAATGCTTTGCTTATTTCAGACATGCTTAAATGTAGCTTGCATAAAATACATATATGCGACGTTAGTAAAGAGTCTTAAGAAAACTATATTCCGCACGCACACTAGTTATTTTATGTAGTTTAATTTATTTTATAAACAAAAGATATTTGTATGTATGTATATCGAAAATATTGCATATTATATTTATGTAGCGAAATGAAAGAACAAAGAAAAACTAAAAAACAGCCAAACAAACAAAGAATTCAAATCCCAAAAACCGCTCAAAAGGCAACCTTGCATAACGGTTAATGAAAGCATATAAGACAAAATTTCATTGCAATTCATCGACGCTAGTCCTCTTAAACGTTTAAGTTACTTGTTTTAGTTTTACATACTTACATATATGTTTATAGTTATGTATTTTGTATTTGTATGTGTATGTGTATGACATGTTAATGAATTTTTAGCCGAATTATAGAACAAAAGGCAATTTAAGCACTTTCAACAGTGTGTTTTGAAAAGTTTCTGAATGTGATATGTGTTTAATTATATAATATACATATGTACGTACGTGTGTGCTGACTATGTTTAATATACACAAGATGTTATTAAGGCTAATTTATTGCTAAATTAATTGTTCAATTTATTATTATATTTTTAATGATTTTAGTTGTGGCGCTAGTATGTGCCCAGCTTTTATAACTGTTAATTGTGGCTAATGTTCAATAAATGATGTTAAGCGTATGCTGCAGTTGTTAGTAACGGTATTTTTCTAAAAAGAAACTAAAAAAAAAATTTCGAAATTGGAGCTTCTCGTAGCGGTATTTATTAAGAAAAAACTTAAAAAAATAAAATAGTTTTATTGAAAGAACTACTATTTCCTAAAGCTAAAATGAACTCGTATCAAATTCAAATTTATAAAAAAAATTAGGCTTCGATTTTTTTTTTTCAAAAAAAGATTTAAAAATACATATTTCTTCATTGAAAGAACTATTATTTCTCAAAGCGAAGACAAATTCGTATGAAAGTTTAAATGTATAAAAAAATAAAACTTCGAGCTTCTAGTAACGGTATTTTCAAAAAAAAAGAATATTAAAATAAAATTTTTTTGAATCAAAATTTTTTCATTGAAAGAATTATTATTTCTCAAATCGAAGACAAACTCGTATGAAAGCTTAAATTTATAAAAAAAAAACTTCGAGCTTCTAGTAACGGTACTTTCAACAAAAATATTAAAATAAATTTTTAAAACAAATTTTTTTCATTGAAAAATTATTATTTCTCAAAGCGAAGATGAACTCGTATCAAAAGTTTAAATTTATAAAAAAAAATTAAAACTTCGAGCTTCTAGTAACATATTTTCAAAAAAGAAAAAATATTAAAATAAAATTTTTAAATCAATTTTTTTCATTGAAAGAATTATTATTTCCTTAAATTTATAAAAAATAAAGTTTCGTTCGTTTCTAGTAACGGTACTTATTCAAAAAAAAAAAATTTAAATAAAAAATTTGTTCATTGAAGTTTCCAGAAGCGAAGATGAAATCGTATCAAAAGTTAAATTTATAAAACAAAATAATACTTTGAGCTTTTAGTAACGGTATTTTTCAAACACAAATCTTTAAAAACAAAATTTTTTTTTTTCAGTGAAACAATTATTATTTCTTAAAGCGAAGATGAACTCTGTCAAAAGTTTAAATTTATAAAAAAAAAATTAAAACTTGGAGCATTTTTTTGATTTTAAGCCATATTGTTTTCTGTTTTGTTCAAAAAACGTCTCTATAGTCACCTAAAATGAAAAAAATGCATCATCAAAAAAAAAAATGAAAAATCGCTGTCAAATATAATAACCATTTTATAACCAAAACTGAATTTTTGTTTCAATATGAGTGCATATTAACCACTATATAACCATTATATAACCACTTTATAACCAAAACTCAAATTTTGTTTCAATATGAGTGGTTTTTATTATGACATTATTCCTGCGCCTGTAAACTTATGACCGATATATATCCAATATATAACCACTTTATAACCAAAACTAAAATTTTTTTTTTTAAATTATATCCTTTGCCCCGCTTGAAAGACTTAGGAAAAACATATTTTAAAACGATTATTTTACCCATTTTATAATATAGATTACAAAATTTTGTATCAATATGAGTGGCTTCAATTACATATATCGCTTTTCCGCCGCCTGTAAACTTACGTAAAAGTGATGTTACGTTATTTTGCATTTTAGGTGAGGATATAGACATACAAAATTGTTGAAAATACTGGAAATGCTCCACTGAATTTCTTTCTATTAAATTTTTCTGAAGCAAAATGTATTTATAGCTTCGATTTTGGCATGTAAACTTTACTTGGTTTCGAAATTGTCCATTTCGATGCTGAAAAAGGTAGTTTTATTAAGTTTCATATTTAAATGAAGATACCGTTATTAAAAATCAATTTGTTAAAAATTCAAAAAAAAAAAATCAATTTATTTGAAATTAAAAAAAAATTGTTTGAACTGATGCTTCAAAAATGAACAAGAACTTCGAATACAACTAATTTCGATAATAAAAACGCAGTAATTAAGAAGCGATAAAAAGTCACACACTTATTTGCAACAGTGCAGCGCTACTCTCAGAAACGATCACGCGATTTGATACGAAGTGAACGTTTTCCTCAGTCAAGCTCTCTTGAAAGTGTTCATATTTTAAATATTTCGATATTTTTATACACTGCATGAAAAATACATATTTATTAACAGTTAATTTTATTTACAACATAATTTTACTTGTAGTTTATACAATATAATAATTATAATATTATTGTTTGAAATTTATTTTTTGTTTGAATTTTGTTATGTTAAAAGCCTTTGAGCTGAAAAATGCCATATTTTTTAAGTAACTAACTGCTATTGAAGCAATAAGCGAACATATTGAACACAACCAAATATGTACCGACGATATTATTTTTTTTAATGAATTTTTGATTTTTTATGAATTTTTGATTTTTTATGAATTTTTGAATTTTTTATGAATTTTCGATTTTTTATGCATTTTTGATTCTTTATGAACTTTACGAAAGAAATATTTTATGAATTAAAAATTGTTTTAACAAAAAAAATATTTTTAGCAAATTTCCAACGCTTTCGGCTTACACATACACAAATCTGTAAAATATTTTAAGCAAATTGACAGCGTACAAAATCAAAGAAAAGAATATACAAAACAATAAAAACAAAGCTTTTTCATGTGTAGCTGCAGTAGCTTCTAAAAGTAATCAGAGTTTATTCAAATAAATCTGTATTGAAAAATATAAATTATAAAAAAATAAAAATTATAAAAAATATAAATTATAAAAACTAAAAACTATAAAACATAAATTCTAAAATGTTGTAAAGCATCGTGACCACTACAAGATACAAAAGCGCCGGCCCCTGCTTGTAGATAGGAGGGAACCAGTTGGCTCTCGAGAGTGGCCTCGAAAGTATTCGCTAGGTTTGAACTACTAAAACAGACACTGGATTAGCAGAAAATATGTGTATAAATTGAAAATTGAAATTAAAAAAAAAAAAAAATGTGAAAAGTAAATGCAAACAGACAAACCCTAAATATTGTATTTAAAGCTGAAATTGAAATTAGAGCTGAAACATAATTGTAATCGGGTACTGTAAGAAGCCATACCTTCAACAAAATAAATAATTGCTGCAACTGTATATTTAAAATATATAGAAATACGATTTTTTAATGTTTTTTGGGAGTATTGTCATTGAGATCGAAGAGATCAGCTGACAGAAGAAGGTGAAGGTGGTAATAGCGCCACTGTGAATGGCGGTCAGTGCATGTCTGAAGCTTGTTGCGTCCGTAGTCTGGTCGGCGTATTATTTTATGTCGTCGACGTAGTTGAGGAAAGACCTGTTAATTCTCCTAGAAGGCGGTTCCACTGCAAACAGGTGACTGCAGGGAAGATTCCTTCGAGCATACGCCAGCAGAAACTACTTGGAGAGCAGTTCATTATGCTCCTTAACTGATAGACATCAAGAGGCATCGCGTTGTAGTACGGAGTGCTGTGTTCTGACATGTTTGTAGCTTCCTCGTCTGCGTTTCACTGCATCCAGGCGACCATATTGGTGGGTCGTAGTTATGGACTGGCCGGCCGATTGCCTTGTATGTTGCCAGCAACATTTCCATGTCTTTTCCACATTCCTGCGGAACTCGCTGTTTGATTCTTCTCATTTTAGACTTTTTACTTCGAAACAGTACGGATGATTCTCGATCGCTGAGGTAGTTCCCACTTCACCTCTTCAGTCCTGTAGGGAGCGTAGATTTTTCGATGTCCTCAAGTGCTCTCAGTAAATTCTATGAGCCGACCCAGCGAGCTTTATTAAAGTTATCTAAAGTGCGGTTGTCCACAGAAATAAAGTCGGGAGGTTTCTCGATCGAGATAATTACGGTTAGATGGTCTGATGCAAGAGGTAGCACCACCTGACCAACTAGGTTATGCCATTTATCAGACCACCACTAGCAATGGTTACAATTCCCACAACAGCCGGTTCTACGTTACCGAAAATGACCCGGATTTTATCCGGCCAAGGGCTGTACTTTCGGAGATCTAACCTCGTTTGGATCGGTAAGTATTAGAATTAAATATTAATCGCAATTATTGGTACTATAATCAAAACTCATAGAGTGAAGAGTACATTTTAAAATCACAATACTATATGTGCTTAGGACAAGCGACGTCTCAACTTCCAAGCCAATAGCCCTTTTAATTAAAAATTTCAAAATGTACAGAGTTTGTCCAGAAAGTAATAGGACCGATTTTCTTCCGCCGCGACTGTACTTCGGCACCGACTGGATTCGGTAGAATCTAGCTAACGAACGAGCGGCTGGGCTGTTTTCTCCGAGCACCTGGTGAGTCAGGACAAATATTTTCGTGCAACGTGTTTCTGTGAGTGATGCAAGCCGAAAATGCAGCGTTCGTTAGAGCAGAGCTACGCGATTAAATTTTGTGTGAAACTCGGTAAATTTGCTCCAGAGACGTTTGATATGATCAAATGTTAATTTAGCAGGAAGTGGTGTGTTTCGTGCCACCAGGCCTTTTTGGAGGGCCGGGAAGAATAACGTAATTACAGGGGACGAGTCATAGATCTTTAAGTATGATCCCGATGTTTTTTTTTTTTTTTTTTATAATTTTTTTTTTGAGACGACAAAGAGAGGATCCAGCATGCACCTCGGCTCTCAAGGCTATTCCGGAAAAGCCTTCCGTGACGCCTTCAATGCTTGAAAATCGCGTTGGCAGCGCTGCATCGAGCAGAGGGAGCCCAATTGTAACGGTTTTGTTCAATAAATTTTTTGAAATCAAATCGGGATGTTACTTGTATACAGCTTTTTTTAAATTCTACTTATCATACTTACCGTTAGAATTTAATAACTATTTATTTTAAATTTTTTTTTTTTTTTTTACAAATATATGTATGTTAACGCATTTGTTTATTTCAAATTCATAGTTCATTTTTTACAAAATTAATAAATAGTACTATATGCAATAAAAAAACATTTTAAAAGCCTTCAATATTTCGTATAATTCGCTTTTTTAATTCAATTATATAATATTACGTATTCAATAAGTGCATATATAAATATACATATACACACACATACATATTTTCAAAGTGCATGTGATAAGTTTACATATTTGAAATGAAATTATTTCATATTGGCCCTGCCAGGATTATAAAAATATAAAAATGAGAAAGTTAATAATAATTAAATACAATATTTATTACTTATGTATGTATGTTAGTAATATGCCGTTAATATTCTCTTCATATAACAAAACTAAAAATAGACGCGTACATTAAATTCTAATGAGTGAGGATAAGAACTAAAGGCAGTAAAAAATAAAATGTTCCACAAGCTGCAAATTTTTTTAAAGTTCAAAAATGTTTTATGCTTGAACATTTTTACGCTTAATTTTGAGATTCTTTGTTATTTTCGATGTTTGCTCTCTGAACAAATTGCACTTGGATTTCGTGTGTTTTTCTTTAAATATATATACATACATATGTACGAAATCAGCAACGCTATAAATCACAAATTCATATACCTATTATATTGACACATATAAAACATATTTATTTTCGAAGCATTGAATTCAGTTTGAATTCTACGTTTTTAAGTACCTTCACTATTATAATTTCACTTGGGTAAAACAATTCATTTCATGAGATAAGTTTTATCAAAGCGTTTAAAATTTGCATTAAATAAAAATAATTAGTGCCAATTTTTCTCTAAATTCTTTTTTTAAATAAGCTTTAAATACATATGTATATACCTTATCTTTATGCCTTGACTACCAAAATTAAATAAATTGCTGTTCGCTCACACATCGTCCCAGTAGTACTTTACATTATCACGTTCCCGTGGCACATAAAAAGCCGCACAAGTGCTTTCCCACACCTCCTTTGGATACTCCCACTCCGAACTGAAGGCCCATTGCTTTGTGTCCAAGTCGTAGGACTGTACCGCGGATGTGGCGCGATTAATGGTTGCCGTTGAGAGTAAACCGCCGATAAAGTAAACTTTTCGCTTGACGGCCGCTACGCCGGTGTAATACTTAGGCATTGGATTTCGTGATTCTGTGATCCATTGGTCGGTTGTTACATCATACACATCTACCGCATCAGCTAATACTCGCATTTCAGTCACTGGATCCTCATACCAACCGCCAAACGCATAAATACGACCATCGAATACAATAAGGACATGGTCGGCACGAGGTGTTGGCATTGGACAGAGTTTGTGCCATGTGTTAGATTTCGTGTCGAATCTCCAAAGTGAGGCAAGTACAATGTGCCGGTCAATGCCACCTACATGGGTATTAAGCAAAAACTTAAACATGTTTACAAACACTTATAGCTGTATAAAATTCCACCTACCCGATATATACAACTGATCGCCCAAGACAACGCCCGCATGTTGGCTGCGATTCTCCGACAACGCGGGCAGGTACTCCCAGCGGTCGGTATTCGCATCGTAACGTTCACAATTCGAAACTGTCATATCGTGTGCCCACAGTTCGGCGCCGCCATCATTTTCGTTTAGCTCACAAACTCCACCCACCGCATATAGAAAATGACTACCCATGGCATTCAGGGAGAAACGACAACGGTCCGCTTGTATTGGCGCAATACTTTTCCATTTGTTCTTGGCGGGGCAGTAGCGAAAGCCAAATGGATGTATGTACTCCTTGAGACAGACATCATATGAGCCACCTACCACATACAAATCATTGCCCAGCACTGCTGTACCATAGTTGCCTAATAATATAAAAATACGAAAAAATATTAAGCTGTTATGCTCTTCCGGGAAAAATTAATAATACACGTACATTGTTCGATGTGTGGTATAACGGTAAGACTCTCCCATTTCCCTTTGGATGGTAGATAACAACTGATACGATTTGTTAATCCAATGGTTTCGAAGCCGCCAATCTTTACTAGGGCCAATTCCATGCCACGTGTGTTCGTTAACACCTCCGCGGAAAGTAAATCATCTGCATAAACATCGGATAATCGCAACTTCAACATTTCTTGCTTAATCATTTCATCTTTCAATATCCGATAGTAGGCCGATGCAATTGAGTTCGGTTCAGGTTCTGCATTCCATTTGGACTTAATGGCATTCAGCGCGCACGCACCGATTTGATGAAATTGTACCTTTCCGAAGATACGGCGTGTCAGCTCTGGCTTTAAGTCAGATTCTAAACAATATTCCAGCGCAATTTCGAGAACTCTTTGTTCTGAGCAATCCACCGGGTAATTACAAGCGAGTACATGTTCAAATTGATCCAATGTCAGACTTAATAAATCCGGTGTTTGCGCAAACTCATCGAGTCGTGAACACATGTAGCGATAGGCCTTCATTTTGAGTGGTTCCAGAGAGTATAAGTCCGCCAACGCAGCGATTGCAACACAATTATCCAAATCAATTTGTGACTCAAGAAAATGTGAACAGGCGTCAATGGCTGCTTTCATTTGGATATGCGTCGATACAGATAAAACATCTTGCACATTATTTCGATCTAATTCCAATTTTGATGTATAGACATATTCCAGCAGCAGCTCCATACCGTGAGCGTTTATACCGTTCAGTTTTATTTCAGATTGATGAGCTTCACGCATGGCATCTGTGAACATGGCGCAAAAGTAATCACTACACGCCGCCAATACAACACGATGAGCCTAAATAAACGAGGTTTAAATATTAATTGTAATCATTTTAGTTTACTTTTGTTAAATGAGAAAAGAGAATGAAAGAAAACAATTTATACCTTAAAAATGCGTCCTTCCACAATCAGAGTAACATCGAACAGTTTTTCCGCACAACGTAACGCATTAAGGCCCCTCAATAACGCTTCGGAATGTATGATTTGCAGAAAATTATCATTGTTTGCATTACGAGAATATGTTGGTGATGAACAAACTGTGCATGTTGGGTTAGCACGGTTTTCGGAGCTACCCTGTGAAATGGAAGCAACGCCACCGGCCATCCTTGCTGACGGTACAATTAAAAATGCTTCAAATCATTCAAGATGTTACCAGTGCGATAATTATTTTAACTTAGTTTACTTATTTTTAATGATGTATGTAAAGCACTATAGCACAAAGTAGAACTGTTGCAAACAGAATAGATACTGGCCTTTAATGTCTGTGAAAGTAGTCCACTATATTGACACCACCGTATTTAGGTTTGATGGTGTGCTACTTGTGATGTCATTGACAGCAATTATTATTTTTCTATGAACACTTCCGCTTATTCGTAGCGATTTTCTTGTTATCTCCAATAGCACGTCTCTTATCTCTTAAGCTAGCAAAACGTCTTCGCAATTTGCCACCCCTCTCCTCTTGATTTGAATTAATAATTACTTATAAATTTTCGTATTGATGTGCTTACAATTATCAAGGTTGGGGAATCCACCGTAAACATACATCTACACATTACCAACAGTGTGAAGCGTTTCGATTGTTTTTTAGCAGGCTTCAATGGAATATGACAATTTATTTATTTTTCCAATTTTTGTTATAAAATCAAAACCATAGCGACAAGCATATCTATTATACACATTTTTAATTGAAGTCACAAACTGTGGTATGTTTAATTTTTCACGAACTCTGATCAAAACTACTTGGTCTGTTTCAAAAATATTTGATATATTTTTGCAATATGTGGATTCGCAGAAACTGAATTCTTTTTAATTGAAAAACAACGCACAACTTGTCAGGCAACCATCTTTTCCAATAAGAACTTAACGCTATTTTCCACAAAATAATTTATTTTACTGTTGTAGTATTCTTCGAACAGTATCAACGAACGACAAAATTTATAAATTGTAAAACGGCTGCAACTTTCATACAAAAGTAAAAATATTTTTCCGCGAACGTACATAAGATAAGGAAATGAAATTGACAAATATTAGACAATTTTGATTGGATAAAACGATCGTAATGACGTTTGAGGCCGAAATTTTCGAAATTGCAAAATGTCAGGTGAGAACTCACAGGGTAACTCAGGTTCTGTAAAAAAATTTAAGAATCTAACGAGTATAAAAAAGCTCCGAACGCTTATTGGAATTTACGAATGTATTTTATTCATTAGAAATAATTAAAGGACCGAAAAAAACAACAAGAAAAATCTGATAAACTTCCTAAAACGCATTCAACTTTCAAGTTGAAACGCAATAAACACTTTTTCCTGAAATAGATATGTAAAATATTGTATACAAACATTAATACTCTGTGGGAATAACAATTAGGAAACAATATATATAAAAAAGGGGAGATAATTTTTAATCGCAGATTTTTTTATTTCCGTTTGCAGGAAAAGCTGTAGAACTTGTTTGGTGTTCCCTGCGTTTTCCGTAAATATTTACTCTCAATCCTACACCTCTCTTTCGTAAACAAGATTATCGTTGGCTGCGTCGTGCAATTATCATTGTGTTGTTGCGCCACTTATTCGTTATCTATTAAGTCAGTGTTACCTTTTTACGTAAACGTACGCTTTCGCAAATGGAAATAAATACATGTTAATGCAGCTCTGCTATTGTTCATTTTATTTGAAGAAAATTTCCTCAGTTTGTCGCCGAAATTGAATGTGATGTGAAGTGTTTAAAAGTGTTATACTGTTTGTTATGTTAATTTGATGGTATAATTATGTCCCGGCTTTTTAATTGATGTTTACGGTTTTTCACAAGTTTCTATAATTTTTAAGAATTGTGTTGTAAAAATTTTGTTTATAACAGTGTTAACAACAAGTGCAAAAAGTTAGCATTTTATATTTGAAACAAAAGAAGCATTTGTTGACTTACAAAGAAAAAGCTAAGAAGACAACACCATTTCTTACACCGCTTTAATTTGAAACATGTAGAGAAAATCTCTGTCGCGAAGAATGCCTCACGTAGGCATAAAGACTGGTTGCTGAAGGTGTTGAAATAGCAACGTCAACATTTTTCATTTCTGTTTTGTGCAATTAATGCGACCACAAACTTTTTTTTTACTAAATTCAAAATAATTTCGCAAGAAACCAGTGTTGTACCATCTAAGTGTACTTTTTGAAAAATTTAAATAATTCGCTTTGTGTGGTCATAACGCTCATAACATAATATAACAAAAACTGAGCTTATTGGTGATTCTGTGCTTATTTCATATTTTCTGGATAAAGGTGGGATGCTTTTGTTCACCCGAAAAAAACTCCACTTGTCGAACTGGTTTTTAACTTTCTTCGCCGAACTAAGCGATACACAAATACTCACTACACCAGCGTAAGCTACTGCGGTTGGACACGGACAGAATTCCTTGGTTAGTACACACAAGTACCATTAAAAGAAGTCTGGTGTCAAAGCAGCCTTTAGTTAGTCAGCTAGTGAGTTTTAAGGCGACAAATCATTTTTATCTTAATGTTTGGAATCTCAGCAGGCAATAAAACAGGCAGCACCATAAAATTGCTTAATAGCAAACAGTGGAGGTAAGTTAAACACAAGCGCACACATTTTGTTTTATTTTATGAAATATTAATTTATATGAGATTGTTTACAAATATTTAAATCAAAAATTTTCAATAATAAAATTAGCATTTTTAAAATAAAAATAAAAGTTTGCATCAAAAATATAATCTAACAAGTGAGCAATTTAGAAACCTTAGTCAAAATATTAAAAAAAAAATAATTTAAAATTTAATTATTTGATTAAAAAACTATCCAAGTGGTATGATTTCAGAATTTTTTAAGACTTTATCTTTAATGGCTTTTTATCTGCACCATCTTCGTAATAAAGGGATACGGTGATCAATGACCACAAGAAAGTAATAAAATAGAAAAACTAAACGCGTAACGGTAGGTGATTCAAGATTAATTGAAGAACAAGGTCAAAAACATCATATAAATTAGTTACTTACATTCATGTTGCTGGCACGTTTTCGAAACTACAAAAAAAAAATCAAGAACTTTTTTCCCGATTAATTGTAAAATAAATTCATTACCTAAATCTTGATTAAAACGAATTCCCTAATTCCTCTAATTTCCTCATTAACTAACAAGCAATAGCAGTTCGTTTGTAAGTGGCGTAAGACCAGAAGTTGTAGCACGAACAGTTTCAATGGTAAAGGTAATACGCCAAGCAAAGCATATCCAACCTGCTATTTTTTTCTAGTTGCTGCAACCAGTAAACGGGTTTTTGTCGAAGAAGATAAAGAAACATCAGACTCCTGCTGTTGCTTGTCAATAAAAAAATGTTGTGATACACATTGAAGCTAGTTATGTTGAAGAACACACTTAAAGCCAGTTTTTTCGTACTGATTTCGTTATATAATATTATAAAAAATATTTGTATTATATGAAATTTGATAGGCCTCTGCTAGGTGCAATCAAATTTTCACTCGCTCCATTGAGTTTAACAAACACATGTTTTTAAGTAGGTGCAGAGCATATTAATGCTATTATTTGCTTAATACTAACCAATTTTATATAAAAATTAGTAATATACTATGTATTTAATTAATTTTTTTTGTCAACAAAACTTGATACCCTTCAAAAAACTTGTTTGAGCTTAAATTCAATATTATTACATAATATTGTATTTATAAATTGTCAACAGCATATATTGAAATCGGTCTTTCGTTTTGTTTATATGAATGTATACACATATATATGTATATATATATATACATATACATATATACATATGGGTATATTGATATATATATAGTATATATATACATATATATGTGTTTATATCATACTGCTTTATTTACGTACATAAAGCTATGAATAGGCATGACAAAAAATTTCGGTAATGAGGCTCTTTTGTATGAAGAAATGTATTACATACATACATATATATTTTTATGGGCGCAAGTATAACATGCTTATAATTAAACTCACAAATTTCATATCTCACTTTTTGATAACTGACCTAAGTTTGATGAGTATTTCAAAAATTTAATTTAGAGCATTAAAATTCAAAACAATAGGATATCACGTGCATACATATGTATATATGCACATATGGATATATGCAGGTCTAATTTATAAATATTTGCATTACAAAGTAAAACTATAGATTTCGCATTTACAAAACACAAAGGAGCTAATAATTTAGTCGCCAAAAATAACAGAACTGTGTTTAAAAAACGCTGTCAATTAGTATAGCAGTAATTCACTTAAGTTATTAGCACTTATACACATATACATATGCACATAAATACAAACGTTTGCACTAAACAAATGAATATGCATACATAGATAAACGGTTTTTATTAATTATCGTAAAACGTTAATGTACATATGTGGACGTAAACAAAACAAAACCTAAGATCGACGTCGTCTTCATCGTCAATTTAGTCGTCGTTGTTGCTGTTCATTGTCTCGATAACGTGTTGATTGTAATTTTTTGCTCTACCGGTCCAGACCAGATCATGCGAACAGTAAAGACTCGTACTCACAGTGCCGTTAAAAAAATAGCATTAAAACTTATTAGTAATAGCTTAATATTACAGCTCCCTTATACTATGTTCAGACCGAAAATTTAAAAGATTAGATTACATTTAAGCATTTCATAACCCAAAAGTGTTCTAACTGCCGTTAGAAAGATCAAAAAACAGCTGTTATTGTCATTCATGAAGTCACATCTCTTAATATTTATCAAAAGAAATGATTGTCATATACTATTTTGAAATAAAAACCGGCTTTCTTTAATGTTTTCCATATAATAGAAATAATGGATGCATTTTTTCATTTGTTAAGTCGATTTTCAGGTGAAATTAGATTCATTGCTTTAAAAAAATTTGTTTGTTTACATTTGTTTCCCTTTGTGGTGTCTAAATCAGCTGTGATAATGTAACAGATTTCCAGTGCTGAAAAGTAGATGGCGCAAAATCAGAGTCGCACAGAGAGATTTTGCATGGATCAGTTTCAAATCATTTCAATGTAGTGATTTGGAACTGTCATATTTGTATGGCGAAATCTTGATAAATTTTTAAGATTAGTGGGATAATCCATTCAACAGCCGAAATCGTGTGATTAAGTGTCGGTCTGAACATAGTATTAGATGTTGTTTTCAACCGCATTAAGATACATATACTTATTTAAAGACATTATAATCCACTTCATTGGTCAAAAACAAAAAAAAAATTGCAAGAAACCATTTACACTAAAATACCAAGAAGTACAAAATATTTAATGCTATATATGTACATAAAGTTACTTTTTTTACTTTTTTTTATAAAGAGCTTGTACATACATATGTACATATCATCAAGTCTGTATGCACCTTTTTCCAAATAAATTTCTGTCTTTATTGTTTTTTTTTTGTCCTAAATAAGAAAAGAACGTTTTTTAAACGTAAGTACATCTCCACAGTAAGTATGTATGCTAGCGATTCTGCTCTCTCAATTGGTGTCTCGTTATGTACAAGTAGAATGTATAGTACATATGTATGTACATATATTTGGTATGTAAGTAAATACTATATTCGCATTTATTGCAACGCCAAATGACATTTGTACTTATGTACATACATACATATATGTATCTACTAACTATTCTTCAATAACACAGACATGAAAATGAAATAAATCTCGACTGACAAATGGACATTTGCTCGAATGCATTTTCCTCAGATCGCGATGGCATCGCTGATTATAATTAATAATTTATGACGTATGTACAGTTGCGGTCAAAATAATAGCAGTACACACAAAGTAGAAAATAAATAAATACTGAAGACTGTGCACGCCACTCCATGACCTTAACACTATTTTTCTGAAACCATTGCTGAGCCAACTTGCTTTTGTGCTTTGGGCCATTGTCTTCAGCGGCATTTCTTCGCGGGCATTACATTACTTCGTGCATAATTCGAATGTACACAGTGCGATCCATGGTTTCCTTAATCCAATATGTATAACACCATATAATGAAAAACTTACACAAATCATAAAACTGGACCCCATGTTTAACTGTTTTGATGATGTAATTTGGTCCTCTTATGTATTGATGGAATCCCCTTGCATGCCATTGGACGATTTTGGATTCATTTGTATTTAAAATGTTTCTCACTTTCGCTAGGGGCCAAACGAAGTGGTCATTTGCAAAATTAGCCATTGTTCCACATGTTTTTTTTTATAATAATGACACTTTTCTTGGGCTATGAGATTCAAAATTATAATCTCACAAACCTTTACGAATGGTTTTTATGAGAAGAATGCGCCGTACTACATTTAGTCGAAATCGGTCGGTCGGGTCCCGAGATAAGTATGTGATTTCACCAAAAAGTGGGCAGTGCCACGCCAATCGGAAAACTTTCATACCGGCTCCCATAAAAGCCCTCTCATACCATCTCGGAGGTAAAATTGAATGTCTCTCTCGATATTGATAATTTATTTTATTTTATTGATTTATTTCACTTTTAGTAGTTTTTAACAATATCGTTATATTTGAATTGATGGGGTTATCTTCCGATTTTATCCATTTTCACACTGTCGGTAGGAGTTCCTATAATATTTGCGCTACCCTCCCTTGCTACGACGATCCTTTGGGCCAAACGCGCTTAGTAATGACGTTTTGTGGGCGTGACAGTGGTTCGATTACGGCCATCTACGAACATGTACCTTTTTTTGCCAAGCAACGCTTACCAGGTTTCATCAAGACAGATAAACTGTCGCCCGGATTTCAACTCATCTCGTCATCGAGATCATTTATATATTTATATTGGTTTGTGGCACCCATACATCGAGCTTCTTAGTGACTCCAAGCTTCTTCAAATGGTTTATAACAGTTTGGTGACTACTATGCCGGTCTCTTTCGACCAATTCAGCGATTTTATCGCAATTTTCGACGCAGGCCTTCCGGAGCGTAGCGCATCTTCGACCACCTCTACACCAGAACGAAAACGTTGAAACCATCGTTGTGCGGTGGAAATGGAAACTGTATCGGGTCCATAAACTGCACAAATTTTATTGGCGGCTTGAGATGCATTTTTGCCTTTATCGTAGTAGTACTGTAAAATATGCCGTAGTTTCTCTTTATTTTGCTCCTTGTTTGCGACGCTATAACTCACGAACGACTTAAAAGAAACGACATTCAATCAAACACGTGTTAGCGCGTGAAATGAGCTTTCCAAAAATGTATGGCATGACCCGATGCGACGAATAAAACTAGAACTTCGCGCTTTCAGCGCCAACTAGCGAAAGTACCGCAAGACTTTTTTGACAACCTAATATAACGGTTTTTTCAATAGAACGCAAGAAAGGACGGCTAACGACGCTATATTTTTTCCGCTCTTTTGACGTTTCTCTTCAGTAAGGTTTGCCATTTCATCATGAAAATATAGACGATCCAACAACGAGCCGAAGTTATTAAAATTTACTACCGAAATTCGGAGTCAGTGGCCTCAACTTTATGAACGGCTACATCCAATTTATGATCGTCATAATCGTCCTGTCAGTTTAACAATTGAGCGTCTGAAAAAATTTGAATCCACAAGCAGAGCACAAAATGTTCCCGTGCCAGTGAGATAAAGAAGGGTCCGTGGTGTCAAGAATATTGCTACCGCAAGTGCATCAATTAGGGAAGGTCCAAATTAGTCTCTCACACGCGTCGTTTTTAAGCGTTGGGCATCTCTGTGTCATCGTTGTAACGAATGTTGTGAAAAGATCGACGCCACAAGCTACAAAGCGAATGTCACAGTCGATTTATTGATAACCAAGTTTGTTTAACGTGTTATGTCAGGCCCAGCCAATTAGGCCGCCTCGGTCGCGCGATTTGACGCCGTTAGACTATTTTCTGTGGGGCTACGTCAAGTCTATGGTCTATGCCAACAAGCCAGCGACGCACTAAGGGGTATTTGACACAAAAAACCGGTCATAAGTGGTTTTACTAAATTTCGCCAAATGGTATTTACGCCGCATGTTTTACTATTTACAATAACCGCTCCAACCTGCGCACCCCTCCTCCGCCCGCTTTTTACCTCTCTCTCGCCACGGATCCAGTCGGAACCCAATCATTGAGTGTAACGCGTGTCTCTGTTCTCGGCGTTCTCGATTATTTACATAATTTCCCTTGGTTGATACGGCTGCGCGTGGAGATTTACTTGAAAATTTTTTATTGAATATGGAAGTAAAAGGTATGTACTTATGATTAAGACGTATAACAGTCAATTTATTCTTAAATTTAAGCATTTAAACTGATGTTGTTAGTTGCCTTTGCAAGAATGTAGTATTTTTTACAAAAAAAGTATAACATTATTGTTTTTGATTATTTGTCGGGATTTGTCGCGCCAGAATTCTGGTACGGAAATTTAATTTGGACCTTCTTCTATCCGAAACCGAAGTAAAATTGTCCCCCAACCCACCCCATTTTTATAGGTATCTTTTTAAAGTGCACGGTGTAATAGGATGTTGTTCAGATGTAAAAGATGTAACAAAACAAGAAATAGAATACATCGAAAATCAAGCCAGAGATCTGGAAGCTACAAGAGACAGTGAAACATCAGCGCACATTATTCATAAAATATTACTGACAATGGTAGACGGGAAAGTTTGTAACGCTGCAACGGATACAACCTCTACTACGCTTATGTATGCGGTCAGACTTCAAAAGATTTTAATAAATTAAAAAAAGGTGTCATAAATCAAGAAGCTTTAAAGTTTGGCCTCTCAGTACTCCACGCCCGAATACGGTTTTTTGAGTTGTTGTTGCACTTAGCATATAAAGAACCCATAAAGAATTGGCGAGCCCGTACAGCAGAAGACAAAAAGATTATTAAGGAAACAAAAGAGACAATACAAAAACGTTTTAAAGATGAAATGGGTCTACTGGTTGATGTTCCTAAACATGGTTTTGGAAACAGTAATGACGGGAATACATCTAGGAGATTTTTCGAAAATGCAGAATGCTCTTCTCGCATCACCGGTATCAACATCGAAGTAATAAAAAGATTTAAAGTTATTCTTGAAATAATATCAAGTGGTCATGAGATTGATCCTCAAAAATTCGATGATTATGCCCAAGACACGGCAAAATTGTATGTGGAAATGTACGGTTGGTATCCAATGTCGCCAACTGTCCACAAAATCCTGATACACGGAGCGCAGGTGCTGCAAGAGGCAATTCTTCCAATTGGACAATTATCCGAGGAGGCTGCTGAGGCCCGAAATAAACATATCAGAAAATATCGGGTAGATTTTGCCCGAAAGTTTTCGAGAATCGAGTGTAACAGAGATGTTTTGAATAGACTGCTTTTAACATCCGATCCACTTATCAGCTGCAATCGTCCAAAGAATAAGAAGAAACTCGTGCCATTTTCCGAGGAAGCAAAATCAATTTTAACTGCAGCAACACCTAATCTCAATAGGTCAGACGAGAATACTGTCGAGGAAGAGGATTCTGATGTAATCAGCGAACTAGATTATCCTGAAACTGATTAATTTTTTTTAAATTATATTATTTTATTTTCAGTTATTTTTTTATATTCTAATCATGTATTTTTATTAATAAATGCTATATATTGACTCAATATTGCTTTTTACTATATTTTAAAATAATATAGGTCCCTAAATAATTATGACCGGTTTTTTGCATCAAATACCCCTTAGTGCGACGTTTGATGAACTTTGAACGTGAAATTGCAGCAGTATCGGCCTATGCTTGAAAACCGTCGAAAATTGGGTTCAGCGTCTGAACTTCTACAAGCGTGCCCGTGATGGAAAAAAACTTTTGTAGCGCTCTTGAAAAATACATACAAGTACAACTTCCCTTCAGTGCCGGCATTAAAAAGTTCGAGTTCCAGTTGGAAAGTTAAGGAAAAAGTGTATGTTTTTAAATCTCCATCTATGGAAAGTTGAAAAGTCTAATTAAGACTCGTTTGTCAAATATTGTAATTGCCACTATATTTTTGACAAAAAAAACAAAAAAAAAAAAAAAAAAAAAAAAAAAAAGATTGTATCATTGCTTAGTCAGGTTGACAATCAAGTATTTTTGCGGTTTGTCCGCTAGCTCGTTTGACCTTAATCTACGACAACAAGTGAACAAAGCACGTTGATAAATTAATTGAAACCTCGTTTGCGACTGTACCTCTCTTGGCGTCTTTGCCCGCTGCGGCATTGCTATGATCTTTCGGCATTTTTGTTGTCGCTACGAATATTTCAAACAAGGTATTTTTCGTATTCTATGAATGCGTGAAGTTTTATTTATTTTCACCTTTGGCTCAATAAATACATGTGTATATTATGTACATATGTATCTATATATACGAGTATGTGAGTTAAGCGTATTGCGTTTGCAAGTTGCGCGACTTATACGTGATTGTCTTACATTTTTACACCTTGAACGAACGAACCACGAACCACGAAGTTTTGTAAGGAAACATCGAAGACCCTATCAAATATACTTATGTACATACTTACATATAAATGATCTGCGTGACGAGCTGAGTCGTTCTTCTGTGTGTTAGGTTAGATTAGGTTAATCTGGTCGGCCAATAAGCCACGCCCAGATCAATTTTGGTTCTTTGCGTTACCAGATGGAGTTCTGTTGCTAGGTCCAAATTTTAAAAGACTGCACTCTTCACTATCGATACCTCCTCTAGTGTATCATACCGCGGGGACCACAGATGTTTACCGCGTAGTCTTGCCAATACGGGACAAGTGCGCAAGAGTTACTCCATTGTTTCCCTGGTATCCTGCTCTAGACATTTCCTGCAGTCTTCTCGATCTGTCAACCCCACCCTGCAGGCGTGTGCCGCCAACAAACTGTGATCAGCTAGTATTCCCATCATATTCCTACAGTCTCTTCTATCGATTGCCAATTGGAATTTTACTTCCGATCAACCGTTTTGAACATGACTTGCAGTTTTGCACCCATGCTTTGACTGAGATCGTCGTATAGACAATGCAACTGAATCAAAATTAAGTTTTTGGAAGAAAACTTAAACCTGTGAAGGGTACAATAGCTTCGGTGTAAGCGAAGCTAACAATTTTTTCATTTTTTTTTTTTGTGGTTATGTACGTAAATATTTTTATTTCTTTCAATTGGCACTCGCTTTTTAACGAGTATGCAGAAATGTAATAAAATACAAATCGGCCTGCGAGGTGTGGTCACATAAATTCCAAATTACACAATGCTACAAGTAACTGAAATTGTCTTTGGAGCATGATTTTGAACGTGAAGCCTCAAATTATCCACCCGCCAACTAACAAAGTGAAGTAAAAGAACTTGAAGCGGTCGAACAAAACATCAGCTCTTTTGCCAACGTTAAACGCTTGTTGATGCTGCATAAAGATTTGTGTAAACATGTACATATGCATGCATGCATATAAGCCCTTCTTACAGAGTTATTCGCATGGTCGTTTCTTCAAAGTACACATAAAACAAGTTGGCAAGCGGCAACAAAACTGAAATTCCAATAGCTTTAAACAACAATATCAAGCTTAAGGCTGTAAAAGCATTCCGAGTTGCTGCGATCTGTTGTGCAGATCAATGCATCATGCAGCGATTGTTTAAAGGCTTAAGTATGCAGAACGCAAAATGCATGGCTAAATAACAGGTGACGCAAAAATAACCTTACGATTTTTTTTGGAAAATGAAAAACTTTTTTAAAAAATGAAATACTTTGATTCTGATAGTGGATTATTGTTATTTGGTCTTTTAAAATCTTTTACATCAAGTCGAGAATATGATATCATGTAAATGGCCGCCGCCACAGTTGGTTGTAATTTGAGCCCTTTTTATGGCATTTTCCATCACTTTGGCCAGAACTTCCGGCGAGAGGACCTCACATTCTTGACGTATTTTGTCTTTAAAAGCTGCAAGAGTCTGAGGCTTGTTGACATAAAGCCGCGACTTAAAAAATCCCCACAAAAAGAAGTATGGAGCGGTCAAATCAGACGATCTTGCTGGCCAGTACAAATCGCCAAAACGGGAGATCAGGCGCCCGGAAAATGCATCCTTTAGCATATGGGTTGTGGCACACAATGTAACGCACCATTATTTATTTACGTGTATTTCGCATGTGTTTACTAAACAAATGTCAAAACAGAACTGACATTAGAGGTCAATTGCAAAATTTAAAGCATCTTCTGATAGGAGGATTAGTTTTGAACCACCCTGTACATGCTTTACAATCAATTCTCTTATTTTAGAGTTACCGAAATATTTTAAACAAATTACCTGATATACTCTTGGTAGCAAATTCTAAGAAAAAATATTCAATTATAAATTAAGATTGGTGATGTACGGGTTATGTAGACGTGACTATCATGAGAACGTCGTATATAAATTTGCGGAATGGCGCTCTCATTTTCGAAAAAATATTTAGTTATTGTATTTAAGGAGCAGACTTAATCTAAAATAATAAAAAAAACTGTTGTTTTTTAAATTTTTTCAATATTATACTTTTTGAGTAACAGCCATTAAAGGGATTACATGGGTTTACGGGTTTCAAAAAATCGATTTTTTTTATTGTCTTATTAAATTCTACAACACCTATAGAATATTTTCCTAAATTTTTAAGCTGATACGAGGAATAGTTTCAGAGATACAATCTTGGGGACTTGTGCGCTCGAGACTAGCTAGGCTACGAGTAAGTGCGCCGTCTTTAAACTCGTTTTTCTCGAATCTTGTGTTTTTGAAATCGGTTGGCCAGATTTACCGAGAACTACTCAACCGATTTTCATGAAATTTTACACAGGTTTTTGAGATACAATTCTTAAAGACTTGGACGAAGCATTTTTTTTTTCGATTACAACTATTTGAAATATAAAAATGTCGCGAAATTTTTATTTTTGTTTTTAACCAAAAATAATTTTTTTTTCTTTCGTCCATGTTCTAAGTTAAGATTTTAACTAAAACACGTATTTTTCACTTTTTATGATCCTGTAAAGAGTTATCTTGCCAACGCGGTCGCATCTTTTTTCCCAGGGGTCCCAGAAACGCCGTCGCAATGGCCGAGTTTGAATTTTTTTTTCAAAAAATTTCAGAGTTTCTTTGTTAAGGGGTCAGTACGGTAATCTGGCCGGTTTTTTGATATTTTGTTTTTTCATAGAAATTTTTATTCTACATTAGAAATTTTTTACATATCATGAGGTATATCATGAGGTATTGCATTTATGAACAAAATTAAGCAAATCGATTGAATATTTCGACCGGAATCATGTCCGCCAGATTAAAAAAAGTGTGTTTGAGAAAAATGCGCTTAAAGTGCCAGGTGTGCACTCCGAGCGCTTCGAACGTCGAGCGATATTATTTTTGGGCCTTTTTCGAAACCTTCCAATGGTAAAGTGGGTTTCTGTATTAACTCTAAGGGTATAAGGGAACAGAAAATGCAAAAAAAAAATTTGAAAAAATACTGACCGCTTAAAAGTGTATGTTTGAAACAAAAAATTCGAATAAAATGTTTAATTTTTTATATGAAAACAAATTTTTGAAAAGATGCTATTTTTTACCCGAGAAAATCCTGGAGAAATTTAACCCCTTAAAGAGTAATCGCTCAGTTCAATCAGCTCATCTTTAAACGCAAAACTAGATTTTTGAAATTTGCTTGGGTGACTAATCGGAGAGAAATGATCCCATCACTATACAATTCTTTGCGTATATCGTTCACCATACAAGGACCTACCAGATTTTTGATAATATAGATAATTTTTTCAGGTTTCATCCGCGAAGAAGTCAGCCGGAATCGTTCGAGATTGCGCGTAACTCGAAAAATATTTAATTTTTATCAAAATTTTGAAGTTAAACAATGTGATTGCTCACATGTATTCGACGACTTTAATATAAAACAGAGGATCAAAAAGGATAAATTAAAAATAAAGGGTTTAATAAATATTGGGAATCACTGCATAAAAATTACTTTAAAAAATTATTTAAAAATTCGCTTACGAAAACATTAATTAAATTCCTATGAGGACTGTCAGAATCTGCTGTTTAGTTTCCCTTTTTAGGTGAATCGGCAGGTAAATTGAACCTGATAAGAGGCACCAGCAATGCCGCCATGCAAAAAGCATCCAACTGATGTTGAAGTTGGGTATATTACATTATTTGTTGTTTTTGCGCTCGCATACTTACTAGTCTCGGCCATAAAGAACAGCAGACACGCTTTATTTTACGAATTATTGCAACCAATGGAGTCTGTGTCTTCCATGTTCTAAAGAATCTAACTCATAGTGCATCGCTTATTTCCCGTGCTAGGCCGTGCTGCAATTCTCTCGTAGTCGATCAATGATCAGCAGCAATTGCTTATTGCTACCAAGCCTGTATATATTTATGTACATATGTACATGTGTATATGTACATAACGGGTGATTTTTTTGAGGTTAGGATTTTCATGCATTAGTATTTGACAGATTACGTGGGATTTCAGACATGGTGTCAAAGAGAAAGATGCTCAGTATGCTTTGACATTTCATCATGAATAGACTTACTAACGAGCAACGCTTGCAAATCATTGAATTTTATTACCAAAATCAGTGTTCGGTTCGAAATGTGTTTCGCGCTTTACGTCCGATTTATGGTCTACATAATCGACCAAGTGAGCAAACAATTAATGCGATTGTGACCAAGTTTTGCCGCATTTGGGGTGAAGAGCAACCAGAAGCCGTTCAAGAACTGCCCATGCATCCCGAAAAATGCACTGTTTGGTGTGGTTTGTACGCTGGTGGAATCATTGGACCGTATTTTTTCAAAGATGCTGTTGGACGCAACGTTACGGTGAATGGCGATCGCTATCGTTCGATGCTAACAAACTTTTTGTTGCCAAAAATGGAAGAACTGAACTTGGTTGACATGTGGTTTCAACAAGATGGCGCTACATGCCACACAGCTCGCGATTCTATTGCCATTTTGAGGGAAAACTTCGGACAACAATTCATCTCAAGAAATGGACCCGTAAGTTGGCCACCAAGATCATGCGATTTAACGCCTTTAGACTATTTTTTGTGGGGCTACGTCAAGTCTAAAGTCTACAGAAATAAGCCAGCAACTATTCCAGCTTTGGAAGACAACATTTCCGAAGAAATTCGGGCTATTCCGGCCGAAATGCTCGAAAAAGTTGCCCAAAATTGGACTTTCCGAATGGACCACCTAAGACGCAGCCGCGGTCAACATTTAAATGAAATTATCTTCAAAAAGTAAATGTCATGAACCAATCTAACGTTTCAAATAAAGAACCGATGAGATTTTGCAAATTTTATGCGTTTTTTTTTTTAAAAAAAGTTATCAAGCTCTTAAAAAATCACCCTTTACATGTGTATATGAATTATGGTTGCTGTTTAGCACTTGGTGGTCTATGAGTTCTCCACAGAGCGTCTGCCGCTCCACATTTTACGGTCTTAACCTTGTGGGCTCGGGCTATTGGGACCTGCCATACTCTTGCCGATCTTTGTCTTTGATTTTGCAGCAGCATGAGTAACAATCATGCTACAAGCAACACAAGCTCATGGTATTTATGGTGACAATATATCTTTAGTTCGTGCACATAATAAACATCACGTTTCTTTCATTTCTTAGGAGCTTTATATACACATATGATACATACATACATATGTACATCCTCGTATGTGGCTTAACGAAAGGTTTGGTAAAAAGTAGTTAAAATTACACATTTGTAAATTAAGTGGAAAATTAAGTTTTATGTCACGCAATAATTTTTAAGCCAATTCAAATCGGACCTCAGAACCCTAAATATTGGTTATTTGGAAAATGTAAAAATGTTGTCTGTGTCTTCAATTAAATGGATTTTCTATCGCATTTCAGTTATCTGAACCAATGCTTCTTTATTCATTACACCGATGTTTGACAGTTTTGTATTTGTGAGTTTAGGATTTTTAATAGGGAAAAATAAAAGTAGACCGATAGGAACAGCAAACGATGCCATATTTTCCCGCACTTTTGACATTTCTCTTCAGTAAGGTTTGCCATTTCATCATGGAAAGATGTACGATCCTACAACCTTACAACATCAAAATGATGCAAGAGCAACAACTTGAAAATGATTCGGATTTTCATTGAAAATCATCTTCAGCGATGAGGCACATTTCTGGCTGAATGGCTTTGTCAATAAGCTAAGTATGAGTTATTGGTCATGCAGTAATCCATACGTACTCCACGAGTCACCATTGCATTCCGAAAAAATTATGGTTTGGTGCAATTTATGGGTCGGCGGCTTCATTGCGCCAGAGTTCTTCCGTGATGATTAAGGCCGTCACGTTACTGTGAATGGTGTGATAACCAAATATTTTGTGCCCGAATTGGTTGCTATGACTAGGACAATATGCGGTTCCAACAGGACGACGCCACAAGCCACATAGCGAATGTCACAATCGATTTATTGAAACCAAAGTTTGATGAAGTTTTTTTTGGAAATGGCCCAGTCAATTGACCACCTCGGTCGTGCAATTTGACGCACTATTTTCAGTGGGGCTACGTCAAGTCTATGGTTTATGCCAACAAGCCAACGATGATTGATGAACTTCGAAGCGTGAAATTGCAGCAGTATCGGCCGTTTATGCTTGAAAACCGTTGAAAATTAGGTTCAGCGTGTGGACTGCCTCCAGCGTGCCCTTGATGGCCGTGCAAAAGAAATCAAATTTTATGCATAATGACTTCGAATGTACTTTCACATGAGAAAAAATTTTTCAAAATTATTATCCCAAACCGTTTTTAAATTATTTTTGCGCTCTTATTGAAAAACCCGTTACTTCGATAGTTTTTTACCAATATTGGTAAAACTTTAAGCACATATGAATGCTTATATATCTTAATGATATATTAAGTAGTGAATATAAAATTTTTTTCTTTTTCTAGTTTCTATAATACAGAGATAGATAATCGTTATTTATGCTATTATATTTCACTTTCTTTCAAACCAAATAGCATTTCAAAATAAGCCAACTGTAAATAACAACAACTGAAAAAATGTCTTCGTCGCGTAATAAATTCTTTAGTAGCGGCAAATTATCAAATAAGTCTGGTTCGTCAGGTCTCCGCATACTATGGATACCGGGCGGACGAAAAAGTCATCCCAAAGGTCGTTTCGACTCCACCAACAAACATGTGTCGCACAAAGGTGAACAAAAGAAAAACGAGGTGTGGTCCCTGGGTGGGAGTAAAAATCAAAAAGACCTACTCGATGCGTAAGTTTTCGCTGTAACAAATACAATACCTAAAGAATTAAAACAAAAAAATTGCTTTATCTTTTAATCTGGTGTTCTACAACATCTTCCATCTAATCTGTACATACTTTCGCAATAATTAGTGGATGATGGCATTAAATAGCATTCGTAAGTTAATACAAATACAATTCATCATTGTGTACTTACTATAAATAACTGTTTTGACACCACAAACACCATTTTATGTCATAATGACACGAGCATGTAAACATTTCATTACAATTCGAAAATTCATTCATTCACATTTAAACTTACTTCATGGCTTAAATTGGTTTGAGAAATAAACTAATTAAAATTAAATTTGTACATACATAATATAAATATATAAATATTAAAAAATATAAACAGCTAATATATATACTAATAACATATCTTGAAAATGATAGATTCTAAAATTTTTAAGAATTTTAGTTGTTTCCATTAAATCAACCGGCACTGGAAATCAGTTTGGTTTCGAAACGAAATTCATTCAGTTTTGCATAAATACATTTGTACATTCCATGGATATCTAGCTACTTTATATGTATGTATTTCATGTATTTCACACTAACGTCCAAGTTGTCTCGGAGACTTAATACAATTGTAAACAAAACTCCATAACAAAAATTTGCAACAAATGAGACGGTTATTGTTTTTGTTTACAATCCGCGCTCAACTTATATATAAACAAAAGTTTTTTTTTTTTTTAATGTAGTACAAACGTATACTGTCTCTCTTTCCAAGCTTTGGAGCAATCATATTTCATTGAACGAGCTTGTTGTGATCGTTCCATGCTCACAGTGACTATATTTGAAGCGAAGTGAAGCTAAATCACTGGGCACTCTACGCGCAATTTGAGCTTCTCCATATTACGCTCGACTGGATCCAAGCAGCACACATGAATATGCCGCTGGCAAATCTCAATCTCAGCTGTTCAATTATTATTAGAGGAAGGTGTTTGGTTTAGTGCTTGCGTTGGTGTGCCAAATGGTTGATTGCGCTTGTTTGGCGTGAGATTTTCCGGATTTTGAACTGCTCATTAAACAGTGCAACATCAGCAACGCGGATGCCGAAGATGTTGAGCATCTTTCAGTGTTATTTTATACGTTTAATTTGCTTCTTCTGCTGGTATTTATTCGCTCTGATTTTCTGGAGGTGTTTAAATAACTACAACAAAGACAACCTTAGACAAAACGAAACAATATAAAAATTGTTAAAAACCTTAAAATCCAAAATCTGAGTACATAAAAGCGAAACGTACACCGATTAGTCATTGAGTGCAAAAGAGTTTTAGTCAAATAAAGTATACGTCATTCGTATATTCAAGTGTTGAAGTCACACAAGTGTATGCTTTACATATCTAAATCGAAAAGAAAAAGTAAAATATTTAACAAACATTTTTAAAACATTCAACATTAACATATTTATATTTATGTGCATTATACAAGCCAACCATTATTTATTTCATATGTACATTGTCATTTGATACTTGTGACATCATCATTTAAGCCTAACCCAAGCATTGTTGTGAACGCGATGCGCATACAGAAAATCCAATAATTGACATACAATTCCATCGCATTGCACATGTAAACATGTAATTATTGTACAATCAAATGCCGCATATAGCCTAAATGCGCACTGGCTAACTACGTTCATATGCCTGCTTACATACATACAATCATACATTTGTACATATTTACAAATATGCACATTACATTCATCGGCCTAACGCATTTTTAAACACAACATCGCCCCCAATCGGTTTTCTAATATGCTTTTTTCTCTAATTTTTTATCCTTTAGCGATCCTGACAACAACCTCTTTGACGGTCCTTCAGTTTCTGGCATAACGTCAGCTGCTTGTGCCCTCGGCGCTGTAGGTGTGGAGAAATGTACCAACTCAACAACGACACCAACAATATCTATCTCAACAGCCGAAGGCAGCTTAAGCGCTGATGCCAATGTTCATAACGCAGCACAAACCCCTAGTAGTACAGCCTCTACAACGCCTCTAGTATCTATACCGAACAGCCCCGATACTGGTGCCACACCGAAATTAATTGTTATAACAACTTCTAGTACAACGGAGAGTGACAAAAGTCCAAGCTCTAGCAGTATGCCGGCCAAAACTGCGTTTACAACTGTGACCACAACCACAACGGCGGAAATAATGGATGTAAGTATTTACGAATTATATACATACATACATATATTACTTTCATTTAAAAATGTTCGTAAATGGATGTACACATTCACATATTATATTTTTTAACGCAGGAGAATCGTTTTTCAATTCTCGGCAAGGACATTTCGAACGAGGTCGACGTATATGACCTGCCATCACCACCTAAAAATGGTCTTAATACTCCACCAGCTGAGGGTGCAACGAGTGTGCTCTTGAATACATCGGCTGGTACGACGGCTTCAACAGCGACCACACCGTCGCCGTCTAACACGCCTAAACAACATAGTGAACGAGATTCTGTGGCTGGTTTGTCCCCCAAAAAGAAGCCTCACCATAAAAATGAAAATAATAATCATCAGGTAATGTCGATTTGCTGTACCAATACTGTTTTCATTAAAAAGTAATAATAAAATTTCCATTTCAGAATGATATTGATTCCATCGAAAGTATATCCGATAATACAAAATTGCCAAGTAACGATCTTGAATGGATTGATGAGCTACTTCTCGAACGTAATGGCAAGGAATTGCTCAGTAAGAAGAACAAGAAAAAGAAAAAGAAGATCTCAACTACGAAGGAGTTAGACCAACTTGACGGCGTATCGAGCAAGCAAAACGCCAAAGACGGCGCTGCCGATGAAGACGATAAAGTGGTAAAGTGTCTTTACTACACATTGATGTGCTGCGATTGTACAATCTCTTAATAGACCACTTAGTCCTGAACAACAACAATTATTTTAAAACAAAATGTGCAGTTAAGAAACTTTGTATACAATGTTTTACAAAATCAAAATATTTAATTAAACGAGTCTGTCCAGTATATATGTATATACATATTTATATATATACAATTAATAATATAAAATGCAAGACGAACTTGCATTCGCTGAATTACTTAAGAGAAATTGCCAATTGTTAACATGAAATATTCCTGCTGATTAGATAGTACGTAAGGTAAATATATATGCGTTTAAGAGCCCTATATTGGAGAATAAATACGCTCTCAATATTTATGTATTTAATACAAAATAATTAATAAGTTATTTTTATGTCATAAAAAACATTCACATGAACGATTTTTATACATACAAAAATGTAAGCAAACATATACATATGTATGTATATCTCTTTTATATAAAAAATGAGTACATTAAAATTGAATTTTAATATTTCAATAAATTGAAAACATGCAACTGTGCAGCTGAAGTACGACCATCTGAAAAGAATAACATTTGTGTTTTATTTTATATGTATGTATGTACTCGTGTATGGGAAAGTAGAATTTCAAAATAGTCTAATTGGGAATATAAAATATTAACTTATATCCCTAACTTTTTCGGAGTTTAAACTTGGAATAGAAATTTTTGACACTTTCGGTTGAAACTTTCGACTGTTGGATTATTTGTGTTTTATAAATTAACTGTATGTGTCTAAATTCAAAATGGGCTAAATCGGACTACAAACACAACCATTTTCTTTATAACGGTTATTTTAAATCACAACTGTTCGTTTGACGATAAAAAACTTTCAATAATTTTATCAACAAATTATGTATAAAAAGCACCGTTATATGTACATACATATGTTTATTATTATTTCAAGTAAATTATAGAAAGAAAATCAAAAGAAACCACATTCGAAAAAGTAATATATGGTAATATTTTACCCTTCATAAGGAAGGAAAAACATTGCAAGGTATATCAAAATTTACCAATAGAAGCGTTTCAACCATCCACATCATTTTGTAGAGGAATTCACGGGCAATATTTTCAAATATTTGAAGTTAATTTAAGATTTAGCGCGGATGAATCTGTGCTTTGCAGTCGCTATAAAATTCAACAGGACAACAATCAGACACATACATACATAGCTCACATAGCTGGGGTTATTGTACAACACCTCAAATGTTTTAGGAACGCTCCCTCAACCCCGGATTTTAATCCGATTGAGCACTTATGGGCAGAAATGGAACGTGTTATCCACAAACACAGCTTAACATCTACTGGCCTACAAGAAACAATTCTCAAAGAATGTGAAGAAATCATTGCAGAATTCTCCGAATTTTTCAGTTGAAGTGTCGAAAATAAATTTTTCAAAATTTTCAACCAATAAATTGCGTTTTAAGTGGTAACTGAATACGAATAGATTGTAAATTACATAAAAACGTTAAAATGTGAGCAGAAAATTCATGAGAAATAGAAAAACCCATTAATTTTTGCATCATGGATACAGGTATTTCTTCCATAACAGGAAGCACCAACCATATCGAAACAGCCTTCTATAATTGAATCATGAAAGAAACGTTATAAATTTTTAGCAGTGATGGTATTCCCACATTTTTGGTATTGTTTACATCACGAGTATTACATGTGCAGGGGTATGTATATAATAAAACGATAACATTTTTAATCGATACATGATTAACAGCCATACAAAATAAATCATTTTTCACTTTCAAAAAATTATAAGTAATACTCAAATATTAAATAAAAATAAATATATAAATATTCACAAAATGTTCAGTTTTAACTTACTCAAAAGCAGGGAACGTGAATTATTCAATTCTCTGTCAAAAGGAAAAGCTTTGAGGCATACATTACGCAATATTAATATTTTTACAAATGCAACCCTGGAAATTACGAAACTGCAGAGAATAAACAAAACTAAATGGAAAGGATTTTTTTTGAACTTCTTATGCATGCAAATTCGCGAATATTGTACAAAAGCGAAATCCTGAAAGGAATATGAAAAAGTTGAAAGTAGATCCGATAGGAATTTTTCAAGCAGGTTCAATTTTTCTTGTAAGAAAAAGCTGAAATTTTTTCTTATTAGCAAAGCATATCAAAAAACCTATTACCGTTAATTGAAAAATATAAATAACAATAGTGCTGTGTGCGCAATTGTATTTTAGTGTTTTCTTGTTATAAATTTAGCAGTTTAGCAGCAAAACTACAGAAATGAATAATATGGTAAGTTTTTGGCAAATAGTGGAACACAACTTGCTATACGCTATATTTGCATAACTAATTTTTAGGATCACGTAAAAAATTTTTATCCTGAAAATTATAAATTGGATCTGTCGGAAACAATGAAGGCAGCGCTATCAAAAGGGCCAGGTGGTGTGGGTCTTGGCGGTGGGGGCGGTGGATCAGGCAGCGCTGGCAGTAGTGGTGGTGGACATGGAATGGGTGCGGCAGTATCTCATAATGAAATACAGACTGGCGGAAGTGCCGGTATTCCTGGTGTTGGTTACGTTACAGAAAAGTTATACATGCTATTGCAGCTCTACTTGCAAAACAAAGGATGGAACCCAAGTGCTGAATTATTGCAATGTTTCACGGATCTCAAAGATAATGCCATGTTACCTAGCGCTGCCTATTTGCAGTATGTAGTTAATAATAATATATTTCTCCTATATGCGAGCCCCTTAAAATTTTAATACTCAAATTTTTTCCTTATTTTAGAGTTCTGGCTAATCGTTTAACTTTGGACGCACAAGGGCGTTTAATATTGCGAGAAAATGGCAAAATTGTCCTTCCGTTTGAACATTTCGCCAACGCAGTGATGCTAAAACACATGTCTGGTCCACATGGACTGCATTTAAGTGTTGAGGCTACTGTACGTGCAGTGATTGAATCTTATACAATTGGCCGTGAAAATTTCGGCATGGAAAAGGAATTTATAATAGAAGTTGTTCAGTCTTGTCCTAGTCCAGCTTGCCGTTATTATAAGAATCATCTTGGTATGTCACCGTTGCCATTTATGGATCAACAATTCCCAGGCGTAAATCACGCAGATTTCCTACAGCATTTGCCACACCTACCCCCACCACCGCCTCACCCCATGGTTCCTGGCTCCACAAACAGCGGTGTATCTTCGGCGGGGTCCTCATCCTCAGGTGGAGGCAATAGTAATATTACCGGTTCATCTGGTGGTTCTGTTAGTGCAGGCGGAGAAGTCGACTTAACAAAAAGCTCCACAACATCACACTCAACTGGAAAGGTGCCGGTCCCCACTCAACTTCAAATGCTTACAAAGCAACAACAAAACAGTATACAATCACAATTGTCGCAGCTTAGTGCAGCTGCTGCAGCAGCAGCCCACCATCAACAGCAACAACAAGCCGCTGCTGCTGCAGCTGCTGCTGCCGCCGCTAAACAACAACAACAACAGGCACAAGCGGCGGCTGTTGCTCAGCAACAACAACAGCAGCACTTGACAGCGGCACTTTTACAGCAACAACAGAGTCGGGCATTAGCTCAGCAAAGTTTGGAAAAATTCAATAACTTGAGTGCTTTGGAGAAACAACGTGTGCTACAACAATTAGATCCAAAACATTTCGATCCAATGGCTGTGGCTGCAGCAGCTGCTAATTTACAAATGCAGGGCATTAGTGATTTTAGGGTAAGATAATGTGATGATACAAATGTGAATCTATTATAATATAATCCTACTTGTAGGTTGCCGCTATCGCTGCTGCAGCCGCCCAGGCAGCTGGAGGGTCTCCTATGTTGCCATCATCTTCGACTGCTGCATGTGGTGCACCGATAAGTGGTAGTAGTGCCCTTAACAGCAGTAATAGCAGTATGACCGGAAGTGGTAATAACAGTAATAGTACTACTGGCATTGGAAACTGTGGCGGTAATTTAAGTGGAGCCACCGTTTTGCCATCAACGGTTGGTAGCATGAATAACAGTGGCGGGAGCAATAGCAGCGCAGGTAGTGCGGGACACATTCCTGTTAACAACACAAATAACAACAACATCATTGGTGTAAGTGGCAGTGTCAGCAGCAACAATTCTCACCATAGTCATCAATTGCCGCCTCCATCACAATCGCCTAGTGCGCACTCCAGTCATTCCTCGTCATCATCTTCATCGCACTCCGCTGAACAAATTGTTCAGAAAAATGTAGAACTTTTGCGGTGAGTACTATAATTGAAAATTTATGAAACACGTTAAGCAGACATAAATCAGAGGCATAACCAAAACCGTTATTTACTTTAAGTAATGAATATTATTATTCTAGCAGCATAAAACATTTTCAATATAGTTTTGTGGAATCCTGCAAAATCGTCAGCCGTCAGGTGGAAACGGAATATATTATTTTTTCGCTTGCACACGGCTGATATACTGTTATTTCATCTTAAAACCTTATTTCTATTCATAATGTATAGTTTAAATTATTTACAAATATTTTTGGTTCTATAATCTCCAGATTGATATTTGCTACATAAAACCACAAATATTTCATTGAACAATTATTTACAGTTCTAATTTGGAATCTATTGAATCGAATAAAGACTTGCTGGCATTGCATAATGGCGCATGGACTGTACCGGATAATAATCGCGAACCTTTACCAGTGGGCCAAGATAAAATAGTGCGTATTTTCACTGAGCTAATGAGAAATATGGCGCGCATGAAAACCTATATACGTCCGTCTATGTGTAAACCATATGGCAAACAGAGCGAGAGCTTACAGAAAAGTAAAAACCTAATTTTCATTTCAAATATTTAAACATACATATGCCCAAAATATATATTTTAACTTTCTAGCACTTTTGGATACAATACAGATTGTACAAACCTTGCGTAATTGCTTGCCAGCACCACACATCCCGGTGTCCTCGTGGAAAAGTGAAAGTGAAGGTAACACTGGTTTAATAACTGCGAATAACGGTTCGGTAGGTAGTACGAGTAACAGCATAATGGGTGGAGTAGGCACAGGTTTAATGGTGACTAACAGAGTGGAAAATTTGACCAACTGAATGTAAGCAAAATATTTCCTTTTTCTCATTCTATTTATATTTTTTAGTTTTGTTAATTTAAATTTAAAGTGTTTTGTGTTTTGCTCTACGTCGTTCACAAAAGATGTGGTTCCATAAACTGGATTAACAAAAAACAAGCAATTACACATTTTTATATACAAATTTCTCTCTCAATCTTCTAAAAGAGTTACTCTTAGAAGTTCTGTGTGTTTTTTATTTTTTTGTTTTTTGCAGCGCTGGAAAATATTATTTCAGAAATTCATAAATCATGAAACTTGTTGTTCCTTTCTTCACCCAACAATATCTCATCAAGTTAGGCACAACGAACAGTACTATTTTCTGTTCGTTTTTAAATTTTTTAAAATACTAATTAAAACTCGCAAGCCAAGAACAAGACTGAAACATTAAGAGACTTGGTACTAATAGAAAATGGATTATGGTTGATGGGTGTAGAAAAAGTTTTATTAGTATTAACCCTGTTTGATATCATATCTCAACTCAAGCTTGATAGAAGCGTTTACAAGTTTTAAATTAGAGGGCATTTAAAAATCGTTCTGCTTAAAAAGTCCGATATTAATTCACAGTAGTTTTAGCAAAAAAAAATAAATAAATAAAAATAAAACCTAAAAGTTTATGCATAATTAGATGTTAGATTAAGTGCACAATTGATTTAGCTCAAGCTGACTTTAGTTGCATAAGATAAAACTTAATTCCATAAAAATGAGATTTATGCACTATTCTCAGGCATATTTCATAACTAATTTTTTGACGATATCTGGCTTAGAAAGGAGTTTAATACTTATATATTTTGTTTTTAACAAAGAGTACTAATCACATTATAAATTTGAGAATCAAGTAATTAGATATTGGCAATGACTTTCTAAACTAAGCTATTGTGCCAATGAGCTGTAGTGTCAAACGCATTTAATATTTTAAACAAAAAATGCGCAAGGGTTTTTAAAACCGTAAAATAGGCACATGTGCAATTCCAATATAAATGTTGATAGAAGTAGATTAAATCGAAATACATACATACATAATAATATATATAATTACATACGAACATATGTATATACGTATATCAAGAGTATATGTTCAGTAATTCACTTCCACTTAGTATAAACGGCTTGCAATAATTAATCAAAATGAAATTACTTAATGGCGCTAAGTAGTGCACAATATTAATTAAGCTTATTATGAAAAGTTGTGAAATAAACTTTTTCAGTTTTTTTCTGCATTATATTTGTAAGTGCCATGTTTTAAAATTTAAAACCGACTGAGCCCGTCTAATATGTATATGTTTTTATTAATACACGTACATATGTTATGTGTTCTTACAAAATATGTTAAGTGTCCCTGTTCTTTTTTATTGTTTTAATTGACGTAACATTTCATAAGCTTTTTACATTCAAATGCCAGTACGGATCATGTTTTTTTTTTATAAATTCAGTGGTAAGTAAATAAGAAATTTTTGGCGAAAACTGTGATACATGAAATTCTATGTTCTATATATTTTTTCTTATTACCAACATAAATATACATGTGTTTACTTATAACATAAACAAATTACTTTTGTTATTTTGTTATACAATAACATTACTTTTAGAAATATCTTTTACAAACGCATTCAAAATGTTTATTTCGTTAACTAACAAGTGTCACAAATTCATTAAAACCCTAACCATATCATTACAATAATTTTGTTGTCATTAATTATTATGCAGACACACATAGATGTGAATATAAATATATTTTGCTTTACCTGTATTAATCTGCAATAAAAGTGTTATACATAATAATATATAAAGCAACAATATTAATACATAAAATATGCACATATGTATGTAGGTACCCATATATTCGTAGATAAATGCAGAACATGTGCACAATTTTATTTTTTTTATTTTAAATTAAAACCCAGCGTTAGATCGGCCGCACATTTCTCAATGGATACCTAAAACATGTTGCAATTTATCTATTTTATATTTTATGGCAGAATTATGTATGCATAAACCCTAATTTTAGGACGTTTCAAGAGGTTGTATTGTTAGTATTAATATAAGTCGAATAATTTTACACTTTTAAGAAAACTGATTTAGTACAGAAATTATTTCTGTTTTTGCAACGATGTTTATTTACAAAGACTCTGTTATATGTAAGAATATAAAAAGAATTATAATTATACAATACATTTACAATATACAAATATATATTTATCTGATCACATACAGTATTACAATATTTTGACTGTTATAAATAAGTTTGCATTTTTAGATTTTAGTTTTATGTGGCTAATACATAACTCTGCTTATGTTCAAACACTTTTTACATATTTACAGTTAACTTACTGTATAAAAGGTGTCACTACTATGCATTAAATAATGTTATAATATATTGTATCGCTTTCCAAATATTCAATAAAACAATTTATCGCTTAAACTATAATTTTGAGTACCTTATTTGTGTTAGTACAAACAGGAAATGGAATTTCGTTCAATATAATCACTTTGGTTGCATTTAGTTGATATTTGAATTCATAAATTACATCTGGCATCAATTCTCAATTTAGTAGTTGAATAGTATTTAGTGGCATCCTTACAGACATGTCAAAGGATATTGATATTTACGAAGGGTGTCATAGTCTATAATATTGTGTTTGAAGAAAATTAATAACATTTATTTAGTATTTACTAATGCATACTGACGTCGTTACAATGCAATATTGCTGCTTTGCCTGTCTTCAAGAACTTCCGCCAAACACGATCGTACAAAATAGCAAATCCTTACAAAACCTACAATGGAATAAAGATTTGGCTAAAACGTATCATAAGAAAACTGGAATTGTTATTAACTATATAAACGAGTATTCAAAGCAAGTTTGTCAAAATTGTTATAATAAATTAATGGCTTTCGACAATTTTTGTGAAACTGCATTAGATTGTTCGACTGCTTTGTCCGAGCTACTACTCGAGGAGGACTTTTCATTGCAGACATTGAAGAATTTACAACACTTTTGCAGTACCTGTTTATGTCAAATGAATGAAATTAGCGATTCCTTACATTTAAATAATAAGAAAGTGAAACGATGGTTGCATGAATACAACAAATTGAAGATACGAACTGAAACAGAGCATTGGCCAAATGGTATTTGTCAACAATGCTGTAAAAAAATTGACGAATTTCTACAATTCCACTATACAGCTAAACAATCATTTAAACAATTAAACAAAACTTCAAATCAGCAACAAAGTAACATTGCAAATACATCGAAAGGAGAATAACATTTACATTTAATGCGACCTGCTAATAACAATCATTTGAGTAAACAGGGCACAGATAAACATTTAAAAGTTGATTCTGTTGAAAAGAACGCTTTTAACCAACCGAGTTCAACAGAACATTGCTTAAAGAAACAATGTAATGAATCAACAGATGTTACAGATTTAAGCATACCCAGTGGAAGTCATCAAGTCCTCTTCAAAGCGCAGCCTACAATTAGCATAACAAAAAGGTCACTTGCAAAAACCAAAAATCAGAATACAAAGCACCTTGAAGATCAGGTTGTACACACTAATAAATCAGATAAAAAGGAAGGCTTCCAATGCGACCATTGCCAAAAAATTTTCAAAGCTAAAGCCCGTTTAAAGAGGCATAAGCGTTGTTCGATACTATGTTCGAGCAAATAAATACATTGAGACGTTCTATTAAAAGACTTATTAAAATTAATTTAAAAATATTAATAAAAAAAATGTGTCTTATACATATAGAGATATATGAGATATGGGAAATATGTATGTTAATAAAAAAAAAACTGTTACCGTCTTTGGCTAGGATTTAGAATAGCATCCCAGGCTTTCGGGGATGAAATGGGTATCGTTGGAAAGGTGACGTTCTCCAGATCACGAAAATATATATATATAGTTGCCGCTGACTTATAGTTTTAGAGATATTTGCATTTAAAGTTGAAAAATTGACAATGTTTACAGTGATAATTTGTACATTGTGAATAACTTTTTCACTTATTTATGCACTTTTCACTTACTAACACTTCACTATAACGTTTCTGTATATTAATTTTTTTAATATTTGTTGTAAATAAAGCTTTATTTCAATTATTTCGATTTAGTTAAATAAAATTTATTTGAAATAAGCGAGTTAAACGTAAAACTAGCTAAATCTGAGTTTTACTACAAAAATGTTGAAGAAAAGTTAAAGGGGATTTTTACGGACGGTCAGATAAAAAAATTGAAAAACGGATCCAAAAGGCAAATTTGGACGCAGACTGACATAGCCAACTCCATTACACTATATTCTGCTAGTGCAAAAGCAGAAATAATTGAAATAAAGCTTTATTTACAACAAATATTAAAAAAATTAATATACAGAAACGTTATAGTGAAGTGTTAGTAAGTGAAAAGTGCATAATATAAGTGAAAAAGTTATTCCCAATATACAAATTATCAATATAAAAGTTGTCAATTTTTCAACTTTAAATGCAAATATCTTTAAAACTATAAGTCAGCGGCAACTATATGTATATATTTTCGTGATCTGGAGAACGTCACCTTTCCAGCGATACCCATTTCATCCCCGAAAGCCTGGGATGCTATTCTAAATTTTACCCCCGTCTTTAAAGCATTCTTTATTTTTATATTTAAGAATGAAAGAAAACACTTTGGAAATGTATAAAAAATATTTGATTTAACTGTCAGATATTATAGTTTGGGAGCAAGAATGATTATTCTAGGTTTGGAAGTTATTATTAATCGATTATATAGTACAATTTAATCGATGAAACAAATGTAACAATATATCGATGAAATATGAAGCGCGCGCAAGCCGGTGAATAACAAGAATTGGACCAAAAAAATTCTTACTTTTGCTCTAACATATGAATAGGTGTTAAATTTTGAAATTAATTTAATAATAAATAAGTGCAAGTGCAAAAATGGCTCTCTGGGTTGATAAACATCGTCCACGTGAATTATCCAAATTAGATTATCACAAAGTAAGTTGTGTATACTATAATTTTAACCTGTTAATCACTGTGGTTTTCATAATATTCATCCCACAGGAGCAGGCTGAAAATTTGCGAAATCTTTGTCAACAAGGAGATTTTCCACATCTAATGTTTTATGGTCCCTCCGGTGCTGGTAAAAAGACACGAATTATGTGTTTGCTGCGCGAATTATATGGTGCCGGCGTTGAGAGACTGCGCAACGAAACAATGACTTTTACCACACCATCCAATAGAAAAGTGGAGGTGATGACAGTTGGAAGTAATTATCATCTAGAGGTCAATCCTTCTGATGCGGGTATTTATGATCGCGTTGTGGTTATCGACCTTATCAAACAAGTGGCTCAAACACATCAAATCGATGCATCAGGCCAGCGTGAATTTAAAGTGATTGTACTCTCCGAAGTAGATGAACTGACCAAAGATGCTCAACATGCGCTTCGTCGCACAATGGAAAAATATGTTGCTACATGCCGAATAATACTGTCGGTAAACTCCACTTCCCGTGTTATACCAGCAATAAGATCACGTTGCTTGGGTATACGTGTGGCAGCGCCAAATGAAGAAGAAATAACATCCGTACTTCAACTAACTTGTAAACGTGAAGGTTTGACATTGCCGGCCGAGTTGGCGGCACGTATTGTGGATAAAAGTGAACATAATTTGCGTCGTGCATTGTTAATGCTGGAAGCATGTAAGGTACAGCAGTATCCATTTACTGCGCAACAGGACATTGTTGAATTAGATTGGCAAGTGTACTTACGTGAAACAGCTAACCAAATTGTGACGGAACAAACCCCCGCAAAATTAGAGAAAATACGCGATCGTTTGTATGAGTTGCTTGCACAAGGTGTGCCGCCTGACATGATTTTCCGTGGACTAGTAGAGCAACTTGTGAGGAATTGCGATATGTCAATTAAGGCGAAGACATTGGAGTATGCGACCCTATACGAGCACCGAATGCAAAACGGTTCAAAACATATTTTTCATTTGGAGGCGTTTGTTGCTCAATTTATGAACATTTATAAGAAATTCATTTCCGAGTCGATGATGATGGACGATTTTTAGTTTTGTGAAAATTAGAAAAATTTATTTGTTTAACTATTGTTTTAGATAATAAAAAAAATTGGAATCTTTACAAAAACTGATTATAAATAGAGAATTTAAGCCGCAGCTTGCTGCCGCACATGTTTTGAATATTCTTCCTGAAATGCCATTTGAATTTTGTCCTCTGCTGTGCGTTGCGCTGTATCAATGTAGTTCTGCACAACGTCTTCCAATTCAGTGAGAACCTATAAATTTGATTACAAATATTAATATTCGCATGAAATACATAATAAACATTTTGTCTGCCCACCTGTTTATACTCTATGTCTGAATCGGCGTTTAGTCTCAATCCATGCAATAAAAGATCAAGGGTGTTGACAGGCAAACACATTTCTGGATTTGTAACCGCGATAGCATGCTTAAAACTGAAGTACTCACTGCCGGCTCCTAACATTGCGTTAATCATTTCCTGTGCTAGTTCCGCAGCTTCAAGCAAGCGATTGTGTTTTACAAATAAATACAATAGTTCTCTGCAATTTGCCAGCTATAAAAATGGAATTTGTGAGCATGTTACAATTATAAAATACAATTTTCAAAACAATACGTACTTTGTAGTCATTGTACAGCCACTGTGGTACGAAGGCGTTCAAGCTTAACAGCTTATTAACCACAGATTTGCGTATGCGTGTCGAATTTTCCAATTCATTGTCATAAACTAATTTTTGTAGTAGGGACCAGGCCATGTCGGCGGGCTTGTTGCGGTGAGGCAAGTCTAAATAACAGAAACATACATTGGTTCATAAAATAATAGTATAGTATACAAAATGGCATCGTTTTACCAGCCAAGTCATTTTCTTGTAACCACGCCCATGTTTCATTGACGCCTTCATCGTCAATGCGAACGCACGCAGAAGTTAAACTGTCGAATATGGGAAGTGGTGATATCTCAAAACCGTTTACCAGTTTCAATGCATCGGTATATAGACCACAGCCAGATAAGATAATCGCCAATTCCTGTGGTCCTGCATTGATGAAGGTCTGTACGTCTTTGCAGTGATCAGCGAGCCGCACCAATGCTTCTGTCTGAAGTAGTTCACGTTTTATATCCTTTATTTCTAATACCACCACTTGCTCACGACCGCACTCTTCATCTGATTTATTGTCCATTGGCTCGGCATCGTTAACTGCACTCGGTGGGGGTGTGTCATCCAAGCCAATTACAGGTTTTGCAATCCAACGATACCGACGATCAATAAGATGCAACGAATTGATGCAAACTAAAAGTGCTGCACAGCGCTTCTCCATGGATTCTACCGTATTGCTTTCCAACTGAAAGCGCATTGCCTGTTCATACATGATGGCAGAAGCTGTATACAAAAAACAAAAAATGTTTAAAGTGAAGGTACGTAAATTATTCGTAAATGGTTTGCAGACCTTTTCTCATGTTTCCATTGTTCACATGAAAGGCATACAGAAAGTCGTAGACCTCATTTTGATCAATTACTAGTGAGCGTGCACGTGATTCGACAATATTTTCAAACTCTTCATGCAATCCAACATATGGGAAGTGCATTAAAAGATCAAGTCTCTTGCGATTAAATAAAGTCACGACTAGCTGTCGTAAACAATCCTTGCGTCGAGATAGCTCCGCATTGTAGATGAGAGAGTGGTAAGCCTCCTCATAGTGTTCCAAACGTAAGTGATTATTGAACACAATCGACTGAAACATCGGTAACTGAGGATCGGATTTGTCCAACAATCCAATTGCTACTTGCGCCATAGAAATAATGTGATCCAATGCGTTATGCTGCTCAAGCAGTTGTATCACTTTCAAGTAGTACTGCGTGATGACCTGGTTATTTATGTTATTATCTAAATTATCACCACCACCACCATCTTCACTCATCGCAGTAAGATTCTCGCAATGTTTAGCTAGAGCGGTGCCCTTAAGAATTTTGTCAATCAAGAACTGCTCTCGCAGAACACCTTTAGCGGATTGCAGGAAAAGGTCGTAGGCCTTATATGTTTCTCCACAATCCAACAAAGACACGGCTAGTATAAATTGTCCTAGAGGTAAAAAAAAAAACATCGTAATAATTGATAATTATGTGTAAATTAATCGACATACGTGAGCAAATATTCCATTCACACCAATTGCTGAGCAATCGTACATAATCCTGTATGGCAATGTGCTGACAAGTCCCAAATAACCATTCACCAAAAACAAAATTAAACGAAACAGGCCAACTGTAAAGAAGAAAATAATAAACAAATGTACATATGCTGACAATGGTTTCAAAATTCCAGCATACATTAACTGGCTCACAATTGTAGTTAGCGGCAGCAATGTATTGGACCAAGTGGGAACGTTCTCGCTGTCCTTGAAATTCTCTGCGTACAGTGCGCCAGCTGTATACAAACCCTTCGCATTGAGGAAGACACGTAGCAAAGGAGATACATGGTATTTACCACCATTTGTATATATCCGACCTGAGCCATTTGCCAGTTGCAGCAGATTCAAGCGCTGAATAGAGCTCTCTCTGTAAAAACAAACTTTTTTGAGTAATAGTAATAAAATACACATATAAATAGTTACAATGAAGCAGCTGCGCTGATATTCACAGGCGTCTGTGATATCCAACCCATTACGAAGTACGATTGTAAGAAAATTGTTATGTCGGGTATAAAGTGAGACCTTACGGTTTCCAACAAATCAACGCTAAGCGAGTAAGTGTCGATTAGGATTTGTTGCAGTATGAGTAGGTTGCGACAAATTGAAAATCTAGAAATAATAACAAAAAAAAAAATATTTAACTGTACAAACAGCGCATTTATTTGCCTACTTGACTGCAGTTATTTGGCGTACTGTTTCGGATAACACTGACAAACCCAAATGGCTACCAAAAAGAACTCCCACAGAATTAATAAATTGCGACGATTGCGTTAAACCTTTAAATAGACATTTTATTAAATAACAATTTCCCAAATTATTGTAATTCTTACCGAGATTGGTTTGCATTCCGGCTGGATTGCCATTATCCATTCGTAGACTGTCAAGTAACAGCATCATCGCCATTCGCATGTCATTAATGGACTGTAATTTTTGTCTAATCCATACTAGGAAACTGCCTGGTAGTATTTCACTATCAGGATCTCCTGCTAAAATTTCGTCGCTCAATTTGGCAATGAATACATTTGGCATTTCTAAACGGTAAAGACGTTTATCCACGTCCAATTTGACTTCATCTGGCAACCAGCGCTCCAGCTGAGCTACTATGGACACCAAAGTAACGAGGTCTTCACCCACTCTTTCATTGTCTGCAAAGTAGGTCGATACAATTGTGCTTGTGTCGAGATCTTCACCCGCAAGCATAAGATGCTCTAATGTATCGCAAGGACGCAATAGTGAAAAGTTGTTCTTTTTCACCAAACATACTCCATCGATGGATTCGAGCACAAAGAGACCGCAGGGTTGACAGGATTTCAAGTGATACTGTTCGCAACATGAATAGAAACGTTCCCATTGACGCGTCGCTATTTCCAAATAATCCTCATCAGTGACGTCAAACTCTTTGACTTCATTTTGTATTTCATCCTCGACAGCTTGACAAACTTGATCTTTCAGTACTGGCAGTGTGCAATGTTTTGACTCGAAACGCAGATTCGTACGTCGAAACATCTATAGGAAAATACAATTAGTTAATTATTAAGTTCTGCTACATGATTTGCAAAAAATAAAAAAACAAAAGCTCACAAATAACGCTTTAGCAATGACTTCTCTTTCGAAAGTGCCAAGTTGAAATATATAATTGCAATATGCTTCACGCGGGTCCATGCTATGGTCATTTCCTATGAGGTATCGATCTGGTGGGGGTTCCATTGCTACAGACGACCAACTCATGCCGAGGCCACGCATTAGCGGGTAATTTGAGATACTAAATTCACCTTCTGCATTCGTCCATAGTGCCCAAATTCTGCTCTCTGCTACCGCAAAATCGGCTAAATCTAGTAGGGGTGCAGGAATATTTTTACGATAGCTTAAGCTCAATCCCGATGATGACCCAGCATCTTCGTGAATATCTATGCAAACAAATTCCGATCGACTAGCATGAGATAAAAATGCACACACTGAGGTGTCGTTTATTTTACGTAGAACATTGCTTTGGGCTGAAAAAGTTAAAATTGTAATAATACATCAAAATTTTGTTCAAAATTTTTTAAATTTTGATTTGATTTCATTGTTAAACTTACGCCCTTGTGTTCGGTGTTTATCGTTTTCGCGCATACAATCAAAGGAGCAGATACATTGAAAATTATTTGTTGACCACACTCGCAACTGATCGTCACGGTACAAAGCCAATAAATATATTTGCCCATTGAAATAATTGAACACGACTGAGTTGGCATGGTTAGCGTCCGAAACGTCACTTTTACCTCTGTAAACATATGCAATAAAAACTAATAGTTTTATTTCTCAAGTTATTATTTTTTAACAACTTACGTGAGGGCGTTTTTCAAATTTGAGAACAGACGAGGCATTATGTTACTTTCCTTCAAGGCCTGAGATGTCGTAGAACCATTATCGCAATTCATTATGTACAACGTAAGCTCAGATTGACACGCTAAAGCAAAGTATGCCTCTTCTCCACTGGGGGACAAAAAGCTGGTCGCAGCGTGAGGTACTGCACTTGATGCGGCATTTTGTGTATCAATAACATAGAAGCTGCTCGGATCACGCACAGAAGAGTTATTAGCTTCGTGAAATATGGAAAACGTTTGTGAATCTTTGAAATCTATTGACACTCCACCGGTGGCCGTTTGAAAATTGTTCGATCCGCTTTTTAAACTGACACTGCTGGCTCCACCATCTGCCAAAGTATCTGGGTGTGGGAACTTTATATGATGTAAACTACAAACTGTTGTCACTAAAATAGTGACAAACCGATCTTGCTCGCTTATTGCAACATTTAAAACGGGAGTATCGGAAAATTTGTACCTAACATTGTTTTTATACAAAGTGAAATCCAAACAAACCTCCGATAGTTCAAGAACATCTTGGTATGTGTGCCTATGGTGAGATATGTATAATTATAAGTAATGGTAACATCACAATTGTTTATGTTTCAATAGTACCAATAAATGAAACGATTCCGATTGTGATTTAGTTGCACATTTTGGTAGCAATATCCGCCTGCCTTTTCCACAACTTTTATATCTTGTAGAGTGCTCTGTGTCGCGCCTAGAGATATATGTAAAAGGACGTACAAAAAAAGTGCATGTTTGATATTTAACAAGTTCTCTTACCAGTATTTAACTGAATCTCGGTCCAATCTTCTTGACACGAAGTGTCTGGTAAAACTTCTCGATAAAATAAACTTGGACCATCCATTCTTTTATCAGTAGTTGGATATTTTAACAAATAAACACAAATTTATTTACTTCAATTACTTATTGAATGAACCGCGGTATGATTTGTATTCCTAATACCAATATAACCTCACACAATACAGCATCGATAATGCAGTTCGGTAACAAGTACCAGAGAACGTAATTTACGTTCTCCGCAAGAAAGCAACTTACAACAGCTGATTTATAACCATTTTAAATTATTAATTTAACCGTAAAAATAAAAAACACTAACAAGTGAAGCAGTAATTTGAGAATAAAAAATGTCATTAATCTTTAAAATTTCCTTGTATACTTGATTGTAATTCAAATTCGCTTGATATGTAGTTAAAAATTTAATTTTTGTCATTAATTTTGAAGACTGGTAACAACACATCATGCCAAAAGTGGCGGGTAATTACAGATTTTGTTATGGAATTTTTTTTGTTTGCCTTTGTCACAGGGAACGTATAAACACAATTGACAGTTCACCGATAATCGCCGCACTTATATACGCGCCTTTAGAGTGTGATAGCATTTTCTTACTATTACATTTTTCTTCAGTTTTTGTTTCATCATTCATAAGTTTTATATTTTTGCCAAATAATTACTTAGTTAGCCTATTTGGGTAGTATTTCGAAGCGTTTCATGCAACAATCAAGAGTCATGCACTTTTGCCGTATATGCCGTACGGAAAAGAATCTTAAATACACAGTCAAAGAGCTCCGGAAATTTAGTCAAAAGCGATGTGACGATAATGTAAGCCCTGAAGCCGTCAGAGGCTAGTGTGTGAAAATCTCTGATCTATATTTATTGTTTCAGTTACTTTATACTACGCCTACATTAGGCAATATTTGTCACGACTGTGAAGAGCGGCTGCACAATTTTCATAGGTTGAATGAGAATGAAGATAATGAGGAACGGATAATCGTCGATGACGACGAATTATTGTACAATTTATTTTTCGAAAAAGTGGAGCAGCACCGCCTAATGAAACGCTTAATGGTAGTTGGAGCAGGCGGTGGTGGAGGTGAATGGAATACTACGAGTTTACGACAACAAACTTTAGTGGCAGCTACGGCTGGTGTAGCTGTTAACATTGGAGATGAAGTTATTGAAGTGCTGACGTCACGCGAAAACACTCCTTCACCAGCGTTACCAATATCCTCGACACCAAAGTGCGTTGTGCAGTCAGCTGTAAAAATACGCACCAGCGTTTCCCCCAAAAAGGACATTACTGCCACCACAACCACAAATGAAAAGACCAATCTAAAGATTACTGCCACAGAAAATACTACCTCAACTCAAATCACTGCCACAACAACAAGTATAGCTTCAAACCTAACCGATAATTGCACTTCATATAAGGTTTTAGCCGTAATTGATTTGGACGCTGAAGAAGATGTACAAGCAGACAAAGTTCCAACACTGCTGACACCTCAAAACACACCAGACACAGATGAAGAGGAAATTATTTTTCGCAAGGTTGAACCTGATAATGACAAAAAAACACACAAGGATGGGAGAAGAAAACAGAAATCTCGAAAAGGAAAATACCAACAAGGCCAGATGAATTTAATTGCCAGTCTAAGTTTGGTCTCAAGTGACAGCGATTCAGATGTTCAAGTTACTGACCCGGAATGTAGTCCAATTAAACAAAAAGACACGACAACTACTAGGGACGATGAGTGTGTAAACACTACTCAGCTTTCTCCGCCCTTGAGAAGTACAAATAAAATATCTCCTCCAGTTTTAGTGGAGAATGTTCAACCAGACGGGTTGGAAGCTGTTATTAAATGTCCGGTTTGTAAAGCAGAATTCGCCGACGGTGAGCGTCTAATACACCACTTGCGTCGAAAGCATCGTTCTTACAATGGTAACGTCTTGTCGGAGCGTCCTCGTTGTGCACAGGATTCAGCTATGACTATTAGGTTGCGATACATGCAACGTTACATATATTATGAATGCCAACTCTGTGGCTGCATTGATGCCATTTTTAAGATACATAAGGAGCATGTTATGCAAAAGCATGCCGAAGAGTCGAAATCTTTAAAAGATCCAATGATGCAGACTCTTAAATGCCCAGTATGTAAAGAAGAATGCGGTGCACAACATACAGAACTTTTGCGGCACATGTTATACTCTCACAAAGCTACAGAATGTAGAGAGCACTTTCGGCAAATTACCCAATTGCGGAATTTATTCACAAATTGTGGTGCAAAAAAGGAAAAGGAACTAAAACGTACGGCGCGCATATATCAAATCACCTCGCGCAAACAATATTTTTTCGAATGCATTCAATGCCTCAAAATTGTCACCGGTTATTTTAATTATGTAAAACATCAGAACACACATTCTAAATTGGTTATCGCAAAAAGTACAGAAACTCTTGTTTCGGAGACAAATTTAATAACGACAGTTTCGTCTTCATCAGAACCTGAACTGAAACGATTAAAACATAGTTGCAGCGAAACAAAATCTAAATTTGAAAAGCCAAAACCTATTCTAACTACAAAAGAACTCAATACCAAACGGAAAATGTCAGTTCCTCAACAGACTGTTGCCCAGAAAAATGATCAACCACAGCCACGGCGAAAATTGACAAAAAAAGCTGTCCAAGCAGCATTGGTTAAAGTTAAAGTGAAGCCACCGCTAAAACAGTTGCCGACACAACGATACAAATGTAATTTCTGTGTAGAACTATTTAAGGGATTTCATCGCTTAAACCTGCATTTACTACGTGCTCATGCTTTTTATGACGACAATTTGCGATGTGAAATCTGCATGTTGCGCTTTGTGAACATCACAGAGTTTGAAGAACACGATCGACAACGACACAAATGCAAACAAAAACGCAAAAGAGTGGCGACTTGTCCAGCCGAGAACAGCGAATTGACACTTAAGGAGTGTGAGTCAGCAATGAACCCTAAAAGGCAGCGCTTAAATATCGAATGTACTAAGATTAATTCCGAAAAATCCATAAATTTATCCAAGCCAGAAAATTTGGATATCGGAAAACCCGAAGCTGCCAGTCCGACATGGTTACAGGAATTGCTTGCATTAGCGGCGAAGAAGCAAACTCAAATATCCAACACTGCCAACAATAGTAAAAACCATGAGAAAGCAATACCAGGTTTTGCTAATCAATCAGTTAAAGTTGAAAAACGTGATAGAGACAAGAAAAATGGTTTTAATGAATTTCCGATGACTACTACTTCTCACCAGTGCCTTTATTGTAGCCATCTTTTCAGCAGTGTTTCTGAGTTACAATCACACGAAATAAGGCATGTGCAACAACAGGAAGTTAAACATTTTAAACGCAGTGTAATTAATAATTTAACCTTTACGGCATTCGCTAGATGAATTATAAGCTAGAAACAGAATATCGTTATATCTTGAAGTTATTTCACCTAAAATATTTTGGAAAAAAGCAATTGTATGTAAAGTGCATTTACACTTTTTCTTTAATAATTATATATTTGTCTTTTATTTTAATACTATAAATAGCATACATACATACGTTTTACTTTTGGTGTAGTGTTACGAAAATGTGTACCTTAAATGCACTACCTTAATTTGCATTAAAACTCATCCATTTTTTTTATAACGTACGTAACTGTCTGTTTCTCCCTACCACCTTAATGCTGAAAGGAATCAAATGTTGACATTTCGTAGGATACAATTGTATATACACTTGAGAAATGTGCGTATTTGGAAATACAAATGTAAACCAATGTTAAAAATGTATAGAAATATCTCAGTTTAATTTAAACGATTTTAGTTTCATATAAATAATATACATATTTATGTATTTACACTTTTTAGTACGTACTATAAATTCTGACTGTGTATAAAAACTGATTTCTCATTAGTTGTTTCAATATTTTTTTTTTTAGAAATTAAATTCCAAACATTGGAAAATAAATTTTGGAAATATATAACTCGAGTTGAAAATAATAATTCATTGGATCTTGTATTTTATTTCTAAACGAATTACGATATGAAGTTATGATTATAATTACAGGTAGGTATATATGTACATATGTATATGTAGGATAACAGTATAGTATTTTAATGGATCTGAAATGATGCAGCTGAATGTGTTATTATTATAATCTAAAAAATCAATGTGCGGTGCGATCATTGAGCGTACTCTTCTTGCAGTGCCAATGCTCTTCATCATTATAATCACACAAATTCATAAAGTCATATCCGGCTGGTATCATTCGTAGTCCATGGAAAGTTGAGTTCACACTTGTAACCTTTAAAAATTAACTCTTAAACTAAAGTTTGCGATCTTAAGTAAAATTTATACATGCCTCTCGATTAGATTGTAGTCTCGACTTAGTTGAAGATGCCAATTTTAAGTTATCATTCCGATTTATGTCAATATCCTATTAGAAAATAAGATTATTAACTAAACAACAGATCCGGTACGATTACCTTCTTAGCAAAGTTGCGTGCACCAGCATCTTTAAATGCCTCTTCTTCCATTTTTCTATCAATGTACTGTTAAATTTCAATTATATCCTATATGTATCGTCTATGTATAGCAGATGTAAGTCAATATTACCTGTTTTCGGAAAGTGATCAAATGCTTAGCATATTCACTAACATCATCTAATGTGGTACATGATTTGTTGTTATCTTCTACCTTTTCCACAAATATAAGATAAAATAATGTTATGAATGGATGATAACATATGCACATATGTATGTATATTACTTCATTCTGCTTGGAAAATATGTCCTTAGCTTCCATTTCACTTTTACCCAATTCTATCTTCTCCGTACTATTGTGATTTATAACATTTGAAAAATTAAGAGTATTCGCTGTAGAATGTTCTAATTGCAAATACCTAATTGAGCTAATTTCACTTTCGATAGTTTCCATAGTTTTGTTAAATTTTTTACTTTCAGTGGAAATTTCAAAATTTTCGCCATCGGGCACAGGTGGCGCTGATATGTGACCATTATCAGATTTTTCTGCTCTAGATTTTGAAAGTATACCAGCAAGCTGGACATGTTGCGGTGCTTCATCTTTTTCGATATTCTCAAAATCTTTTTCATTATTATCTTCCTCTGCCATAAACTCATTAGTTGTGTCAAGGAATTCACTCTCCTGTCCAGATTTGAATCGATTCCGCTCATACCAATCATCTACTTTTTCTTTTGCTTTAATGTCACATGTTAATTCTGGACATTTGCTTGGATTATGTGTTATGCCAACAACACCGGGAAAAATATAAGCTCGATTTGTATAAAATTTGCTGTTACCGTTATTGCACATCCATGGTGCAATTTTGGTGGTCTTTAATTTTTTACATTCATCTCTGAAATTCGATTCAGCTTCAGTTGCTAAATGCAAGGATAATAAGTGATCCTTTACACGATATTTAACGCCCATATTAGTTTTGATTATTAATTCCCCCCAATCTTGATTGTCCAAAGCAAATTCCTTAATAAATACTATGCATTCTGAATCATTTATGGCATTCTCAATGATATCATAAGCACGTTGATGCCATTTCTTTGATATTTTCTTCACCATTGTATTCTTCATGAAAAACTCTTCAGCTGGGACGACATTTGCCAAACCACCGCAACGAATATAATCAACAGGTGTCGTCAAGTTGGTGGGTAACCGAAAAATGTGATCTGCTTTTGTTTGAAATGGAAATCCATAATCTACAGCCCACATTATGAATTGACCTTCCACTACATTTTTCCCATAACTAGCTATATGATCTACGCGAGCACGTATTAATTTATTCCAAGTGAGAAATTTTACAGCTACCAGAGTATTTAATTGCGGACGACGTATTGCCTGTGCACAACCTTTGTGGTTGTTGTAGTATTCGGCAAGCTCCTTTTCAATTTTATGTATGGAGTGATAATCATTGCTGCAAGCGTCTATTTTGTGATACCAAAATAGATGAGGATTAATGAAATGTGTAATGGATATGATTTCCTTTTGCCTTTCGATTTTAGCCATAGTTGATGAGAATAAACTATGAATGGATAATTAACAAACTTTTACTCCATGAAAAAACAGTTATAAAATTTAGCTACGCTAAATATTTTTGAAAATCGATATATTATAAATTAAAATACAAGTAATCGATAAGTTTAGGAGTACCAAAGAAATTGGATAAGAAGTTTAATGATTTTAAATAAATATCCTTCACATTTTTTGTATTTAGAGTCACAAAATAGACCTTGATTAAATTTAAAACATAAATAAATTAAAAATAAATAAAACTATGTAGCTTAACATTTTTACAATTTCTATGAACTACAATTTATTAATGCCGATTTAATGCATCTCTGTATTTAGCAGCTGTTTATGTGAGAACTGTGCACATCGTGTTTTTATTTTGACTTTTATTCTCGATACGTACTTTATTAATAAATACCTCATACAAACAAAATATAACAATGAAAGTTAAAATGATAAGTCGAAATCCGGACCAATATATCCGCGAAACCAAATTACAGAATCATAGAAGTATGTCTGAAGTGGAAAATACAAATCGTTTTATTAAGAAAAGTTATTTATTTCAGTGCCGAGGAATTTCGATCCTGAATTGCATCCTATGGAAACAGCTCGAGAATACGTTCGTGCGTTAAATGCCACGAAGCTAGAACGTGTATTTGCTAAACCCTTCGTTGGTAATTTAAGTGGTCACCGAGATGGTGTTGCATGTTTCGGAAAGCATCCAAAGCATCTTTCTACACTTGTCACTGGCGCTTATGATGGCGAAATTCGAATTTGGGATTTAGCGAATCGTGCTAGTATACGAAATTTCGTTGCTCATGATGGTTTCGTTCGAGGTATTGTTTACTCGGTAAATGGTGATCGCTTTTTCACAGTTGGCGATGACAAAACTATTAAAGTATGGAAGAATGATATGCCGGATGTGGATGAAGAAGAAGAACCAGTAAACACTATTTTGTCACGCACAATTCTTACTGGCATTTCCCATCATCGAAATGAGTCGATTTATGCAACATGTGGAGAGGTATGTGCTATTTGGGATGAAAATCGGAATGATCCACTAAAAACTCTTAAATGGGGTGTAGACACATTACACACAGTTGCATTTAATCAAGTTGAAACATCGCTACTTTCGTGCTGTGCCAGCGATAGAAGCATTATACTTTATGACCAACGAGAAGCTCTACCATTGCGAAAAATCGTTTTAACTATGAAAAGCAATAAACTTGCTTGGAACCCAATGGAAGCATTCAATTTCACTGTTGCGAATGAGGACTGCAAGTAAATGCTATACGTATATTTGTTAATTTTGTAAAGATACTAAATCTTTATATTTATTTGCAGCCTTTATACGTTCGATACACGCCAGCTTAAAAATCCTCTCAAAATTCATTTTGATCACGTATCTGCAGTAACAGATGTGGATTATTCACCCACAGGCAAAGAATTCGTATCAGGAAGTTACGATAAAACTATACGTATTTACAATGTCCATCATAGTCATTCGAGAGAAATTTACCATACAAAACGTATGCAGCATGTTGTTTGCATTGCTTGGTCGCTAGATAATCGTTATATATTCTCCGGTTCTGATGAAATGAATATACGCATGTGGAAGTCAAATGCGTCCGAAAAATTGGGTGTCATAAGACCACGCGAACGTGTCGCCTTCAACTATCAAGAGAAATTAAAAGAGAAATTTGCCGCTCACCCCCAAATAAAGCGTATTGCTCGTCATCGCCAAGTGCCGAAACACGTGTTGAACGCACAACGCAAAATGCGCGCTATCAAGGACAAAGAAAAGGTGAAGGAGGCAAATGTTCGAAAGCACTCCAAACCCGGAAAAGTACCGTTTGTATCAGAAAAGGAGAAGCCGGTTTTGCGAGAAGATGTTTAAACAGTTCTTATTTTTGTATATTTTCCATTTTGAAGCTCATAAATATATTCGTTTATATAAAAAATTGAAAAAAAAAACACTTCTTTTTTTATGTATTGCTATTGTATGCAATGATTACAATCTGTAACCTGAAGTACTCTTGAAATACAGACATACATATGTATTATCAATATATTTCAACAATATAAAACTATCAGTCGCACCTTCAATGTTGATTTGAATCTATTTACTAAATCGGCGCAAAATTTTTTCTGGGAGTTCCAAAATCTAAGTTAATTTTTAAATGTACTCTTATCATAGGCGTTTGTATAATCAGAGAGATCGGGATTTTTTTAACATTGTGGCTTATTCCTCTATAAAACAACAATTCAAATAGAATATTTCTGATAACCCTGTATCAGAGAACTTACATTGCATTTCGTCTTTATAAAACATTTCAATAGATACGCAATTTGTTTAATGCATCAGTCGTTAATTGTAGACATTTAAAAATGTAATTATAAATAATTTTGACTAATATTATGCTTTACAATATAGAAGCAGAATTATAAATAATTGTGTGGTTAGTTTAGAAAAGAAGTTTTTTAAAAAATTTTCGTAAAAAACAAATAAAGGAACCCAGTGATGGTCTTAATTACCTGGGAACACTTGATCTCAAAAAGGGAGCGGCCCAGTAAAACGTACCATTGCGACAGTTGAGTTGCTCTTAGCATGCACTCTCAAAAAAAAAAAAAAAAAAAAAAAAAAAAAAAAAAAAAAAAAAAAAAAAAAAAAAAAAAAAATTTGAATGTGAACGATGCCCACCACTGATTTAAAAACATTGTTTACATTTTTTATATCTCATATTTTTGCTCTTTTTGCAAATGAAATAATATAACTCTGTTTGTGCTCTTTCTGAAGATAAAGAAGATCACTCTCTTTGCTCTCGTTTCGAAGGTCGAAAAGATCCATTAGGAATTCGAAAGCGGTGGTCCCCCACAAGCACATGCAATGCTTAAAGGATTATTAAATACTTTTAGTTCGGAGTTTTGTGGATCAATCCATTGCTCGTTATGGAGCGATCTAAGGTTATTCTTTGGACAATCCAATTTTTTTCTAGGTTTTTACACTTGTGTGCAATTATTGACACTTGCTTTAATGAATATGTAAATTAAGATATATACATATGTATATTTGTGTATTTTACGTACATATGTATGTATATTGAGAGCAAATTTAATACTCGTCCAACCAGAAAATTGTTTAATTGCATATCTACTGTCGGAATCCGTAATATCTACATACACATATGTGCATACATATTTATTCTAACTGCTCTCTTTAGCAAGTGACGTATCAGGCTGTCTGTCTGGCATACCTAAATAAAAGCGTTGAGCGGTGCCTGAAAGCGTTAACTCCGACATGGCATCCCTAAATAAAATGACAACAATACGGCAAATTCCAACTTAAATTGTAGAATTAGTACAAAAGAAATAAAATGCAAAACGAATTAATTTATTAATACATTCAGTCTCTTGTACAAGCAATAAACATCGCGCGACAAGATATTTATTTCGAAGAAATAGAACTTTTCAATACTCAGCGTTGCCGCCGCGTCTTATTTAGGTACACACCATACAATCCATCATGAAAGTCAGTATGACTTGCAATTGAGAGACGAATCAGCTGTGTTATGGGTCATTACTCATGGCACAAACACACACATGTGTACACATTTTTGCATGGATAATTTCTGTTAAATACAAATTTAGTATTCGTCTAGCAACACCTTGTTTAATCAGAGAACTTAAAAGCGTTCTCTCATAATCTCTGGTTTAATTGCCATTCTACTTTCGGAACACGTTTTATCTACATATACATACATACATACATGTGTACTAGTACTGCGCTCTCTCTCTCAACCTGCCTATGTTTACATTTGTGCATGAGTACTTGTTGAGAACAAGTTTCATACTCGTCCAACAACACCTTGTTTAATTGTTTATGGGCATTTCCATCATGCCGAACGCGAGAATCGCACACATTTTAAATAAGAAAAATCATAAACTAAAATGTATTAACCTAACCGAGGTGCCTTTCCGCAAGAATATCCAGCAGGTTAAACTCCTACCTATCCAGAAAGGACTCTCACATACCAAATATATGTTTGTTCAGCATGCAACGAGTCCCCACATGACTCTAACCCCTTCTCTGCATGCCCTGCTAACCCTACACATCTGATAACTTTCTCCCTATGGTCCCACCCCGTTCAAACACCACGTTTTCTGGGCCTACCGTTGGTTGATTTCGATGAGAACTTATCTGATCCCTACCACCCAACAGGGACTACCGTTACAACAAGAACAATGACAACAACAACAATCAACTAAAATGTTTTTAAATTTTGACAGTAGGCTTCATTAATTGCTCTTTATTATTCTCGTTGATTTTGAAACAATTTTCATTTTCAAAATAATTGTAAAAAAGCAAATCACATGGAACAGAAGTTGGATGTGTTTTTGCGCGTAATAACTCAAACGCCGATTTCAATTCTGAGGCAAAATGTTACTGACTTTGTAACATGACGCATTGAAGCTTTTAAAATTATTTCTAAAAGTAATTTCTAGTATTTTTTTAATAAATTAGATATCAAAATCGTCTTCCGTCTACCAAACCACTATAGGATCTTCCAAGCGGAGATCACAGCAATTAAAGAGAGCCTTGTTGTTCGGACACGAAGTGTGCTCACAACAAGAAATATATTTATACACACATCTACATGTACAGATAGCCTGACGGCTGTGGAATCACTAAAGCCAATTAGAGTTTCGTCAAAGTTAGCGAAATAATGTTGTTAAATAATTAATTTTGGAGGATGGGGTCATGTGTAGAAGTTCACGCAAGTGAGGAAAGTTCTCTGATCGCCATTCACTTGGGAGTGGCCAGAAACGATTCTTTTACATATGACTCAAGCAGCTCACGACTTCCGGTCTTTGACCAAGTATCCTCTGGGTAGCCTAAGAACATCCGTTTGAAGGCGAGCTAAAGTGAGAAGGCGAAACACCCCTGCATAGGGTTGTGCGCTGGGTTTGGGACCCGCCACGTAAAAAAACACCCCCAATGAAAAACCATAAACAGCCTCGGATGAGAGCCCCCCCTTTTGATGACGACCATGGCAAACGAAATAAGGACTATGATTTGAGGGCATGCACCTGGAATGTCCGGTCCCTTAATTGGGAAGGTGCCGCTGCCCAGCTGGTAGATGTCCTTGTAAAGATAAAGGCTGACATCACCGCCGTCCAAGAAATGCGATGGACGGGACAAGGACAGAGACAAGTAGGTCCTTGTGGCATTTACTACAGTGGCCATATAAAGGAGCGCAAGTTTGGTGTTGGATTCGTGGTGGGAGAGAGACTCCGTCGCCGAGTACTATCATTCACTCCTATGAATGAACGTCTAGCCACAATTCGCATCAAAGCGAGGTTCTTCAACATATCGCTGATTTGCGCCCACGCCCCGACGGAAGAGAAGGACGATGTGACCAAAGATGCCTTTTATGAGTGCTTGGAGCGCACTTATGAGAGATGCCCCCGCCACGATGTCAAAATCGTGCTTGGCGACTTTAACGCCAGGGTGGGCAAGGAAGGTATCTTTGGCACTACGGTCGGTAAATTCAGCCTCCACGAGGAAACATCCCCAAATGGGTTGAGGCTGATCGACTTCGCCGGGGCCCGAAATATGGTTATCTGTAGTACTAGATTCCAGCATAAGAAGATTCATCAAGCTACCTGGCAGTCTCCGGATCGAAAAACCACCAACCAGATCGATCATGTTGTGATAGACGGAAGACACGTCTCCAGTGTTTTAGATGTGCGTGCGCTCCGAGGTCCTAACATCGACTCGGACCACTATATTGTTGCAGCCAAAATTCGCACCCGCCTCTGTGCAGCAAAAACCGCACACCAACAAACACAAGGAAGGTTCGACGTCGAGAAGCTGCAATCACAACAGACAGCCGAACGATTTTCTACTCGGCTTGCACTCCTGCTCTCTGAGAGCACTCGTCAACAACTCGGTATAAGGGAACTGTGGGATGGCATCTCAAACTCCTTACGTACAGCTGCAACCGAAACCATTGGTTTTCGGAAAGTGCAAAAGAACAGCTGGTACGACGAGGAGTGCCGTGTCGCAGCGGAGAGAAAACAGGCTGCCTACCTCGCAACGTTACGATCGACCACAACACGTGCGGGATGGGATAGATACCGAGAGTTGAAGAGGGAAGCAAGACGCATTTGTAGACAGAAAAAGAAAGAGGCCGAAATGCGTGAGTACGAAGAGCTTGATAAGCTGGCCGACAGGGGTAATGCTCGAAAATTCTACGAAAAGATGCGGCGACTTACAGAAGGTTTCAAGACCGGAGCATACTCTTGTAGAACCCCCAAAGGTGATCTAGTCACCGATGCCCAAAGCATACTTAAATTATGGAGGGAACACTTCTCCAGCCTGCTGAATGGCAGTGAACGTACAACGCCAGGAGAAGGCGAACCCGATTCCCCAATCGATGACGATGGAGCAGACGTTCCATTGCCCGACCATGAAGAGGTTCGAATAGCAATTGCCCGCCTGAAGAACAACAAAGCGGCAGGGGCCGACGGATTGCCGGCCGAGCTATTCAAACACGGCGGCGAAGAACTGGTAAGGAGCATGCATCAGCTTCTTTGTAAAATATGGACGGACGAAAGCATGCCCAACGATTGGAATTTAAGTGTGCTATGCCCAATACATAAAAAAGGAGACCCCACAATCTGCGCCAACTACCGTGGGATTAGCCTCCTCAACATCGCATATAAGGTTCTGTCGAGCGTATTGTGTGAAAGATTAAAGCCCACCGTCAACAAACTGATTGGACCTTATCAGTGTGGCTTTAGACCTGGCAAATCAACAACCGACCAGATATTCACGATGCGCCAAATCTTGGAAAAGACCCGTGAAAGGAGAATCGACACACACCACCTCTTCGTCGATTTCAAAGCTGCTTTCGACAGCACGAAAAGGAGCTGCCTCTATGCCGCGATGTCTGAATTTGGTATCCCCGCAAAACTAATTCGGCTGTGTAAACTGACGCTGAGCAAAACTCAAAGCTCCGTCAGGATCGGGAAGGACCTCTCCGAGCCGTTCGATACCAAACGAGGTTTCAGACAAGGCGACTCCCTATCGTGCGACTTTTTCAATCTTCTTCTGGAGAAAATTATTCGAGCTGCAGAACTGAATCGAGCAGGTACAATCTTCTATAAGAGTGTACAGCTACTAGCGTATGCCGATGATATTGATATAATCGGCCTCAACACCCGCGCTGTTAGTTCTGCTTTCTCCAGACTTAACAAGGAAGCAACACAAGTGGGTCTGGCAGTGAACGAGGGCAAGACGAAATATCTCCTGTCATCAAACAAACAGTCGTCGCACTCGCGACTTGGCTCCCACGTCACTGTTGACAGTCATAACTTCGAAGTTGTAGATAATTTCGTCTATCTTGGAACCAGCTTAAACACCACCAACAATGTCAGCCTGGAAATCCAACGCAGGATTACTCTTGCCAACAGGTGCTACTTCGGACTGAGTAGGCAATTGAAAAGTAAAGTCCTCTCTCGACGAACAAAAACTAAACTCTATAAGTCGCTCATAATTCCCGTCCTGCTATACGGTGCAGAGGCCTGGACGATGACAACAACCGATGAGTCGAACCTTAGAGTTTTCGAGAGAAAGGTTCTGCGAAAGATTTATGGTCCTTTGCGCGTTGGCCACGGCGAATATCGCATTCGATGGAACGATGAGCTGTACGAGATATACGACGACATTGACATAGTTCAGCGAATTAAAAGACAGCGGCTACGCTGGCTAGGTCATGTTGTCCGGATGGATGAAAACACGCCAGCTCTGAAAGTATTCGACGCAGTACCCGCCGCAGGAAGCAGAGGAAGAGGAAGACCTCCACTCCGTTGGAAGGACCAAGTGGAGAAGGACCTGGCTTCGCTTGGAATATCCAATTGGCGCCACGTAGCGAGGAGAAGAAACGAGTGGCGCGCTGTTATTGACTCGGCTATAATCGCGTAAGCGGTGCCTACGCCAGTAAAGAAGAAGAAGAATTAATTTTACCAGCGGGTAGAGTTCTCAATGCTTTATTGAGATGAGTACCATCAGCACTAAGTTACAATCAGAGAAGAGGTTCTTACATACATGTCCTCCGGTATTTATAGCAGTTCAAAGGAATTTAAAATACCGTAACTTTGAAATATGATACGCTGAACACAATGGTTGCGACAGACGACAACCGACAGCTGTCAAATATTAAAATACACACGTTCTTATGGACACTGTTATTTAGACAGCTGCACGACTCCACGACGGTAGGCCGACAGTTGTCGTTCTCGCTAACTTCGATATTTTCCTATATTTGCCTGCGACAGTAGGACGACAGTAGAGTTGACAGTAGAATGGAAGATAGAGAGATGAGGAAGAGTGGTGATGCCACTAATATGTAAAATGTAAAATTATTCACAGCTCTTACAAAACTTGACGTTATTTTACAAATAAAAGCATAAAATAGCTCTATTATATCATTTGTAATAACAATTGATAATTTAAAACAAAACTATATACCTATTTACTTATTTTTTGCATAAAAACTTTCACTTTGAACAAAATATTAAAATTTCATTGAAGTACAAGGTATTAGTATGGCCACAACGAAATTGTGTACATGCAAAATGGAGAGCTGTGTTGTCTTGTGTACATGCGTTCAGGTAGTAGGATGCACAACGCCGTTTTCAGTTCTTTGTCGTGATGCAATGTTGTGTCGCAACCATTGTGTTCAGCGTATGAATAAACAAAGACAATATCAAACAGAAATGTATGATAAAAGAGAGATGAGAAATAGAAAGCTTAGATAAAACAGTATTGCCAGATCAGACTTAACATTATTAGAAATAAACTTAAAACTAATGTAAATAATCCTAAACATCCTGCCCGGTCGAGTCGGTCGACTCGAAATCCTCCTTCTCAAGCAAAAGACATAGTTTCTGGACGGCTCGTTTCATGTACCCTCTAGCGGTTTTCAACGTGACATTGCGGACCACTCCATCAGCTCCGGGATGTACTGTTGTCACTCGACCTAGACACCAGTGGGTTGGAGGCAGATTCTCTTGTTTGACGAGAACGATATCATCCACCCTTATATTCCTCGTGCGCCGAAGCCATTTGTTTCGTCTCTGCAGAATGGTTAGATACTCTTCACTCCATCGCTTCCAAAATCCTTGTTGTATTTGACGTATCCATTGCCATTGCTTCAGTCGATTGCTAGGGATTTGTTTGATATCTGGTTCGGGAACCGCCAGTAGTGGAGACCCAATCAGAAAATCACCAGGCGTTAACGCAAGCTTCTCCTCAGGATCGTCGTAAAGTGGTGTAATAGGACGGGAGTTGAGACAGTCTTCTATTCTTACAGCCAACGTCTGCAGTTGACAGTACCACAGGACCTGCGTACCTACGCAGCGTACCAAATGGTGCTTAGCGGATTTCACTGCCGCCTCCCAGAGGCCTCCTTGATGCGGCGCACTGGGTGTAATGAAATGCCAATGCGTGCCCGAATTTGCTAACGATCGCTGGTTATTCTCACCCTGCCATGCTGCAAGGTCCTCCTTCAAGAGTCGGTTGGCACCAACGAACGCTGTACCATTATCACTATATAAATCCCGACAGGGACCACGTCGGCTGACGAAACGAGTAAAAGCATCTAGGAAGGCTTGTGAAGATAGGTCATCAACCACCTCGATGTGTACAGCCTTGGTGACCATACAAACGAAAATTGCGAGATACGTTTTGATAAGTGTGCGAGAGCGTTTCGATCCGATTCGTAGTGTGAAGGGCCCACAGTAATCGACACCAGATGAGATGAACGGTCTAGCGGCTCTAATCCTCTGCCCGGGTAAGGAAGCCATTTGCTGCTTCAGGACTTCCCCTCTATGACGTCGACACACTACACAGTTATGGATGAAACTTTTGACTGCTTGCCTGGAACTCAGAATCCAGAAGCGGCGACGAAGAGTGTGCAGCATGAGTTGTGTTCCTCCATGCAGTGTAGATTCATGTGCCTGATGTAGTAAAAGCTTGACCAACGGCGTCGATTTCGGCAAAATAATAGGGAATCGTTGATCATGTCCTAGTTCGGCCTTGTGAATGCGTCCTCCAACACGTAGGATTCGGTTCTTATCTATAAATGGATTTAAAGGCATTATTCGACTAGAAGATGCCAAACCTGAGCTAGACTTCAATTGACGGATTTCATCTGAAAAATGTTCTTCTTGCTCTAAACGGATTATAGTGTATAGTGCGTCGTCCAGTTCCTGAGCACTGATAACCGGTTGGCGAAGGTGTCGACGGCTTCTTAACCAACGTAGGATAATGGCCACCGTTCCCAACAATCGAGTGATATTACTAAACCGTTCAGTTAACAGAATAGCGAGCCCGTTCGGACGACGAGTATATAACGGATGTGACAAGAGTGTAATCAACTTGTTCGTATTTCGGGTTTCGGCGAGTAATATATTAGACTCATCCTTGCTGAGAGGAACATCACTGCTGTCCAAATAGATCATCTCTGCCTCCTTAGGTCCATGCCACCAAAGTGGATGTGCTAGTAGCTCTCCAGGGGTGATGCCTCTACTAGCACAATCAGCTGGGTTATGAGCAGAACGAATGTGATGCCATCGCGTGGGGCATGTCAGCTCCTGTATTCTACGAACACGATTTGATATGAATGGTTTTAATGTTGCTGGATCCTTCTTCAACCAACACAATACGATAGCTGAGTCCGACCATAGATAGTAGGGAACGTCAACTAATCCCAAAGAATCCCGCACGTTCTGGAATGTGTCGGCAAGAAGTAGCGCTGCTGCAAGCTCCAGGCGTGGGATGGTAGCAGCTTTAAGTGGTGCTACCCTGGTACGTGCCGTCAGAAGAGTGAAACGTACAGAACCGTCTGTGTGCAACGTCTTCGCATAAATCACCGCTGCATACGCGTGTGAGCTAGCATCGCAAAACCCGTGAAATGATGTTTCAACGCGTGGAATCATGCCCATCCACCGCTCGATTCGAATTTGATTAAGCTCTGGAAGCTGTGCCCGGTACTTCAGCCATTCGCGGCAAAGATCGTCAGGTAATGGTGAGTCCCAAGATAGACCGGCAGACCACAGTCTCTGAATGAATATTTTCCCAGTTACGATAACAGGCGATAACAAACCAGTAGGATCAAACAGTCGTGCCACCTCGCTGAGTACACGGCGCTTCGTGGGTATCTCTCCTCTTTGACGTAGATCGACGCGAAACAATAACTGATCCGACAGGGCGTCCCATCTTAAACCCAAAACGGAAGCTTCACCAGGATGGAAGATATAACTAGAAAGAGACTGTTCATTAGATAAACGCATCATCACCTGACTATCGTTCGAGTTCCATTTTCTTAGGGTGAACTTTCCCGCGGATAAAATGGCGTCCACATTTTTAGCCAGCTCCACTGCATCGGTAACGCTTTCACAACTTGTTAAGAAGTCGTCAACATAAAACGAAGTTAATATCGCAGTTCGAGCACGAGCCGCTCGTTGTATGTCAGGGACCACAGCGGAATTGTCCCAAGCACATTGTTGTAAAGTTCGTACTGCATTGTAAGGACTGCATGCCATACCATATGTGATAGTCTTCAGGCGATATATTAGGATATCGTCTGCAGGAGACTCACGCCATATAATTCGTTGATAGTCGCGATGTTCAGGTGCAACCAGCGCTTGCCTGAACATCTTCTCTATATCCGCAGTTATCGCCACCCGATAGCGACGAAAACGTAAAAGTATACTACTCAACGAATCCTGAAGCGTTGGACCTACCAGTTGAACGTCGTTCAGTGAGATTCCAGTGCTGGTAGGTGCCGAAGCGTTGAACACTACGCGGAACTTTGCTGTGACTGCATGATGTGGAATGTAGTAGCAATTGGTGTGATTGTAAGGTGGTTGTACTGTCTCCATGTGACCAAGTGCTGCATACTCCCTCATAAATGAAATGTAGTTTTCTCTAAGGACTGGATCCGCAACCATACGACGCTCTAGTCTATGAAATTGCTGTAATGCCAGTGTGTACGAGTCACCTAGTTCCGTTGCCTTTCGCCGTAAGGGTAACTGTACCATATAACGGCCGTCTGGGGTACGGCTATGAGTGGTATCGAAAATCTGCTCACACTCGTTCTCTGGCAGATCGTCAACCACCGCTATTTCCTCCATTTGCCAGAACTTTGACACCAGTTCCTCCAACCGGTGGTCCTCCATGTCTAGCGAAGTGGTGAGCGTGAGCAATGATTCCTTTGCAGGAAAGGCCACTGCTGCTGGACCAAACACCACCCATCCGAAGCGGGTACGCTGGGCAAAAGGTTCGTCTGGTCTTCCACCGATGACTTCACCCTCTATGAGACGCCCCCACACGTCCGCGCCAATAAGAACGTCGATATTCCCAGGCGTACCAAACTGGTCGTCCGCCAAATCTATGCCTCTCAAGTATGGCCATTGGTTCATGTCAATCTTCACTGCTGGAGTCGATGAAGTAATGGACGATAAAACCAAGGCGTCAATTCGCATTTCAAAATTAGATGTTGTTGAACTCAGAGTGAACGTAACGCTGCCTTTCACTCGAGTATTGATGGTCGCACCTACACCTTCTACCATCAAGTCACATTTCCGTCGATATAGCTGCAAACAGTTCGCTAGACGATCCGTTATAAAACTAACCTGTGATCCGGGATCACACAGGACTCGTGCCACTCGCTGCACCGATGTTTCTGCAAAAGCATATGCACGCGCTGTTGCTAAAGGAGTTATCGGCTTCGGATTGGCAGCGAGAGGCTTTGCTGGTGCGGCTAGTCATGCAGTTGTGGCTGTCGGCACCTCCGCAGGTACCTCATTGCATACGGCTGGTGTAGTTGTAGAAGCAAACGTTGATGTGCTATTGAACTTGTCTCGACATAGGATTGTGTTGTGCTTGCGACCACAATTTCGACAATTACCAGACGAACACTGACGATAGGAATGACTCGAACGTAAACAGTTGTAACACAATTTCAATCTCTTAACGGCTTCAAATCGTTGCTCGATACTAAGAGCTAATATTGCTGGACACTTGGCAAGCCGATGCGCTAACCCGCAATGGGCGCACAGAGCGGCATCCGTAGTAGCCACATGCGCCCTCAGTGGTCGTTGTTGACGGCAAGCCGTTAGTGAGACCGATGGTTCAGGAGCTAGGCTATGAGCACGTCTTTCCAGAAACTTCAATAGATCTTCTAGCTGGGGTATCTCTGTAGTTGAGCACCTCATACACCAGTCACGCTTAGTTACCGCTGGAAGCTTAGCCACCACGATTGGTACAGCCAATGCGTCCCACTGATTTATAGGGATATCCATTACACGCAATGCACGCAGCGATTCATGAACCGTATCCACAATAGTCAATAACGATTGCGATGACTCATGAGTAGCTGGTTTGAGGTTAAGAAAACGGGATACGTGTATTTCCGCTAGCTGCTTTTTGTTGTCATAGCGGTCCTTGAGAGCCTTCCAAACCTCCTGATAGCCACCTGAATATATTCCCCCAATTAAAGGAACAGTAGACGAATTAACCGCTTGCCGAAGTTTTCCCAACTTAAACGCTTCTGGATATGTAGAATTATGAACCAGTGTTTCAAAGGCATCTTTGAACGCTAACCATTTACACATGTCTCCATCAAACAACGGGATAGCTAACGGGTCCAATTTGAGGTCAACTAAATGCCCATCCAGAGATGTCGTGGGGCAATTCTGCGTTCCGTCACCGACATTAGACTCAACTCTTGACGATGCGATGAGACGATTAAGCCTGCTGCATGCCGCAGTATATATGTAGCTCCTCTACTGATTCCAAAAGTGCGTCATGTGGCCCCATCTCGGTGGACGTAGCTCCTCCAACCAAACGATTATGGTTCTCCATGAAACGCTCAAAATGTGATTCAAGTGACTTAAGCTCTTGTTGGAGGTGAAACACATCACGACTTTCCATGGCACCTTCCGAGACACGTGCATGTATGCGCTTTATTGCTTTCACCGCCGATGATCGCCAATTAAGTTCCGCCATGAAACCACACAACCGCAATAACAAACAATTAGAAATAAATTTAAAAATATTTGTCCTCACAGGAGGCACCAAAATGTTAAATAATTAATTTTACCAGCGGGTAGAGTTCTCAATGCTTTATTGAGATGAGTACCATCAGCACTAAGTTACAATCAGAGAAGAGGTTCTTACATACATGTCCTCCGGTATTTATAGCAGTTCAAAGGAATTTAAAATACCGTAACTTTGAAATATGAATAAACAAAGACAATATCAAACAGAAATGTATGATAAAAGAGAGATGAGAAATAGAAAGCTTAGATAAAACAGTATTGCCAGATCAGACTTAACATTATTAGAAATAAACTTAAAACTAATGTAAATAATCCTAAACAAATGTCTTGATCTACTAGTGGCTCTAACATCCTATTTCACGACAAACGTGCAAAAGCTGCCAAGACATAACGCTATCCCTGAGAACTGTGAAGCAGATGAACTAGCCAGAACAGGCACCGCACTACAATTAGATTCCGGAAAAGAGGGAATTTATATGTCTCTACAAATATTTAATCGACAAACACGCAAGCAGGAAAATATGGTATGAAAGGAATATGTGCCGCACATACCTACTATACTCGTACTATTGAAATTTAAAGGGAATGATATAAGAACTCTAGTATCGTAGAAATAGATTAGCAAGCATCGATGGGGCGTTTCGTGACGATGTTTGGAAGTTGCATAGATAAAACTTTACTAATGAACTTCATCAGAGGTACGGGATGGCTCAGAGAGGAGCCAATAGAGTGAGGGAAATTTCGTCGCGGTGGTATCACAATGAGACTCCTAAAGGCCTACTTCTGGAGATATTCGGCTTTTTAAGTAAGGCTGTATGCAATTTTCATAGATTTTTTAATACATGCCATCTATAAAAATTCTATAAAGCCTTACTTAAAAAGCCGAATATCTCGAGAAGTATTAATGATAGCGATTTTGACCTCAAACCTTTTTTATAGCAAATAAAATTCCCTACAAATTTGTCATGTACATTTTTTCTATAGCTCTTGTCATTTACGAGATATACACAAAAAAAATGCGAAATTCGTGGAAAAATCGGGTTTAGAGCCCCGTACTATCTCGCCGGTGTGAGTTACGACTTTGTTGCACTGGACACTTTTGTAGAGTGAATGATTCTGAGAAATATGCGTCTGAAGTCAAAGCGATGCCATAAAATACCTCTGAGCTGTAGGAATTTAAAGATAAAAAATCACGATTGTAGTGTATTTTTAATGGAAAATTTTTACATGCCTTGGTCCAGTTCTTAATGTTAATACTAAGGGCTAAAATTTTCAGGACATTTTTTAGAGTATTTCCAAGGAAATTTCGTGACGGAATTGATAAAAATAATAATTAAAAAAAACCTAATGTACATATGTATGTATATGTCGAAATGGGTTATGAAAAAAAAATTAAAATTTATGTGCAATAAATTTGATTAGTTTCTTATGAAAATATGCAAAGATAATGTAATTTTAATAATTTTAAAAATTTTAAAAATTTTGCTTTTGATGAGCATTCCGGTGGAAATGCCCATATCTACTTTCAGAATACGTTCCATCTGCATATACATACATACATATATGCACATGTACTGCTCTCTACAGCAAACGACGTATCAAGCTGTCCATCTCCCGGCGTTTATAGTTTTTGTCGTTTGTTGTCGTTTCAAGTTTTAGCAACCATGAATTTAATCGACTAGTGTAGTAGCTACAGTCACATTTGATAGCTCAGAAGGTGGCCCACATTCGAGCAGAAACGTCGTGTTTTCGTTTTGTGCATTGAACGCGTTTTTGTTTCTAATTTTTTTTTTTCTGAATAAAGGCACTTTTTTACATAATATCAATAGTACTTGCACAAAATGAGATTAGAATAAAATACTTGAAAGCAATAATTGGTTCATTGTACGTAAAGCATGTGACTAATGTGAAAAATACTGTATCTCTATCACTTGAACTTAATAAGCGATTTATATTTGTTCATATTGAACAGGAATGACATTGAACAATTAATGACAATTTTTATAAAATAATAAAATTTTTAAACAAAATTTCAGGTGTACTAAATAATAAGCAATTAAATCAAGTCGATTAAGAGTGGCGGAATAAAGTGGAAAATCGGGGCAAAAATCGAAATAAAACAACAAAATAGCAAGTGTTGGGCGAAGCGCACATTTTTATCATATCGAAAAAACAACAAAAACAAATTTACGTTGAGGGTGTGTATGAGTTAAATTGAATTGACAGGAGGACGTGTTAAATAACAGTGCAGTGTGCCGGCGGCGGAAGTGCTCTTGAACTTGACATTTGCATAAAAATACGAACAAAGTGGGCAGAGAGTTTTTAAGTTTTTTGAGAAATCGTGAGAGCATTGCAGAAATTTAGTAGAGCTTCCACAACTGCATTCATTTCTGTGCAATAAGAAGAAAAACTCTTCGTTGACAAGGATATTGAATTTTGTGTAACAGAACGCCAAACAACAACAAGAAGTATGGAAGCACTAAGCAATATATTGGCTCCTTATAGTCATGCACTCGCAAAAGTTGCCGGAGCGATTACAACTTTACAACTACTGTCCGGTGTAATTTTGCTAAATGACATACGCAAAAGGGGGCGTAGTGATGGATATCCCCCAGAACCATTTCTCGGTGGTGTCGTACTGTAAGTATTACAGGTGAAAGGCGTTTTATTGTTAGTTCATAAACATTGCAATAGTAGATTAGTAATACTTATATTATGCTGTGTTACTTTGGTGTGTACGGTCAGTCGTAGGAAGCCAAATGGAATAGAAAAACAACAAACATGTCATGTATGTGTGTGCAAATGTGCATAAGTGCAAATGCTTGTTGTTACCGGTGAAATTGTGATTGCGTCGTAATAGCAAGGAAATAATCTGTATACCTTTCGGTCGGACATCGTAAACAAATATGTATGGCTACGTACACGTATGATATGTATGTATGTATTTACAAATATAGTATTGTTTTTACTAAAGATTGGAGCAGTCTATGTACTTACATATTTAGTTGCATTGAGTTAGAAATCAGAATTGCGCTTGTTGCTGAAAGAGTTAGGCTCCATTCTGATGTTAAATGGAGGACAAAAATTAAAATAACATCACATAAGACTTAAGATTAATGGGAGATCACCGATCTTCTTTCTTAGTTTGGACATAACCGTGATTAATTCTCTGATTATAGGGCCAATCTCTTTCCAACGATTCCGTTCCGATCATTTGTCTCTAAAGTAATCACTATGAGTTGGAAGTTTTAAGGGTTTGCCCTAAAAAGTGCTTACGTAATAACCTAATGCAACTTGATTTGTAATCTTTGAGCATTGATAAGCCTTGTTGAAATTACGTTTACTTACATACATATGTATGACATATGCACATGCATATACATACATATGTACATATATGGGTATTTATATGTTTCATTAAAGTCGAAATGACTTGATAAGAAATATGCAGAAATCGTAATCGCAAAATACGTGGTTTTTCTGTAAGAATGATAATTCTATCGTGCGAGATAGAGCAAGAGATATGAATATAAATTCAAACGTACAACAAAAAAATATATTTGTATATTATGTATGTATGTATATGCATGCGTAGTTGTAATTCCTTCGTTTTAGTATTATCATGTACTTTACAGGTAAGGCAGATTTTATACTCTTGCAACTTGCAAGGATTCAAGCCAGGGAAATAACTTCAAGTACTTAAGGGGGTAAATCTACTCTAGAAATCAAATTTTGGGCAGTTTTTTGAATTTTATTTAAAAAAATCAAAAATATTTTTACTATCCATTTTTTATGATGTTTTTATTGATATCTTAAGAATAAAAAAAAATTACAAAAAATATTAAAAATTAAAATAACTGGAGGGGGGGTTAGAGACAGGTGTAAAAAAAATGGCGCATCCTGGTGACATAGATCCTGACTCTCCTGGTGGTCTGAAAACAGAAATCAAAAGAAATTCTTAATCAGTAAGGATGCTGTTATAGTCCGGGAACACGATTTTTTTTTTTTTTAAATGGCGACTGCCTGAAAATAAAAATCATTTTTTACGCTTTTTTTTGAAATTCCTGAATTTTTTTATAAATATTAAAAACAAAAATTTTGACACGATGCTGGTAGGAACGATAAAGGATTATATAAAGAAGGTTCACACAAAATTTCAAGTAAATCGGTTGTATAGAACTTGAGATAATGCCGGTACCGTGTGGAAAAAAGTAGTTTCGAGAAAACGCGTTTAAAGTTTAGGAGACAATTCTAGTGAACACGGACGCCACCTCACAAAACCAGCTGTATCTCCGAAAATAAGTCAATATTATAAGGTCATATTTTTGAAAGTCTAACTTTAAATATATGAAAACAAAAAAATCGAATTTTTCAAAATTCTAGAGTAGAATACCCCCTCAAAGGTTGTTAGTTGTATGAGGTCTAGGGCGAGTTTTCACTCAATTTTATTCATTCTAAGCACCGTTATAAGAAAAACGCACTCTCACAATTTTATTTAAATAAATCACATTAATTGACTGTCGTTTGCGGTATAAAGTCACCTAGAAGTTCGAAAATCTTTATATTAGGTATTTGGGGGGTAAGGAAAATATTGACCAGATTCAATCCATTTTTGACACACACATACATACATATATATTATTAGTATCAGGAAAGAATTATCTCTGAATTGCAAATATACGCATACAATGTGTAAGATTGTCCAATATTTTCGGTAAAAAGTCACTGGGTCCTTACATATCCTGTGCCTTGAGCAGTTTTGGTTCGATAAAGGTAATTTTAAGACATAAGGTGGTTTACCTCAAATGCACTGTTTCTGCTAAATTTTATCCTGATACAGTAATTTATTATTTTTATTTTTATACTGAAAAGTGAAAGTTTCAAATTGAATGTAAAATTGTGTTACACGCGAAGCAGGCGTTGTTGTAGTCCAATTTCGCTCGTTTTAATATTCTGACATAAGAATGTCACGTACCAAATTTGGTTGAAATCGATCGCACGGTACTCGAGATATGTGATTTCGCTTAAAAGTTGACGGTGCCACGTTCATCGTGCAATTTGTACCTGGCTTCTCTAAAGCTCTTTAATACGATTTTTTAGCCTTTTGGCACTGTCGATAGGAGCTCTTATAATATTTGCTCTAGGCGAATTTTTTTGCTGTAGTTTTAGTAGTTACATACATATGTACAATAACCTTACAATAAACTTATTGGAGGGCGGGGACACGCCCACTTCTCAAACTTTTTTCCTACATATGCCGCTTGCCATTGCGTTCCCCCGTGCGAAATTAGAGTTTTATGTTTTAATTGTGGCGTGGCAGTGGTCCGATTACACCTATCTACGAACTCGTGGAACACACAAATCAAGTTTCATCAAAATGTTTCCATTTTTATTCAAGTTACAGTTTTCACGGACGGGCAGATAGACAGTTAACTCGATTATTTTGATGTGATACGTACAAACATTAGATGATCAAAACTATTACACTTTGAAGCAACATGCTGCAAGAGTACAAAAATGTATGCTGTACAAGGGTATGCATATTTATTTAGAAGACATACATACATACATATCTACTTACTAGACAAAATCCACCTGTTGATTCCATATTTCTATGACAGCCGGTTTGTATCACTAGTAAATTTGATTAGGTTTACGTTCAATCTATGTATGTATTTCCGGTTCCGTACAAAACCTATGCTCCTTGCAGGAAAACCAGAGATAAATATATACCATTTTGTCCTTATTATTACTGTAATAATAAACGTGTCTGCGAAAAGTATGAGTTCGCATTCAAATGTTAATAAAAATAAATTTAATAAAATTTTATATATCTTGTAATACGCATTTACTTATGTGATTATTTATAATTATTAATTGCAGTTCGATTTTGACTTTAAAGATGGGCACACTGATGGGCGATTCTGCTACTATTAAGGTTAATCTTCTCGGCATTGTCCTCAGCGCCATTTTCTTGAGTGTATTCTATTGGTACTCTTCGAGTGAACTTAGAGGAAAAATATTGTCAAAAATTGGCATTGCTACAGCTTTTACAGTGGCCTGTTTAGCGTATGCGTCTGTTGAAAATCCGAAAAAAATCGAATTTCGTTTTGGTATGCTCATCACTGGGATATTAGTATTTTTAGTTGGATCGCCACTATTGCATCTCAATAAAATTATTGAAAAGAAGAGTACAGAGGGTATGCCTTTCCCAATTATATTCACTGGCACACTAGTAGCTGCGTCGTGGGCGTTGTACGGAATTTCTATTCATAATTTCATGATGGCTGTAAGATAATTTATTATTTACCTTTCATTATTACTGTAATTAACATCGTAAATTTTATGTTCTTATCTTTTAGTATCAAAATTTATTCTTATTCGCGTTGAGCGCTATACAGTTATCGTTATTCGTCATTTACCCGAACTCTCCCTCAGTGTCGGAGTCTTCAGCAAAGCATTCACCATCCACATTGGAGCACAAAAAATCCCAAGGCAAAACGTCAAGCCCGTCGAAAACTAGTGTCGGTAGCAAGAAGAAGAATTGATTGTGTGTCTATGTAACGGAGGCTGTGCCTGCGCCTACACATTGATGTCGCTGAAGTAAATAAGTGAAGGGGATATTGAAAATTTCTTCTTTAAATACAAGTAGATATAAATATCTAAATTAGTTTATAATAATATGCTTGTGCTTTCAACAATCTAATTGCTATGGCACATTCTACTCAACATGCATTACGCATTATTCCAAATTTGCACCAAAAGCAAACAATTTATTAATCAATTTATACACTTCGATTGCAATTTTTGACAATAATACAAATCTTCCAAATACACTTAAAGTAAATCGTTAAACTTATTAACAACTTATTAAGTATTTTAATGTAAAATAACAAATGTTTTTATCATGTAAATTTGGTTTGTAAATAAAAATATATTTTGCTTGATTTTTTAATTATTTGTCGATTATTTCGAGGTTTTAGGGTTGCGCAGTTCTTGCACCCCTTTTGAGATAGCTTACCGCTTTGTAGCGACAATCGATATTCGGAGGAATTAGTTTAGATAGATAGACGAGGATTGCATCGCGACCTTAGGTCTATTGTGCACTCTCCTAAATCACAAAGACCTAGCACCAGCATATTGATAGAGTCCAATATATGGTACTGCTGGGTGCTAGTGAAGCGATGTGTTCCTTATGATCTTATTAGAAACATGGATCCGAGGGCCTTTAATATGCAACTGCAGACTGTTATGTAAACAATTAGCAGGTGTTTTGAAGTTTCAGGCTCCCTGTCGCAGAACCGGTAATTTGCGAAAGAAGCCCGGCCGCTGTTGTATAAGAATTTCTTCAGCTTGCAGTGGCGACAAGTAGTCTGAAGTTGTCCCTAGGGTGGTTGATTACATATTTAAACCTGCTGAGGTTGTAACCCAACATTAGCAATTTGGCATGGTGCATGCCTCGGAGTTGTTGCTAATACCTCTTTTTGCCTACTCCTTCTTCCTCGCGAAGCAGCTCCTTTATGGTATGGGGATCCACCGTGTTGAAGGCTTTAGGTTCTACCATGTTAGTGGATGCTGCGGAGCGGGCGAGCTCATCAGCCAGTTCATTCCCGGCTATACCTTCGTGACCGGGCACCCAGATAAGGTGCACTTGGTTACGTTCCGCTAGATTATTCAGCCGTCCTCTACACTCCCGCACTAGTAGCGATTTCATCTTATAAACAGAGATTGCTTTAAGTGTCGCTTGACTATCGCTAAGTATGGTTATACGTTCGTCCGACGTGTACCACTTGATTGTACTATCCCTAAGCAGTAGCTCAAGAGTGGAATCATTTTAGCCTTGCTGCTAAGTTTAACCTTGAACTTCTTGGTGAAGTTTACCCTTTTGGTAATGCTGTCACTTAACTCTTTCATCCGCTGGCATGAGATTACCTTACCTTACCTCTGCCACACCCTTCTGTTGTCATTTATAGCAATGTGTATTTGGCTAAATGATCGATTACTAGGTGAATGGGGAATGGGTTCAAGTGCTGCCGTCGGACAATTGCGGATTGCACTCAATGCATGCAAGTCGTTGCAGCTTCGATGGTTGGGGTTATTATCGGTCGCACGATCATGATGTACAACCTAACAATCCTTGACTTGCAACCCCAGGATTTACCAGCCAGTCGATTGTACACCATTAGTGCTTTAGTCGGTTTTACCATGTCAGGTCAACAGGAAGGCATACTCTTCTTCTTCTTTACTGGTTATAGCCGAGTACAACAGCGCCCGTTTCTTTTCGCAATGTGGCGCCAATTGGAAACTTCAAGCGAAGCCAGGTCCTCCTCCACCTGGTCTTTCCAACGGAGTGGAGGTCTGCCTCTTTCTCTCCTTCCCCGGCGGGTATTGCGTCGAATACTTTCAGAGCTGGAGTGTTTTTGTCCATACGTATGACATGACCAAGCCCACGCAGCCGCTGTCTCTTAATTCGCTGATCTATGTTAATGTCGTCGTAGATCTCATACAGCTCTTCGTTCCATCGAATGCGGTATTCGCCATGGCCAATGCGCAAAACCATAAATCTTCGCAGAACTTTTCTCACGAAAGCTCGTAACGTCGACTCGTCAGATGTCGACATCGTCGATATCTCTACACCATGTAGCAGGACGGGAACCATGAGTTACTTATAGAGTTTAGTCCTTGCTCGTCGCGACAGGATTTACTTCTCAATTACCTGCTCAGTTTAAAGTAGCATCTGTTGGCAAGAGTTATTCTGCATTGGATTTCGATGCTGACATTTTTGTTGTTGTTAATGCTGGTTCCAAGATCGACGAAATTATCTACATATTCGAAGTTATGACTGTCAACAGTGACGTGGGAGCCTAGTCGCGAGTGCGACGACCGTTTGTTTGATGACAGGAGATACAAGTATATCGTGTTGCTGGACATCCACAAAAAGCTCAGATATTGGGCACTCCTGAACTAGGCTCGAATGTACATTTTTTGCCTTAATGAGAACTAACTGCAACTATACTCTAAGAATTAAGTTTATCTGGAGATCATCGGCCCTCTTTCTTAGTTTGAACATATCTATGATTATAGAGTCAATCCGTTTGCGTTCCGATCACTTGTCTCAAAAGTAACCGCAATGAGTTGAAAGTTTTAAGGATTTACCCTAAAAAGTGCTTACGTAATATGATCTTGCTGAAATCACGTAATCGTAATCGATTCAGTATCAATTTAAAAAAAAACCCTTACTGTACGTGAGCGTGCATATTTTTTATGAGATAAATATTCCACAAGTTTTATATTTTTTATAACAGCATACTTATGTATGTATGTATTATAAAAGATAGTTGATACAAATTATCTTTAGCCATTTATAAAACTTATTGTGACAACGTGATATCGTTATCAAATATTCGATAACCGCCCACTCGACCTCTAATCAAGTTATATACCCTACATGTGTTCGAAAAAATTCAAGGATTACAAAACAAAGTTTATTTTTCATTTGCTCTTTGGAAGAAAAACAAAAATAAATATGTATGTATCTACCATTATTTCCTTATAAATGAAATATTAAAAGTGACTGCTAAATTGAGTATGAGCTTGGTATTTCTGGAGCTTTTACAGTGTCCGTTACGATAAACGAACAAAATTGAATTTCGTTTTAGTGTGCTCATCATGCTATACAGTTGCCGTTATTCGTCATTTACTCCAACACTCCTTCAGTGTCGTGGTCTTCAGTAAGGTGTGTGTATATGGCGGGGTTTTGATGTTAATGAAGTGAATAAGACAATTCCCAAGACAAACGGTTCTACGATTCCGGAATTGACCCGGATTACTATAGAATATAACTTCCATATAAACTGAACACATAGTTACTAAAAGAAATGCACTTGTGAAGGGTATATTAGCTTCGATGCAGCCGAAGTTAACGTTTTTTCTTGTTATTTCGTTCGTATGCTAAAAGTTTTAATTGAAAACAAAATAATTTTGCATTTAATTTGGTGCTCTTGTACCAGAGTTGTAATGTACCGCCGAAATTTTCCGTCATTTTTGTTTTTGTTTACTATTACCAATAATGCGTAGTCATTGCTGATTTTGAGTGGACACATAAATGACACAAAGTACAATAATTAGTTTGCCCTTTAAACAATTTAATTGCTGTGACACATTATACTTAATACATACATAGTATTATGCATTATTCCAAATTTGCACTAAAAGCAAAATATATTTTTTATTAATAAATCTAAATATTTCGACTGTAGTTTTTGACAATAAAACAAATCTTCAAAATAAACTTAAAGTAAATCGTTAATTTTATTAACAACTTATTAATTATTTTAATGTAAAATAAAAGTTTTTATTATGTAAATTTGAGTTGTACATAAAAAAAATATTTTGCTGACTTTTTAATTATTTACACATTATTTTGAGCTTTCAGCATGGGAAACTAGGAAAAATCTGATTTATTAGACTACTGTTGCAAAGACTACATAAGAGAAATTGTTAAAAAAAAACAGAGTTTTAAGTATTTTTGGATAGTAATGTTATTTTTTGTTTTACAAATAAAGGGAAACGATAATTAATTTCACTCATTAGTTTTAAGGTTTGGCACAGAAGAATTGTAATGTTCACCCAGACTGTACATATGGCGGTGGTATGTTATTAATAGACTAGGCCCAGAAAATTCGTCAGCCCCTTGTACAGTCGGTGGTCCTTCTGCCTGTAGCACTTCAATGGGTACTTTAAGTATGGAGGATAAGGCTTTTAGTTCAATTTGTCCTCCCCAAGCTGGTGTAGTATGCAATAGTTCGCAGTAGTTTTCAAATTCTGCATCAGTAAGCAATAGGCCAGTTTTTGGATTAGTCATATAACAAATCAATGAATCTTTATGAGCGCGTATGTAGTTGGCAGTTTCCTTGCGCATTTCTTGCACGCTGTATGTAGGTAGCCCCTTTTGAGCTAGCTGATGCCGTACCGCATTGTAGAGACAATTGCCATCGGAAGGAATATTATGTAGTGTTAATTGTCGTTCTAACAGTTTCGATTGTATAGCACGACTTTCGATAGCTTTTGGTGCGAACTTTGCTTCCTCAGCAGCAACCCGTATATCTTCCTCTTTTTGTCGGGCTTCACGCGCTTTCTTATCACGTCGTTTTTGTGCTTTAGTAACACGTTGGGTAGTATTAGTGGCATCTTCTTCATCATCACCATTGCACAATGCGTCATCGAAGTTTTGTGGTTTCTCATTTGTATTCTCGTTTTGGTGTTCATTTTGTTGCTCCTTTTCTACCTCGACTAATTCAGCGGCTTGCTTTTTCTCCAAGTCACTCTCCATGCGGGCAACCTCCTCCATTATCTCTTTGCGCTTCTTTTTATCATTCTTTGGTGCAGACTTTTTTAAGGCTTGTATTTTAGCCTGCAAATCTTTTCGTTCTCGGCGATGCCTACTAAGTACATCATCCATCACTATGCCTGACAAGGCTTCAGACATCTCAGATTCAGCATTTACTTCTACCATTGTATATAAATATAATGACTTTAGAAAAGATAAAGTAAAATTAATGTATATATAAATATTATTGTGGATATGCACATACAGTACGCGATGCTGGAGATCTTACGATTCAGTCTTTTTGTGCCAATTTGCTGATTTCTGCCAAAATATTTTCAGATGAGATGTACAATAAATAAACTTACTATTAATCAATTAAAAATTTGCAATAATTATTTTTTAATGTCAAAAGTTTCCGAACACCCAACCTAAATGCTTATTTTACTGTAGAACAATTGTGAGTTGGCAATGTGGTAATTTATAACACTGCCTTGCCCACCATTTCAAACAGCTGTGCGGCGTGTTTATATATAAAAGTCTTATAATTTGAGTTTTAAATAAATAAATTAAAGAAACAATGGAAATTGATTCAAATAACGAAAAGTCGATTAATTCGGATAATACTGAGGCTATCCTGTGTCTGCCTGGGCAACGCTTATGCCTTTCGGAAGAGACTACTGTGGCTGGTCAAGGAACCTATGAACGTGGCGGTTATATTTATGCTACATTGGCTGGAAGCGTGCAAGTTAAAGAGAAGGATAAGGTACTCTAAATATGTTAGCTGTTAAGAAATGTAATATTAATAATTTGTTAAATTCACGCAATTAGTGTAAATACATAGAAGTTAAGTGTGCTGGTAGCCAGACTATTGTTCCAGTTGCGGGCGATGTAATAACAGCGCGTGTTCTGCAAGTAAATCAACGTTTTGCCAAATGCTCTATAATATGTATTGGGGATCACATACTTGAACGTACTTATCGGGGAATAGTACGTAAAGAAGATGTACGTGCTACTGAAAAGGATAGAGTTGAAATGTATAAATCATTCCGTCCAGGCGATGTGATACTAGCTCGAGTGGTAATTTAATTTTATATATATTCATAATTTTTAACAATAAATTAACTATGTATATCTTTTGTAGTTACCTCAAACTGAGTTGTCGTGTTACCAATTAAGTACTGCTGAAAACGAATTGGGTGTAGTAGTTGCGACGTCTAGCGAGAGCGGAGCGAATGGCCCACCAATGGTACCTGTCAGTTGGACAGAAATGCAATGCCCAAATACGTTAGTGAAAGAACCACGGAAGGTAGCGAAAATTGTCGCCGAAAGTTCTTTAAAAACCGAGAAGTTAACTTAGGATGTAAATGAAAATTTCCTTCGTAATTTTAGTACAAAAAATCTGCTAATACAAAAAGACGAAAAAAAAAGAATTTATGATTGGTTTTGCTTTTTATCCGATCTGCTGTGTGAAACGAAAATTTCCGTTTTCATTTAATATAACCGTAGTTGGTGCAGAAATTTAAATTCCAAATAAATATAAAGTAAAACGTTTTGTACATTAGATAGGTTATTTTAAGCTTTATTTTATTTTGTGTACGTAAACATGACTTAATCAACTTCGGTTTTGAAATTTTCCTTTTTTAAATCATATTCCATTTGGAAGGGGTATACTAAATTCTCGTTTAATGTCGCCTTCGCCCGATCATGAATATGTGCTACACGATTTTTGTCTCCAAATGAACATTCAAAACGCACATATTCCATCCAAACCGATGTGCTTTCCTTACCAAACTGCAATACCATGTTCTCATACACCTGTCGTCGGCGCTCAGTGTCCTTTTTAGTCTGAAAACAAAAATAGCGTGTTATTGGATTACTTTTAAAATTTTGTAGTTACAGCCACAGTTTACACCTTACCCTTAAAATAATTTGGGATTCCAATTCAGCCATTTTTTCATGCAATTTTAGACAGGGTGGCGGCAATTGACTTAAATGGTCGTATTCTTTACGCACTTTGTCAAAAGGGGAATTAAGCATGCAAAACTCCAGATATTGAGCACGAAATATGCCAAATTTGGGATTAGTCATTTTAATAGCATCACGGTACAATCGATCAAGGGTCGAACGGTCTTCATCATATCGTGTTTTGAAGTATTGAATAGCTAACTCAAATATTGGTCCAGATTTATCTCCTAGGTCCTTCACTGCTTTGGCATGAATTTTTTCAACCATGTCTGAGTCGTTTTGGCTTATATAATACGAAAGCCATACCTCATACAATTTTACTGATTTGTATGCAGAACACACTTCACTTAGAATGGACTCAGCGATTTTCCTTCCAGTTTCAGTCACGATTAATAAACGCAAAAATACACAATAATGGTCCTCACTCATTAGACCAGATTCGTGACCCATTTTTAGAGCCATCGCCAAGTATTTACGTCTTGTTTTCAAATCTGTTTCATTATTTTCATTTATAACCAACATTGCGCTAATGTAATCGTGACAGATTGTTCGGGTTTTCAGCTGCATGAGAAAAGCACTTTATTATAAAAAATATATGTTTTGTTAAAACCATTACATACCGTTTTTAAGGCTGTTTCGTATACCTTAGCGCATAATTCAATACGTTGTCCCATTGTGCGATCTTTGAACACCGGCATTGTCAAATATGAGCCATTGTCAGCAGAGTCCAGGTTATCAATTTCTGAAGCAACATTGTTGGCGTGTTCATTTCTTTTAGCATGTTCCTTTAAATCACTCAGGGCAAATCCGCGTAACTCGCGCTGTGCCAAAAAATCCCACAATTTTTCTTGTGATGGATAACGTTCCACCAGATCTTCAATAATATTTAATTGTAAGGGTGCTGTAATGTTAAGAAATGGAGGTTCTTCACAACGTCGCACCAAACCAATAAAAAATTGCAAATTAGTTATAGTTGTGCGACTATTTCTATATACACATTCTGCTTGTCTTAAGGCGCTCTCGTAATCGAGTCTCTGACCAGCTTCAAATCGTTTATGTGCAACAAACACTAATAAATCAAATAATGTTTTGGTAAGTATCTCTTCATTAGGGTGTCGCTGTAATCCTCTTGTACAAATGTCTTGCCATATAAAACTTTCGCTATCATTGCTGAAAGCCCATAGTGCTGCTTCCACCCAGTTTTTTTCATTTGATCCATGATACTAAAGAAAAGAAAATAAATTAAAGTAATAGTAGTAATATACTAATATAACTTTAAATTTTCAATCTTACAGTGAGCATTTTTTCATAGATACCAAGTACTTGTGCTGGATTCGAATGTTTACTGAACTCTATGAAGTGATTCCACAAGCCTTCAGCCTCCGGAAATTTTTGAAGACACTCCCGATACAATTTTGTAATGTGATTTATAAGGTTATTCTTCAGACCTCGCACCTCAGTTTTAAAGCTGGCTTCCTTGCGCTCAACCAAGCGATACATCTTACGTTCAAGTATAATATATTCCACATAAGTACGACTGTTAACACTCTTTTGTGTAAGCTGTAGTGCGAAGGATTCCCTCTTTTGTTTGTAATTACTATAAGTAACAATTTAATTGAAATTAAGGAATTTAAATGTAATGGTGTGTTTACCTGATTTCAGAATCGTCGCAGATATTGTATCTCTTCAACTGTTCGTAGACCGGCAAAGCGCGCTCCTGTAGTTCCTGAACGACCTCCATTGCACAAAATTTATTTTATGTTACTATTTATATTATACTCTTAATTTTTGTAATTAGAAAAACTAGAAGCATAAATAATGTTTATATTTCGCGTACATATGTACATAAGAAACCTGAAGTTAGTTGCGGTTGAATCTAAAGCACGTTGCTAATCAGCTGGTACTCCGATATGAAATAGGAATTATTTATATTTTTTAATATTTATTTTTTTTTTTAGATATCTTTTTAATTCGTTGACATTTGGTAATTACACAAAATTTTGAAATGATAGGAAAAAAAGACCAGTAAAATACAAATATTAAAACTTTCATTAAATTTTTTTACATATATGTAAGTATCCCTGATCAATCGAAATTTTTCGAAATGAATTTTGTAATTTAAAGGATAAAACGCAGTTAGTGAATAAATATTGTCAATAGTACGGCATCACTTCACCGCTAAGGTAGTTTGTTATTTATCATTTGACAATTGTAGGCTTATCAATTTACCAAACTGTCAGTGAAAGCTACCGTCTCGCCTCTCTCTAATAATGCATTTGCATCCCTTACACCCCTTTAATCTAAATACTTATTCGTTTGACTATTGCTATTTTGCACCTCATACGGAAGATTTTGGCATTTCATAAATACCTTCAGTTTATTGTTTTTTTGGTGGTTTAGTTACAATTTAGCTTTGAATTTTCGATCTTTCCCTTCTAAACATTGTACAAAAGTGTGTAAAAGTATTAAAAATACTAGTATTGGTGAATTAATAGCTCGTTTGGCAGCAACAGTGAAGAATGTCAGAGAAGCAGAAAGGTGACACGTCACGTCCAACCACTGCGTCTGCTGTGGCAGCTGGTCCAGGGTTGACTACAATTCCGACAGCAAGTGCTGTTGTAAAAAACCCACTTTTGAGCGCCTCTGTTACGGGTCTAACATTTGATGACTTTCCTAACAAGCCTTTGCTATTACCGCCGGTGGCTATTAGTCGAGGTAAGTGTTTTCTTTATCTTAAACATAAGCACTTGTTGCGCATAATGGGTTACCAATACAATAAGTTTACGACATCTAAGGTTTGTTCTTTATTTCGATTAAAAGTGGATATAAACATATGTATGTACATTTTAAAATAACTTCCCCGACTTTCTCATTTTACTCCATACTACGTGTGGAGTGAGAGCGGTACGTGGGCAGATCCAATGAAACTTGACGTCTCCGACAACACCAAACAATTGCCCAAATTAAGAGAATTATTAAAAGAAGCAGCAGCAATGCGCCTAACACTATTGCAGCTATAGAAGCTTCAGTGAGCACAAGATCGCGTACATCTACGTTGTATGAACGTTGATTGCCCGTGACATCGAATGCTGTAACGGCCACTTTTGGTTCGCAACACGTTGCTATATACGTAGCTTTCAAGGGTTCTGTAGAGGCAACAGTATAGCTATTCCGGTACAGTAGTCCACTAGAAGGCACAGTCTGCAAACGTAATATGCCTGACTGCCAATCTTGGGCGGTTATGTCTAGCGTCCAGAAGCGTTCCGCGCAATCAGTTGACTGTGCATTAACGTTATCACAGCGACTGCCAAAAGTCCACGAAATAGATGGTGCTGTCGTATCCTGTACGAAAAGTATAATGCTTAGAATATTGTATTCCATATATATGTATGTATATACCTGCAAGTCAACTGTAGTTGAGCTGACCACTTTCAAGTTGAGAGATAGGGTAGCCGTACCGCCACCATGACAGGTAAATGTAATTTTATCCGTGGTTCCTTGAGGGGTGCCATTCGGTATTAAAACGGTTACAACAACTTTGGCCATTTCACCAGCACGCAAAAATAGACTTTGCGGATTGAGACGTAAAAGAAAACGTCTTTCGTCAATCACCTGTATGTTGTGATATACTGCTTCGGTGCGGGTATTAGTCACCTCAAACTCCAGCGTTCCCATCATGCCTGGGGCCAAAAGTAGTTGTGATTGTAGGCCCATTTCGATTTTAGTTGTGTCGCGTTGCAATAAAGTGGCTGTTGTTCCACGGGGCACACCATTATATTTATAATCTACATTAACGACTGATGTTGGCATTCCAGTATTGTTTGTTGGTATGATCGGTCGACTGCTTTGTATTTCGTTGTCAGAGAATGTCTCCACTTCATCCTTTGGAAATGTTATATCCGAATTACCTATTATTGCTGTTTCAGCTGATGCTGTTTGTAGTTCTGCATTGCTACCAAAACGTAAATCACTGTGTGTTCTTAGAGTTTTCCCAGGGGAGTTTTCCGATAAACTTAGCAAGCGCGATCCATATGAACTTACAGGATAAGTATTTCGATCCGTCAGCAAATACGCATCGAAACGTTTAATGAGATCATCTGAAAAGTATGACATTATAAAGTATAACTTATAAAATAAGTTAAAAGCAATACGTCTGTTATTTACTGATGTTAAGTATGTCATACCCCTAATCTCAATGAGGAAAAAGTTTGGCTTGCGTTGGCTTCAAGGTTATAAGCAAAAATTGCAATCATTGATATATGAATAACGAACTTGCGTATTCCACTTATTTCAGTCATACGTATTAATGTATTTTTATGGAAGTTACATGCATCCTTATCTCTAATTCTTGAAAAACAATAACAAAACTACATACGTCATTGTAAAATGCTTACTTCTAGCCTATTTTGAAATACCTAAAGACTCTTGCATGTAATAAACAATGATTTATGCAATCGGACTTAAATTGACGTCGCTGTAAAAATAAATATGTGTTGTTTCCAAACTGTTTTGCAGTTCTATTTATTTGAAAACTGTTTTTTTTTAATTCCAATTTAATATACTTATATTTCCTCTTTTATTTCAAAATTTCCACGCTGTCCTCATTTAATCATGTCAATACTGGGTGAATATGTTATCACTGCGTATTGAAATATAATAAGCTTATCATAAATTCACACAAGTCTTCTTCTCAGACGAGCTTTCAATGCTAAATTAGTAAACATATGTATGTATGTAGTGAACATATGTGTATGTACTAGCGTCAGTTCGACCGACTACCTTCTATCAAACTTATAGATTCCTAATCTTCCACAAATGTTTGCGCTTTTTAATTTAGTCGAATTTTGAACCTTGTACGTGAAAGAGTAACGGATATCATACGCTCCATACAAACAAACTTGTTGACTTTTGGTTGTTACTTACCCAAAAACATATCTGATTTACGTTCGGCGCGCACGAATACACTGTACTCATCGTTTAAGGATTCCGGTACCACTTTCAATTTGTAAACAGTGGCCTTGCGTAGTTTATTCAAGGGAACGTAAGCATCTAATCGACTGTCATCTGCTCCAAGTGTAAGAACAAGTGACTTGAACTTGACAAGCTTTCTTAAGTTAATATCTGTTGTGAGCGAGAAAAGATTTAAAACAATTTCAGTTGCATAATCCGAAGATTACAAAAAGTGTGAGTCAGTTAAATAATTAAAAGTTATTACAGTTGTCTCATAGTTATTTTAAGTAAAGATGCTAGAATTGCGATGTGAAATATACATACATATATTTTATATAAAAAATTGATTTCAATGAATTGTTATTTACTAATTCTTGTTTCGTAATCTATTTGTGAGAAACACATTTTTAATATATTTATGTAACATATTGCTAATATTGTGTGCGTAATTGAAAAAAGTGAATTTAAAATCTCAAATTTCATGACAAAATTTCAATGAGACCAACAAGTTTTGTGTGGCAACACCAACTAACGAGTCAGCTGTTACTGTCATATGCGTGTATGTGCTGTAATCAGCTGTTAGTGAATTCTCAAACAGCAAAAACAGATTCAATAGAATTATTGTGTGTTTTGTGTTATAACTTCTTTTGTGAATAGTTGGACAAAATAAACAGTGATATATGAAACACTTCAAAGTAGATGAAAACAATCAAAAATAATATCATAATGTAAAATAGCATATTCAATCCGTATATCTTGCAAAAAACGTAAAACTCAAGGTTAATGACAAGAAGTAGTTAACTATAATAAGGTAAGGGAAGCTTAATTCATTAAAGGTTTACCAATCAATATACTACGTAGTTTTATATGTCTACATTAATTGTATATAATGCCGGGCTCTTAATGCATTATATATTGTACATATGTCTATATATTATTGCGTGTATATTAATTATTTTGAAAGTGCAACGCAAATGAAATGAGAAACGATTAAATTCTTATTTAGTCTTACCAAATGCAATTGCTAACAACTTGATTTTATATACGTATTTACGCACATGCATGCAATCACACATATGTATGTGCATGTAGTCACCTCTGTGTGATTGACGCTATCGTATGCTACTTTTTTCTACTTCCGTTATATGATAGTGGTTGTAGTATAACAGTTTATACATATCGTTACTTTAATACACAAATGATCTACGTATTTTTATTATTATTTTTTTTTTATTTATATTATTTTATTTTTTTTTATTTATTTTTTTTTTTTTTATTTATTTTTTTTTTTATTTTTTTGAAGAAAATGTGTTTTGTTTTAATTTATTAAGTTTTTTGATATCTCATATAAAAAAGAGGATTATTTGAAATAATTGCATTTTTTTTTCAAATTAATTGCTTTATTATTAGCTAAGGACCTTCTGTATTAGTGCAATGTTATCTGCTATATGTAGGCTTAAGTTTAAACCAGCACTAAACGTTTTCTATTTAGGGGACTCACAACTTGTCATAACGCTTCGTAAGATTATTAATTTTTACACTTGTTTGAAAGATTTGTTGTGGGATTAAATACCAAAATGAGTTTACGCAATAACAATTTTCAACATTACGTTTTCGGTTTGTTATAATTATAACTTTATGATACTATATGAAACTCCTAATTATGTTTGTAGTGTGTCTTCTTCAGTTTATGCGACAGATAAACACATAATTAATTATATTCATTATTATTATTAAATTAAATATTGCCAGAATTCGTTAAATCATTAGCCTTTCTTCGTCGCAAGAAGTTGTAAATAGCTCGAATTGGGTATAGGCATCTTCTCAATTATTTTATAATCTTTTTTAAATGTTTATAATTATTTAAATAATTATTCAAATATTACAAAAAATCTCTCAAATACAGTGTAAAAGGTTTATAATGTGAGATAAGTCATATGCGTAATACAAATATTATTTCATATTGAGTGATGTTTTTATCTGAAACATTTAGTGCATATGTGTGCGTGAATTTACTGATTTACCATGTACATATGTATATATGAAAGTGCATTGGGTGTGCTTTTAATGTGTAATTATTGTTATATTATGAGTTAAACAGGACAAAGTGCAAAAATGTTTACAATACTATACATACGAGCAAGTACATAATCCATTGTTGCAAACATACAGACAAACAAACTTTGTACTTACGTTTGACAGAGAAAGCGGCGCAAACTTGAAGCTTTAACTAACTATTCACTAATATATAGTGGTTATAATAAAAAACATTTATTATTATTTCACTAATGACTTACATAAAAATATTATAATATTTATTTTTTTTTATATTTTCACTTAAGCAACTAAACACAGATTATACGTTTAACATTTATAAAAATATATAATGTAGCTTTCTACGTTATACATAATATACATAGGTATATAATTGTTTTATATATATATATTTACTATGTATGTATGTATATGCATATTATTTATTTATACGGTTTGTACTACGTTATAAAATACTACCATAAAATAATAGTTTCTATTAATTTCGACACATTTAACAGTAATGACACACAGTAGAACGTTAGAACCTAAATATAAAAATTATAAAACAGTTCAGTATGAATTAGATTGTATATGTTATATGTAAATAAATAGACATATTTACATTTGACGGTTATAAGGTAGCTCGAAATAATAAACACACTTAACGACTAATGTTAATCAATGTTATAATTTACACGCACACTAGTGTAGCTGGCGCACAGTGTAGCGAAATGCTCATTTCGGCAGCACTCCTTAACACTAACTGTATTTTTTTTTAATTTTTTTTTTTTTGTTTTACAATAAATATAAATATATACATATATATATGTATATTTAATAAGTTTAACAGTATATTATGTATACCGATTACATTAAAGCTTAACATTGTTATGGTGAAATGCTTTCATTTAAAGCTCCAATTCACAGTTTACAGTTTGCCGGAAGTGTGGATTAGTAGTTATACATTTTGAACGAACAGGACAAGGACACAATAAAAGTATAACAAACAAATTAAGTTACGCTATTTAAATACATTTTCATGTTTATTGTGCTGTTTTTAGTAGCCGCATAGTGTTATTGCTTAAGGAATTAAAGCGCTGCAATAGATTGCTTCTCTAAACATATGGTACATACAATTTTGTATGTATGTATGTATCGTATATTAGTCAACTTGAAAGTAATTGATTTTTGTATAAATTAGTTATTGTTGTTGTTGTGCAAATTTGTGTAAATGTGCGTGTATGTGTTGTATGTGTGAACTAACCACCGTTGGGCGTCTCCAGCGTAGCCGTCCGCATGGGTGCGTCGATTTTGACGTGTAGACTCGAAAGGGTCGTATCGACCGGTATATCCACTTCCTGTGTGCCCACATAGGCGTCGGCGACAAGTGTTAGCTGCATGTGAGAAAATAAATAGTATTTGTTTAAATTGTTATTATGACATTTTTGTTCTTATATTATATATATTACTATATATGTATTTAAGATTTACTAAATTGTAAACTATGCAAAGTAAACCGAAAATATGCGCTGAAAGTCATAATTATTAAAAATTGTCAACGAGTATGTTTTGTTCACGTGCTAATGGATGGCACCCTTCACTTTGTTGACGTTCCGTAACCTGGTTTCCATGAAGTACTTTAAACAGTTTAAATTTTCCATGGCATTCATTTCGTTTTCATTTTGCACTTTTTTTTGTATATATTGTATATATAGCGTTTGTAATAAGTTTTCGCCTTTTCCACGCTTTTGCGTTCAAATATCATATTCTGCGCTTTGCCAGTGCAATATAAAACAAGAAAAAAGTTAACATCTGTTTTACCGACGTTACGATACCCTTCACAAATAAAAGAAAAATAAAAAAAAAAAAAAAATAAAAAAAAAATAAAAAAGAAATTTTTGGTCGACCAGTTTGTATGTCAGCTATATGCTATAGGGATCCGATCTAAAAAAAATTTATTCGGGGGGACCTTGAACAATTACTCATGTTAAATGGCAGCTGTAGTGGTCCGATATCAACGATTTCAACAAATGTGTAGATTTTTGATGAGAAAAGAGCGTGTGCCAAATTTTACAATGATATCTCAAACACTGAGGGACTAACTGGCGTATATACAGTTGCCCAGACAGACGCATATCGGTAATATTGACTCAGCTCGTCGCGCTGATATGTTCTTTATACACTTTATAAGGTTGTTGTTGTTGTCGTGAAGTAATTTCGAAGAACGGTGCTGAGTTGATAGTTTTAGATCCGTTAAAAATCCGGTTATGTATCGGTTATTTGTACCTGAATGTCAGGGAACTTCGTAGCACAGCGCTGAGTTGAATTCTAATCGTTAAAATCCGGTTATTATCGGTTATTACCCGATGTCAGAAATCTAGAAGGCGAGTTGACTCAGTCCTCTATTAGAAAAATATATCAGTTATTTATACCCGGATGTCTAGGGAATTTCGACGAGTACTGCTGAGTTGACACTTCTATATCGGTTAATAATCCGGTTATGTATCGGTTATTTACACCCGATTGTCAAGGGAACTGATTTCTAGCGTCTCCAACGTTTCCTGCTGCCTGTCGCAAACTACATAGCAAACTTAATGTACTCGGTTGAGGGTATAAAACTATTTTTATTCAAGCATGTGTGTGTGCTGTAGCCAGCCACTCGCTTTCAATTTCAAGCGTTTTCCACCAACTTCATGGTGCGTTGATTTTCCAAATGACAACGTATTTAATTACCAGTGTTTTTTACCTCAAATTTCGCTTTTATAACGCTTGACCTAATGCTAGGTTTACACCGCCATCATTTAGTGTTGTATGGGTTAAACCTCGTTTTCGCACCCTTGTGAGATTCGCAAGCATTTTTGATGACTTGTTTGGTTTTTAGTAAAGATTTTGAATTTTAGCTTCGACAGTACGATTTCTGATTAATTTTATCAAATTTAAAATAAAAAAAATAGTATTTGCCACTTGGAATTCATTAAAGTTCATTGTGAAATTTGCCACTGTCCAGTGACTTGGACTATGTCGCGCTTGCCATCAAAACTGCATAACTGGATAGCTGAGTGCGCAACCCCAACCACAACCGCAAGCTGCCGGCAATCTGTAGCAGCAGCAGCAGCAGCAGCAGCAGTGGCAGCGCTATTAACGGCTAACAGTGGTATTTAGCATTTAAACAAGTTTTTAGCTTTCAGTTGTGATTTTCTGCCATTTTCACTAGGCACCGCGATAACATTCATAATGCCAACAACAACAAACACAACGTTTATAATAAATATTGCATTTGAAAACTTGTACTTGTTTTGTAATTGGAAAAGAAAAACTACGCTACTTAGCAACTAAGGTACTGCCGCAGCAGCACAGCAGCGACTAGCTGGCTGGCGAGCGTTGTATAAGCAATTATAATTACAAGTGCAATTAAATTTGCGCACCGCCGCTTGACAAGAAGTGGAAAAGTAAAACATTAAAATAAAAACAAAAAAAAACACGCCAGCACATTTGTTAACTCGTTTGCGTTCAATCAATCAATTACCCGCTACACTCCATAGCGGTACATATGTTAGACCGTCGAATGAGAGTGGGAAAGGCGCTGCTTAGCTGAAATGCCTCACATGTGCGTGCCTGTGTGTGTGTCTGTGTATGTGTTAGTGAAATGTGCGCTTACCGTGCTGCCCTCCAGCTCCTGTGAGTTTTCGCTACCCACCAGATGCAGTACTTCGCCACCCGAACGTATGGCCACCTCGCCGAGTATGCCGCCCACAGCCTCCTGTGTCTCGTTTTCACTGGCCGAACGTTCACCGTACCAGATGAGGTAGAGCTGTAGCATTAAATCAATTCAACGAAAATTTTTAAATAAATTTTAAATTTAAAAATGAAAAAAACAAAAATACTTTGCTCGCTTACTAACCCTAATGCGCTTTTTCAGCAGCGTTATGGCGGCATCTTGCACCAGCTCGGTGTGCGGCGGTATCGCTGCGGTTGATATGAAGACGGCGCTGTCGTATGGCACCAATTCCGAGGCATGCACAATGCCGACAAACGAATTGCCACCATCTTTCACCTTGATGCTGTTCAAACCGGCCAGAAATTGGCGCGTATTATTGAAGCTATAGGCGGCCGGTATACCTAGAAAATTGTTTTACATTAATTTACCATTATTAATTAATTTACGATAATTCATTTTGCAAATTTAGTTAAATATCAATTAGTAAATCCAGAAGCATACACCCAACTCACTTAAGTATTACTAAAATATAGTTAAAGAAAGCGAATGCGAAAACATAACCTCACTTTTCGCCTCCCTGGATCCGAATTCGCGCGAATATACAACTTATCAGAGACGTTTACACCAGCAAAAATAGAGGATAGAATCAAAAGCATCACAATGTGGTAAACTACATGCAAAGAACGGCGGACCCACAGACTGATTCCGGACATACTTTCGTGGTTAGATAGACAGCATGAGGATCTGGATTTCCACTTGACCCAAGTACTCAGTGGCCATGGAAGCTTTAGAAGCTATCTCTACAAATATCGACTCTAGTCCATATTGTCCGACGTGTACAGCGTGTATAGAAGATTCGAAACACGTACTCTGTCTGTTTTTTGTTTTAACGGCAGAATTCTGCGAGTTGACAGCCCTGGACCGGATAAACAATTTGGGTCCCGTTCGGTTACGTAGACCCGACTGTCGTGGGAACGTAGTCTATCATTGCCTTCGGTTTTCAAGTATAAAAGGAAAAGCTAAAAATCACACTTGGAGTTAGTCTCACGGTGGAAAATTTGACTGCTCTGATGTGCGAGTCCTCTGTAAGATGGAAAGCTGTCAGCGAAGCGTAAGCTCTAATTATGATAAGATTGAGACATTTACAAGAGATTAGAAGTCAGTTAGACCGTACAATAGAGACGACTTAACTGTCTTCTTCTCTCCCATGAAGTAATACTTAGTTCAGTGGTCCCGTGAGAGAGATATGAGATAGAATTAGGTTAGGTTTAGCGGATTAAGGCGCAGAACTCCGGCTTTCCATATTTCCTTCTACCATAAAAACCTCATTTTTCGGAATGTGTTAGTTGATCACCCCGGTAGCTAAATATTTGAGATTTTTCATTAAAAAATTTGTGTTGTTGTCATTTTTATGACTCATCGTAATTATTAATTGCTGTTTGAAAGCAAAAAATTGCCACTGAAATTTTCCTAAGCTAAAATATGCAAAAAGTTACGGAAACGCAGCAATTAAATAAACAAATTAAGTGACGTTCTAACACGTGGGCTGCTCGCTATATTTGTGGTTTTCAATTAATGTGCTCTAAAATATGGAAAATAATAAGTCTTTAACAACTGAAAAGACTAATCCGGCCAAGGACTGTTCACTCGGTGCCATGCCACGAAGTTATTGCAGGAATATTTAGCTGTCGATACAACAACAACAACTAATCATTATATTTTTGATTTTTTGTAAAATTTAAGCATTTGATATACAATATTTTTTATTCATTTTTTATTCAAAAAATATTTAAAATTCTTTTTTTCTAAAATTTTTCAAAAATTTTTTTAATATATTTTTTTTTAGAAAAAAAAAATAAATAAATTCGTACAACGGAAAAAGTTCCAATTAAGTAAAAAAAATAAAATATTTACTGCTACGTGGGCTACTGCTTACATTTCTGCTCTTGGGCATGGACAGAAAGCATTATTTAATCAAAATACTATTATTTTTTAAGCCGATAAAATGGCAAATATTGAAAACTTGAAATCACAAACAAATTATTCGCTTATATAGACTAATTGCTGTGAATGCGAAATATTTCGTACGCATATTTCCGAAATTGTTGACAGCACCTGGCTAAGCGCGCCATTAAAAGCGATTACGCTAAACCACTCCACTTATTGCCATACAAATCTGGCGCAATCGCGCATTCATGCAAGCCAAACAATCACTCAAGCTCAAAGTGGTTACACACGCACTTGGATGTGTACATACATACATATGTGTATGTGTATGTGGGCAGCTGTAGGCTGTGTTTACGTTTACGTTTACTCACCTGAGGCATTCAGCGAGACAAGCACAATTTTTATATTTAGATTGGTGCGTAGCGCCTCACGCCACAGCGCCTTCGTCTTCTCCAGCGCATCTGCCGACGGATCGACAATGACGGCTAGCGGCATTCGAATGTACGCATCTTCGATGTAGTTGCGTAATTGTTCGTGTGGCAGCAGTTTACGGCCGCGCGATATATTTATTTGTTTGCCCTGCTTACCTGCTGGGCGCATTGTTGTTATTGTCGTTGTCGTTGTTGTGGTTGCTGTTGTTGGCGTTTGCATTGTCGTGGAAAGAGCAGCTGCTGCTGCTGCTGCTGTCGATTCTGTATCGAAACCTGTTGCCAACGCTGAGCTGGTGGTTGCGGCAATGTTTGGTGCGATGGCATCGATTGCATTCTCGCCGAATACCGGTATTGCCAGCGTTGTTGGTGTGGCTGCGGCGTCCATTAGCGGGCCACTTGTAGTCCAAGCGGCGCCACGTGCCTGTGGCACAGCTGGCGGCAGACGCGCAGCATTGGCATCGACGTCGGACACTGACTTCGGCTGTGGTGCGATGGGCGGCGACGGTGTTAGTGGCAAGGCGGGCGCCACTGTTGGCCTTACGCTGCCTTTGTGCTGTTGCTGATGCAATTGCAGTTTTTCCAAGCTATCCTGTGGGTCTTCATAGTAGTCCTCGTCCGAGCTGTTCGGGTGTAGCTGTTGCGTGCGCGGTTGCGGTGGCGCCACATGCTGTTGCTGCTGCTCGTGCTGGGATGGCGGCGCTGGTTGCTGATCCTTCAGCATGTTATCTTCCGCATCTGCGTCGCTGTGGTGATATAATTTCATTGCGATCGGATCGATTTTATGCGCCTTCTGTGTGCGCACGTGCATGTGCTCCTCGTCTTCCACATAATCGGAGGCGGAGACATTGGCGTCTGCTTCCTCAACCGACACGCTACCACCGCTAATGGTGCGCGGAAATTGCTCAGCTTTACCCTGACGCACATAGGCGGGTATCATGGTGCTCATTGCGTGTGGCAATACAGTTGGTGGTAATGCTATGGGCGCACGGGCCGCACTACCGTTCATTAAGGTACTGCTGTCCATCATTTCGATCTCCTGCGAGTCGGTCATCACGTCATCCATACGCGCTTGTGCTCTTATCGTGTTCACAGACTCATTGCTCATATCGTAGGGCTGTGCCGAGGTGGCGGCTGTGGGTGCTGCAGCCGAATCGGCATTCCCTTCCAGCTCAGTCATCTCCTGCATGTCTTCCAATAGTTTCTGGCGCTTTGCATGCTCTTCCATGTCCTGTTGCAGCACAGCGGTTTCATAGATTTCGTCATTACCGCTCACTACCTCACTATTTAGGCCCCCGCCACCACCGCCATCGCCTGCGGAGCCGAGCTCGCTGGCACCGCCTTCGCCGTCGTAATCCGCCGCGCTGGACGTTTGACTGTAAGCGATGAGCAGTGTGAGGATGACAAATGCCAGCGAAATGCTTGTAAAATGTAAGTCGTTGACCACTCATTTTGTGTGTCTTTGCGTTGCCGACTGACATCTTATCTTATGTGTGTTTTGTTGTATGCACTTTTGTTTATATACTCCTTATAACGGTAAATATTTTCAAATGTTTTTTGTAATTTTTACTTTTTATATTCTCTTTACACAACCAAGTAGTTCATCTTTTCCTTACAAAGTGTCGTTTGAAACTGAAATAAAGAAAGAAAGATGCGTTTCAAGTTTGAACATATTTTTAAGCAATATAAAATAAAATTTTTTTGGTCAAAAACCACTTTTTTATTTTTAAAATTTTTTAGCATTTTACACTTTTTTTTGGAATTTTCTTAGTTTAACTAGAAGTTAAGTTATAAACAAATACGAATTTCTTTGAATTTTTTGTTTCCGATAGAAACTGCGACCTGCAGCCTGCCCGCCGTCTGACAAATACACATGCGGGATGCATCGGGCAATTGCTTCCCAAAGGCAGTATATCAAAGATTTCGAATCCAAAAAAATTTCGGAGGATGTCTAAATATATAACTATAGTCCCAAAAAAATTTTGCTTTAATCAATTAATTCTTTCCCTCCAAAAAAAAAAAAGAAAATGCTCAAAAACTCGATTTTTTGAAGCCTCTAAAGCAGGCTCACCTTTTAAGGGATAAAAAACAGTATTTTTTTCAATTTTTTTTCTCACATAAAAAATGACAAATTTTATTAGAACTTTTTGTTGTTACAAACATACACTATTAACAAAAAAATTCTGAAATTTTGGAAAAAAGAAAATATTTTAAAGTGAGTCCTTGCGACGACATTTTCGGTGACCCCTTTGAAAAAACTGAAAATTGGATTTTTGGCAGATATTAAAAAAAAAAATGAAAATTGCAGTGAAAATTTCGCGATATTTTATCGATTTGTAATCGAAAAAATCCTGCGTTCAAATTGTTAAGAATTGTATCTCAAAGGCCTGTATAAAATTTCTTGAAGGCAGGTTGAGTACTTCGCGAGAAATCTTGCCAACCGACTTCAAAAACATAGTTTCGAGCAAAATGCTTTAAAGACTCGAGTGCACAAGTTCTAAAAGCTGTATCTCTGAAATTATTATTTGGATCAGCTTGAAAATTTGGAAAATATTCTGGAGGTGTTTTAGAATTTAATAAAACAATAAAAAAATTCGATTTTTTGAAACCCGCAAACCCATGTATAACCCCTTAACTTAAGTTGATTTAAGGGGGTATTCTACTCTAGAAATCAAATTTTGGACAGTTTTTTAAATTTTATTTAAAAAAAATCAAAAATATTTTTACTATCCATTTTTTATGATGTTTTTATTGATATCTTAAGAATACAGAAAAAGAATTTTGAAAAAAATATTAAAAATTAAAATTATTAGAGAGGGGGGGAGACAGGTGTAAAAAAAAAATTACGCATCCTGGTGACATTGATCCTGACTTTCCTGGTGGTCTGAAAAAAAAAATTAAAAGAAATTCTTAATCAGAAAGGATGCTGTTATGGTCCGGGAACACGAAAAATTTTTCTTTGGAAAAATGGCGACTGCCTGAAAATAAAAATCATTTTTTACACTTTTTTTTGAAATTCCTGATTTTTTTTTAAATATTAAAAACAAAAATTTTGACACGATGCTGGTAGGAACGTTAAAAGATTATATAAAGAAGGTTCACACAAAATTTCAAGCAAATCGGTTGTATAGAACTTAAGATAATACCGGTACCATGTGGAAAAAAGTAGTTTCGAGAAAAACGCGTTTAAAGTTTAGGAGACAATTCTAGTGAACTCGGACGCCACCTTACAAAACCGGCGGTATCTCCGAAAATAAGTCGAATTTTGAAAAATCCTTCCAAGGTCATATTGTTGAAAGTCTTAACTTTAAATATATGAAAACAAAAATATCAAATTTTTCAAAATTCTAGAGTAGAATAATCCCTTAAGCTACTTTCTCATATTTGCTAAATAAAAACTTTGATGCTTTTACTATTTATTGCACCAGTTGTTGTTGTTAACTGAAGTCAAGCATGTTTTCCTTCTTTAATTTTTAATTTTATTTTTTATGAATTTTTTTTTTTGACAAAAAAGCTATGATCTTCCAACAATAAAATGTCGGTGATCAAAAAATGGCCTAACATTTCATTTCTATTTCTCTTCCCTACTTCTTCAAACAAATTACTGTTTTAAACGTGGTTAGACCCGACTATATGTGGAGTATATAGCAGCTAGAACGATTTTTATACGATTTCTCTCAGAGTATTATAGCATATGTGTCCACCAAGTCCACACACACACACCTATAGAAATTGCTTGTGTGAATGCATGCCGTTGTGTGCTTAAAGCAACAGAACTACTTTACTTAGCCCAGAGCGAACTGTGGCCACATGAGCCGCGTGCAGTTGTTCTGCGGTCAGTCGGCAGCATGAAACGTTATATTTATGTATGTGTGTATGTATCTAACAACATATGGCCACAACAAAGCGCCTTGTCTAACCTTGACCATCCAAATCAATTTGAAAATTTAAATTCGAATGTAATAAACGCATGCGCAGCCAAGCCAACAACAACAAAACCAACAAATAAAAACAGTAACTGCAGCAGCGCCCTGTCGCAGTGCTGGGACAAGAGAGCTGTTGCGGCGTAACAATATTGTGCAGCAACAAAGCAATACCTATGCACTCTATTTTGCATTTGTTATTTCTTGTTGTTGTTGTCGTAGCGGCAGAATTTGTTATTTCTTCGTTCAACTTGGCTGCTTTACAAATATTTTTTGTGCGATAACAAACACAACTACAGGCGCATACCTGCCAACACACACACACACACACATGCTTATCCCAGAGCCGCAATGCTTTGTTTTGGTTTGGTTTTATTTTTTACAAGCAAAAATGTGCACCAACCGGCCATAAATTCTCGCATTCATAAAAAATATTTGAAATTTGTCAGCGAGCGGAGATTTAGCGGAATTTACGAGATAATAAATGCATGTACATATGTATATATGTATGTGCGGATTTCGAAAATGGTTAAAGCGCAATGCCTTCAGATGCGCTGTGTTGGAGTAAATATGTACAGAATACAGGCTTACTTATGTAGATGTGAAAATTTTGGATTCAATGCTGCATTAAACTCCAATTTTTATTAGTTTTTATTGTTAATAACTGAAAGCGTAAATTTTGAAGCTTGCTTCCTCAATGAAAAAAATATATATGTGACCTGGTCTACGAAAAGGGGGCTTAGGTGTCAAAAAATCATTTTTTTTTTTTCAATTTTTTTTTTATTTTTATTTTTTTTTCAATTTTTTTTTATTTTTATTTTTTTTTTCAATTTTTTTTTATTTTTATTTTTTTTGACACCTAAGCCCCCTTTTCGTAGACCAGGTCACATATATTTGTATATATACGACATACATGTATATACAATAAAAAATTCTTCATTATTCACTAATATTTCTCATATTAAGGGGTTAGGTGAGTTTGAAAATTTCAAAAAAATCCATTTTTTTCTTTGTCTTATAAAATTCCACAATACCATACCAGAGGTGTCATAAATTTTCAAGTTGATACGAGTAATCCTAACCCCTTAATGGGTTGTGTATTTTTTTTTATACACAACTGTAGCATTTTGCCAAGCATAGCTAATTTTTGGACGCTTCTCTGTCTGTCAATTTTCTGGTAACTAAAGATGTCTGTTTTATTTACTTTTTCTGTTGTTTTTATTTGAATGATTGATTGCCGTTAGCCGGTAAAATTTGTCAATCCACATATTTTACACACATTTAAAAACATGTTGTTGTTAGTGACGCAAAGAAACTTGTTTCGATTGACATAATTTGGAAGTATCACTCGGCAAACGTGTTTATATAGACTTATTCGCGAAGTTATAAGTAAACGATTTTATTACATTCAGAGACCAATTAATGCTAGATAAGACTTTTTATTAAAGTAAGCATTTTTTCCATGAAAGAGTTATGTTTTCTTAAATAAAAGTGTATTATAGTAAGTGTATAGTTTTTTTAAAAATTTATTATTTTTTTTTTATAGAAAAATAGTCAGGTTTTTGGCGAATTAAGGTGTTAAATGTTTTTCCTCGTGTAACAACAACCTTTTTTCGTAAATTTTTTTCTCATATAAAAATTGAAATATTTTATTACAACTTTTTATTTTTACAAACATACACTATTAATAAAGAAAATCGAAAATTTTTGGGAAAAAAGTATTATAAACTCTTAACTTAGAATGTTAATGAAGGGAAAAACAATAAATTAGATTTTTGGCGGACATTTTTATAAAAAAAAAAAATAAAAATTTCAGTGACAACTTCGCGACACTTTTTTTCCAAATAGTTGTATTCGAAAAAAATCCTTCTCTTAAGTCTTTTAGAATTGTAAAATCTTATGAAGATGGGTTGAGTAGTTCTCGAAAAATCTTGCCAACTGACTGCAAAAACACACAGTTATGAAAAAAAACACGTTTACAGACGGAGCACTTAGCCTAGCTAGCCTCGAGTGCACAAGCTCTCAAGGCTGTATCTCCGAAACGATTACTCGGATCAATTTTAAAATTTAAAAAAATACTCTAGTGGTGTTGTTAAATTTAGTAAGATAATAAAAAAATCGATTTTTTGAAAACCGTAAAAGCAAATTTTTATAAATGAAAAAAAAAAAAAAAAATGACATTATAAAATTTTTCATAAAAGAAACCCCATTTTGTTTGTTTAATCTAGTTTATTATCATAACAATTATTGAAAAAAAAAAAAACCAAAAATATTAAATTATTATTTTTTTTTAAATTCCTTATCACAGATATCCCATTTATTTTTTTTTCTATTTTTTTTTTTTATTTAGAAATCCGATCGAAAAGTTAGCAAAAATTTTCAAATTTTTCATGGTAAAAGTCTACACTAATTTTATTTTTAAGCATGAAAGCTTGGAAAAATATTAAAATAAAAATTCATATGTATCTAGCAATTTTTTTCGCTACAAATAAATTAAAAATAATAAATTAAATAAATAAATAAATTTTTGCAAAGTGAAATTGTGGCAAAACATTTCAAAAATTTTAGTTTTCATTGTAATTTTTATAAATTAAACAGCAGCTAACATTTCTCGCAAATTAAAAATAAATAAAATTTTAAAATAAATCTCATAATTTTTACGAAATTTTAATCAGCACTCGCATTTCAGCAACAGAATCATTACTTCCAATCAGCTAATGCTCCTTTCAAACACTGCAAGTTCGTTGCTTAAGTCTTTTGTTAGAGAATACAATCAATTGACGAACTTTTTCCGAACCAACTATTTCAACTGCTTCGCCTTAAATGCAATAAAACGAAAGATCTAAGCAACATAATACTGTGTACCACCGCCAATTAATAGATGTATTTATGCTTAGTTTAGAGCTAAAGTCCAAAACAGAGTAGCGTGAGAGCCACAAACGCGCAGACATAGCAACCACAAAGCACTGCTAACACAGTGTATTTTATAAAAGCGTTTAACAAGTGAACTAATAATAAGCAAATTAATAAATAAAGCAGCGTCTGTCATTGTCACGTTGCGGTTGCATCGCTCAATAATGAATTGCTTTGAGAGCGCAAATCGAAATACATAAATATTAAGAAAAAAATACAAAAAACTCTTGCAAAAGCAACAACTTCAATCGTTAAACTGTTGCTGCTGGCGTTAGTGCCCTAGCAAGCTGTTAGCCAGCAGCTTGTTGCTGGCGACCGCGTAGACACAGCACACTGCAACCGGCTTTCTTCTGCTATGACCTTGAGTTGTTGTTGCGGCTGCATTAACTGTATTATATGTATATATACAGTTAAATGGCTAAGAAAGAAATAACACTTATAAGAAAACAGGTGTGGCCTGCCATTGTCACAATTAATTTATATGCGCCGCAACATGTTTTCATCATTTGATAGATACGTGAAAGATAAATAGAAAAATACAAAATATTTTTGTGAAAAATTACACAGATATATCATTGGCAAACACTTTGCCACAATTTCGGTTGTTAATTGCGCAAAACTAAACGATTTCGCGTTCTATTTCCACGCACCAGTGTGACTAATATTAATCGGCTGTGGCAAAATCTAAATTGGATGCGCGTGCCAAGTGATATAGCGAGGGTTGCTCACAAGCAAGAACTGCAGCTATAATATAACTGCGCTTTGGATAAGAGAAAAACACGCATTTCCTCTCGCATGCGTTGAGTTTTGCTCCACCGCGCAGAATTAAAGACTCGCTGCCATTTGCGCGCTCACAATTCATTTGCTGCGGATAATTCTGTACGCATGTATGTATGTGTGTGTTTATAGCGTTTTCAAAACACTCAGAATACTTGACGAGTATTTATACTTTTCATTTCAAACACTTTTGTGCCATCATCAACAAAAGCGCACATTAAATATTCATTATTCAGGAAGGCAACCACAAGTTTGACGACTCTAAGCCACAAACGAGCGGCCTTATGGCATATTGCAGATTAGCACAATAAAAGCCAACAACACAAAGATGACGAAAAAACCAGAAGAAAAAACGTAAACTAAACGAAATCAATATAAAAGTACAACAACAACAAGAACAAAGCAACAACTCGCATAATCAAACAATGCTAGACGTAATTACTGCTCTTATTCGCGTCAAGCGCGTCACGTTCTCCGCCACAGCAGCAGTGGCAGCGGCAGCGGCGGCGGCCACATCCGAGTTCGTCATGTCAGCAGACACATTTGTTATGCTGATCATAATCTGCCAAGCAGCAAAACGTTCTTTTTTGTGTCGAGACACATTAACTTGCACACAGCCAGACACTGCGACACAAACACATGCTTACAAGCACACATATAAACATTAATGTGTCTATTAAAATAAGCATTATGTCAAAATCATTTAATTTTGTACAAATTTCTTTAGATTGCTCATATTTCTGCCCGCCTCCTCCTCCCCCATTTTGGCGAGTAGGATCACTCAATTGGAATTAGTCTAATTGACATTAATGATCATCAAATTCAGATAATTGCGCTTACAAATACGTGCTTAATGTGATTATCCGTTGTAGTCGAATCGTCGAATCTAAGTAATTCGGTGTCGGTGTTCGGTGATGTCATGGCCAGCTGTGCCTGCGATTTTGGTTCTCATGACTGCGCGGTATTTCAGTAATTTTATTTTATGATTTAATAAGCGAGCATAAAAATGCGATTATTCTATCAGAATAAAATATAACCTACTTGTTTGTGTGTATGTATGTGTATGTGTGTGTAATAAATTATGGTAATTGTGGCACCTTCGGATATTGGATTATGTGAAAGGCGGATAAAACTTCAGAAATTGATTTGCTAATTTGTGCTGATCATTACACCTGCGCTGGCTGCGATATTATTTACACTTGAAGCTGCTTTAAAATAACTATGCCAAATGTTTTGAAATATATACATATGTACATATATGTTGTATTATATTATATATAAAAATATATATTATATACAATATATATAATATAATATAAACAATATACATATGTATAAATGTCGGATTGTACTCATGTTGATAAGAATAATTTCGGTTATCTGCTATTTTGTTTATTGCTGTCTGCGAAACTTCAGTTTTTATAATAAATTTGTGAGGAAATATTTGGCCGGCAGTTCGTTCAAAGTTCAATAAAATCTTGAAGTGAAGCGCAAGAAAGCATTACGTTTAAGAAATAAATAATATGTTGTAGAAAAATCATTGTTGCCACCTGTTTTAAAATTTATTTTGAAAAAAAAAATTATGGCATAAGGAAATACTAAAAAGCATTACGCTAATAAAAAATAAATAATATATTGTAAAAAACAGTGTTGCCACCTGTTTTAAAATTTATTTAAAAAAATTGGTGATATAAGGAAATACTGAAAAACATTGCGTTAAAAAAATAAATACTATACTGTAAAAAAAATCATTGTTGTCACCTGTTTTAAAATTTATGTTGAAAAAAATGTTGGCATAAAGAAAATTAAAAAGCATTACGTTCATCAAAAAAATAAATAAAGCTTAACGTTAAAAAATTTCCTTGTATATGGTTGCCACCTTTTAATTATTTTAATTTGAAATAAATTATAAAATCAATTTCCAGTGCAAGTAACTAAAATGGCTTAAGGTTGTATTCGAAAATAATATTTATTAAGCGTTGCCAACTATTTGAAAAAATCTTAATTAAAATCAAGCGACTGCAACGTACTTATATGATTTAATAATAGGGCTGAACGGTTTTGAATAATTTGTTGAAAGTTTTGCGAAACTATTGTATTCATTGTTGCCACCTGCTTTAAAATTTAAGTTGAAAGAAATTCGTGAAGTAAAAAAAATACTGAAGTAGGGGCAGAAAAGAGGTTAAATAAGGCTTAACGTTAAAAACTTTCTTTGTGTATGATTGCCACCTTTCAATTATTTTAATTAGAAATAAATTATAAAATCAAATAATCATTTGAGTGTAAGTAACTAAAAAGGATTAAGCAGCCTGCAGTTGAAAGTAAATTTTGTTAAGCGTTGCCAACTATTTGAAATATAACGAAGTTTGTAAACCACAGAAGAAAGTCAGAGGCTCTATAAAAAATATAAATAAGTGATGAAACTGACAAGCTGAGTGGATTAAGTCATGTCCGTCTGTTCGTCTATCTGTCTGTCTGTCGGTATTCTATTATACGCCAACTAGTCTCTTAGTTTTTGAGATATCAATCTGAAATTTTGCACACATCCTTTCCTCTCCAAGAAGCTGCTCATTTGTCGGAACCGCCGATATCGAACCACAATAGCATATAGCTGTCATATAAGCTGAGCCTTTGTATAGAAATTTATTTTTTGACAAGATAACTGGCACGAATTATTGAGCTACAAACTCCGCACAAATTATTCATATAGGACCATGAGGGCATATAGCTGATATACCAACTGATCGATCACTGTCAAGTCTTTTTATGAATATTATTATTTTTGGGCCAGATATCTGGCAAGAATTACCGTCAAAGGTAGAGCTACAAACTTCGAAGAAATTATTCAGATCGGACCACGAGAGCATATACCAACTGATCGATCAAAGAAAAAATCAATGTAAAGATTTTTTACTCACATTTATACGAAAAGAACTATACTTTTGCAACCAAAATTAACTTTTTTAAATTATTTCATCATCGCTTCATCGATTTGACCTACCGTACTAATTCTGTGATACATTTTTACACAAAAAACCCCGATCATAAAAAGCCGGCTCACCAAATCTATTTTTCTCTGCACTACTGAACTACTTCAGATATTACCGTTTGAGTTCTCATTCATTCTAGCAAATTCAGTCCAATATTTAGCTTATTAATAACCTATTTGTTGACAGACCAATAACAATAATAACAATAATGGCATAAGTACACATAAACGGCGCTGAAGCACGTGTTCCTAATGCTTAGTTATCTAAATTGTCAAAATAAAAAGTTTTTTTTTTCGTTTTTAAGTGTACAAATGCGGTGAACATACATATATACTATATATGTATGTGCAGTTATATAAAAAATTAATTTCCGTAGGCAAAACTTGGTGAAAAAAAAAATATTTTTTTTTGTAGATTTTGTTTAAAAAAGTATACAAAACACTTGAAATAAGTGTCAAAATGACAAGTCATACTATAGCATTTCAGCCAAGCAAGTGACAGTTAACGCGCTAACCGTGCGTTGGTTTGTTGTACATATGTATGTATGTATGTCTATATGTGTTGGTGAGAGTATTTTTTGGCAACTTAATGACTAGACAGTGCCTTAGTTTTTTTCCACAATTTTTTTCCACAATTACAATTGGCTATTGTTGAAGGTCTTTCGCCTTTCTGCGTTTGTTGAAAAGCACTTCGCCTGAGGCATTTTGTCCATGCGAGAAAATAGTAGCAAATAAAATAATTGTTTGTAATGGTTAGACATTTTCGAAATACTTTCTTCTGCATTCATTTCGCACTGCTTTGCTTTCATTTCAAAGCTTTTCAATGGCGCAAATTCGCTATGCAGACGACTTGACTTTAATGTGTGCAGAAAGTTTTATGAAATGAAATATACACACATTTTTGATTTTTAGTGGCGAGCGTCAATTAGTAACGGATTTTGTTTGCTACATTGAAATAAAAATTATTAAAAAAATAAGAAAAATGTTTAATTTCTTTTTTAATTTAGATATCGAAGTTCGATTTTCGCAGCTGAAAAAGCACGTCTGCCATTAACTAAATAAATTATTAAAATTGTATAAATCGTTAAATAAGAAAAATATGTTTTAAAAAATGTCAAATAAATTAATTTTGAAATAAAATTTCAGCTGCATAAATATTACTTCATATATGGCGTTGGGCAGCTAGTTGCATGTGCATGTTTGTGTGTTTGTGTGTCTGTCATCATTGTCAGATTTTATCATCAATGCCGTCAAGTGAATACCTTGCACTTGAATCTAAATTATTTACGCTGAAATATTTGCATACTTAATGCACACGAAACGTTTTTAAGCTGAACAAATGCACTGCAAGTGAGAGGAGTGGCGGGGAGTTGTGTTGTTGTTTTACGGCTAAGAATTGCAGCGCCAGCAAAAACAATTGCCAAGTTTGTAATGTCAGCAATATTTTTTTTGAAGTCACTTTGTTGCTGTTGTTGTTGTGGTTGCTGCTGCTCATGCCTTCGATTTGGTGTGACACTTGGCATTTTTAAAGCTTGAATTTACTGCAATTATTTAATTTGTTTGCAGAATTTGCGGCAATTTGCATTAAATATGACTTGTTGTTGCGTTTCGCTTTCAGCTTAATCATATTTTTTGCAGTTAGTGCAAATTACGTTGGCCTCTAAACCCAATGGTGGCTATTCGTCACTCGCTGTTCACCGCGTTCTCGTTCATATTTAAATGAAATGACGAATGCATGTTTGTTTCGGCGATTTTTCGGTGTACTCAAGCAGAAGTAATTGCGGCGATATGCAAGTTATTAATTCGTTTATTTTGTGTTTTTTGTTTTTTTTTTTAGAGAAAATAAAAGTTTTCCATCTACTCAAAGCTGCAGTGTGAAGGGAAGAGCATGCGAATTCGTGGAAATTTATTTGCACAAATTAGTAGTACTAATTCAAAACATTGCACACTTTCGTTTTCGCGGAAGTATAAATTTAAAACACGAATTTGTTAGAGAAACCTCTATGCTTAACCCTTATGTGGTGTCACAATCTTAGGAATTTCTTCTCAATTATGCCTGCTAATTAAATTTAGTGATGTAAATTTTAAATATATTAGTAACAACCGTTAGTGTGCAGAAATCAATCTCCAACTCAACTATCGTAGCCAGCGAATTGCTATACTCAACGAAAGTTAAGCGACACTAAAAGCGAACTCAGTTCATTAAGGGGTTAGGGATATTTAGAATTTTCAAAAAATTATTTTTTTCGGATTTTCGTTAAGTGCAATATCTTAAAAATATTCCCCGAAAATTTCACGTTGATCTGATAATTAGTTTCTGAGTTATTCGAGAAATAAGAAAGAGAGCTCAGGCACTTCAAATCGCTAGTGTGAAACTTTAAACGCTTTTTTCTCAGAACTATGTTTTTTGAATCGGTGATAACTGTAACTCGAAAACCGTTCAGTAGATTTTAATGAAATTTATACAGCTTTTAGAATACATAATAAACTCAGACCTGATCGAAGGATTTTTTTTTCGAAATTTTCGATTTTTTAAGACCAACTGTTGATTTTTTCGCAAAAATTTAGAAAAAAATTTTCTTATTTTTGTTGTTGTTTGTTATTTATTGCCATTTTTTTTAATTCTGAAAAAAAAAATTAAAACCAACGATCAGGCCCGGGATTATCTATATATAAAATTAATTTTTTTTGTCCGATTGTTTTTAGATGAATCTCCAAGGACTTAGAAGGGTCAACACAAACAACTATAACTTCGGAAATTAAACTTTTTTTTGCAATTTTCGTGACTTCAAGTCATTACATCCCATGATAATGCCACATTACTGCTTTTGTAAAATAACATGATTTAGTAGCAAAAAAAAAAAAAACATACTGAAAACTCTCATTTTTTCGTGCCTCTGACTACCCCTAACCCCTTAAACTGATTTCCTACTTATCAGGACACCACCAATTGTGATTAAAAGCGTTGCCTACTTTTCGGCGCCAATAAAATAAATCTCTCCGATTAAATAATAGTGTAGCAATTCTTAAGCTCTGTTATCTGCTCTAAAATAATAGTAAAGATCATTTTTATGTCTAATTGAAGTGATTTGCTTAGAAAACAGATATCTAAATATTTTAGGGAGTGTTTTCATAAGAAAAAAAAAATAAATAAATAAATAATAAGAACAAAAAAATAAATAAATAATAAGGACAAAATAATAATAAAGAATCATGAACTAATTTACAAATATTAATTTAGTTGCATTTTCGATTTTACATTAAATTTTTATTTTATTTATATGATATTTTTTTATTTTATTTTATTTTTATTTTTATTTTTACCAAATATTATTTCCACAGATTTTGAAAACAACATACACTAACACAATTTCATATTTGCTAGAAAAATATTTCAATATTATCTAGTATATTGTTTTATTATTTATTAATTAATTTATATTCTGCTTATTTATTCAAAACTACTTTCCTTTCCCTTTTATATAATTGTTTTGTTTTTATTTTACTTATTTTTTTCCTTTCGCCAAACTTCACACCTTCATCTTATTAATTATTCTAAGCTTTTATAACCGGACTATATGCAGACACACACACATACATATGTTAAGATCAACAAATGGCCCGTTTTGGTGTTTACATGAAATAAATAACTTTTGTTGTAGACAATTTGATAAATCTGTTTTTGTTTTTTCGAACGTACGAAAGGCTCTGCAGATTAGCATATTGAATATTATATTAAATGAGCCTCAAGTAACATTCTACTTCACATTAAAATCATTTTGATTATATTATAAGGTGAAGCGCGACGGCAGCAGCACGCGGCACAGAACAAAAAAAGAAAAACAAAAACAATGTTAAAATACTAGTTAGAATAAAAAGTAAATCTTGATATTTTCTATGAACCGGTTCGGCTTGTAGTCGGAAACTGCACTCATCGCGCGTTTGAACTAAAAAGTTTGTACAAAAAACTGGCATATAGACACACATTTGGTCTGCAGCTACGTGGTTATGTTGGTCAAGCGAAATTTATTTTTTTTTTTAATTTTTTATAAATTATTTTTATTCTTTATGCATACATACACAAGCAGTTGGGCCTGTGTAAACCAAGAATTTTACACATTTTTTTATTTTTCAATGTTTTCAATGTCAGCGCACGGTCTTGCGATGGCATCATCTGGCAATGTCAGCAGCTGAACTTGAACAAGTTTTATATTTTATATTCATTTAGAATGCTTCATGTAATAAAAAATTATAGTTGTAAAACTTTAGTGATGTAACATTCATAATTTGTATGTAGTAGGCATTGCGTCGAATGTGTGAAATCTAGAAAATGGCATTAAGTTTTATTTACATGACGTTAGGAAGTGTTCTTAGCACTTTGAGGGGTTTTATAAAATATTTTCCTCTACTCGTATTTTAATAAAGGTTTGTCGAAAAAGTCTTTTCGTATTTCTAATCAAACGTCAACTTATTTTTTTTTTTTATATTTACTTGTATAATGAACTTTTAGCTATTTTGCCGCTTGAGACATTAATCCATCAGTGTAAAACTTTTCTGGGTCAGGGCTATATTGTGTATGCAACAAAACTTCCCAGCCAAGCTCTCCCAGTTTTTGCTGAGTCATCAAAGATGTGTGTGGTCTGGCGTTGTCCTTTCTGTTGATCAGTTCTGGCTGTTTTTTTTCGATTGCTTGCTTCAATCTCATCAGTTGTTGACAGTAAAATGTAGAATCAATCGTCCGACCAGGCTGGCGCTGTTCATGGTGGATTATTTCTTTCCAATTCCACCAAACACTCAACATAACCTGTCGAGACGTCAATACTGGCTTTGCGACCATTTGTTGAGCTTCACCACGCTGGACCATGATCTTTTTCGCACATTATTGTCACATTTGATCCACTTTTCGTCTCCTGTTTCTATTCGCTTCAGATATGGTTAGATTTCATTTCGTTTCAACAAAGAATCGCAGATGTCAATTCGGCACATTAAATTTTTCACAGACAATTCACGTGGTACCCAAACAACAAGCTTCTTTTTTGTACCCAGCTCTTTTTAAATGGTTCAAAACAGTTTGTTGATGAAAGTTAAGCTCCTTACCGATGGCATGGCTGCTTATGTGACGGTCCTGACCAATCTTTTCCTTAATTTAATCGATTTTTTCAACGATAGGTCGACCAGAGCGAGGTGCATCTTTCACATCGAAATTTCCAGAACGAAAGCAAGCGAACCAACACGAACTGATACAGCATCGTCTCTATAAACTTCACAAATTTCATTGGTGGCATTCTTCCCTTTTTTATATAAAAATTTCAAAAAATTTCAAAATATAGCGAATTTCTTTATTATTTTAACTAATTTTTAAGCAGCTGTAACTTTTTTTCAACTTCCCCGAATTTAATTTTTTTTTTGTGAAATGAGGCTTAAAATCTCACCTTTTCAACACTATATGGTATGACACAAAGTGCTTGGTAGCACTGGATATATACGACTGCAACGACATCTATTGACAAAATACGAAAAGACTTTTTCGACTTCCCATTATTTGGTCTCAAAGAAGGAAAATTTTTTTTTGCAAGAAAAAAATTTTGAATGTAAACTTTTCATGAAATGACAAATAATAATATATATGTATGTATTAATGGTGATCGTGACGAGCTGAGTCGATTTAGCCATGTCCGTTTGTAAATACGCCAACTAGTTCTCCACTTTTTGATCCTTCGCTTAGCTTGCCAAATAATTATACACACCAACCAAAAAGTGCAGCGTAATCAACAGCCGCGATTTGTTTATAAAAATATTATATTTGAATAATGAAGAGCAAAATAAAAAAAATCTGCTGCCTATGCGCAAATGTTTAGCGTACACAAGTCTATTTACTTGTCTGATTGAGCGGATTGCTTTGTTTGCAAATGAAATGAAAAGGAAATGATTGATGGCAAGACATATGGACAGTTATAAGCGAAAAGCTACTTTTATTATAATAATTCGAAACCTTTGCACTCTTCCCCTGCTGATTTTGTATGTGTAAATGTATGTCTGTATGTCTTCATGTTTAAGCTTCGAATTATCACCGCTTTCTTGCGTCACGAAAGCAACGATTTATGTAAATAAATTCAAAAGCGCGAATTATGTGCAAATAGCGGTATATATGTTTATGTATGTGCGCTTTGAATGAAAACACCAAATGTCAATATGTTTATCAGTCTATAATAAAGCAAATATAAACTAATTATATACCCATATTTAATTAGAATAATTTGAAAAGGTAAACTAAGGAAAAGAGTTAGCAATATATAAATCTAAGAAATGTGAAACAGAAGTTGCTACACATACAGGAAATATTTAGAATTCTGTATAATGAAGCTAGTTTTGAATTTTTAAATAGGTGAAGTTATTGTGATTAACAAATGGCACATAACTAACCCAATATATGTATGCTTATATGCTTGGCATGAATATACATAATAATATAAAAATCTAGAAATACACGTATACTTTCAAATATACTTGGAAACATAACCTCTTAGTCTTTAAAAGAAGAAGAAGCCTTTAAAACTACTTATTATGCAAATTATCGTAAAAGAAACCCCTGAGTGTTGATACGCTTAAAGAAAACATACTATTTTACAGTTTTGACATTGAAAAATTTTTATCGTCACCTAAAATGCAAAATAACGTAACATCACTTTTCATAAGTTTACATGCGAAAGAAAAACGTTATAATAGAAATCACTCATATTGAAGCAAAATTTGAGTTTTGGCTACAAGATGGTTATATTTTGAGGTTATATTTTGGTTATCATAAACTCATATTGAAATAAAATTTGAATTTTGATTATAAAATGGTTATATTTTGGCTACAAAATGGTTATATTTTGGTTATTATATCTGCCAGCGATTTTCAATTTTTTTTTTTTGAAACTTTAAGTGACGTTATATAGTTTTTTTTAAAACATTCTTTGATATATTTCTTAAACATTTTAGAAAACAAAAACGAAACTCCACAGAAAAACTACACCAAATAAAGCTAAAGTAAGAATTTCGACATTAAAGTTGCTCCGCCAAATAATTTCGTACATTTGAGCGTATTTGTAAGATTTGTTTGACTTGGTACAATCCGCTTCAAAAATATTTTGCGTTTTTCTCCAAACGTTTTCGGTGAGAAAAATTTCTCAAAACCGCTTAACTCCGCTTGAAATGTTCATCCAACCTTTTTGAATATATTTGTTAGGTAATCATCGGAGACATAAGTTTTTCGATGATAATTTCGATTTTTCAAACCATTTCGAAATGCAAATTTTTTCACAAAACTAACTTTTTGGGAAGCGACCATTTTATGGGAATCAAAATCTTAACTAGTTCTTCGAACATTACTAGTACTTCGAACATTACTAGTCCTTCGAACATTACTAGTTCTTCGAACATTACTAGTCCTTCGAACATTACTAGTTCTTCGATCATTACTAGTTCTTCGAACATTACTAGTCCTTCGAACATTACTAGTACTTCAAACATTACTAGTCCTTCGAACATTACTAGTTCTTCGAACATTACTAGTCCTTCGAACATTACTAGTTCTTCGATCATTACTAGTCCTTCGAATACTACTAGTCCTTCGATCATTACTGGTAGTGATAATTTGTAAAAATATTTTTTTTTTTGTTTTTGAATTTTGCGTGGCTTCTTCTAGAGATCGGCTACGGTATCAAGGGTATACGAAAATTTTGAAAATGAATCTACGATTATTAAAATACATTAAATTCTGTAAATGCTCATTATTTTTATTTATTTTTTAAATAAAATGCCTCTTCAAAAAAGAAGAAAACGTTTTTTAGACTTGCATGTGGATATAATGCTTTAAAAGAGCAACTATGAATCGGTTAAATATTAAAAAAATTAAATATTTTATACAGGCAACAACTCTTTCAGAAACATCCATACTTCAAAGCAACACATACATATGTAGATTTAAATTATTTTTTATTATTTTTTTTTATATTATTTTTTGTTATATTATTTTTTTTTTATTATTTTTTTTATATTATTTGTTTTATAAGAACATTTTTGAATTTTAAAATTTTTTTTTAAGAACTTTTTTGAAATTTTGAAATTTTTTATAAGTTTTTTTTTAAATTATTTTACCTCCAAATACTGTAGTTTAAATGGCTTTATCAATACTGAAAGTATATACATACATGTAATATACCATAAAAATTAATTTTTGTATTTTTTATTTTTTACATTAATTTGTTTATTTATTTTTGTATTTCTCTTCATTGTTTTGATCACCTTATTATTATTATTTATTTTTATTAACATTTGTAGCTGTCTAGCCATCAATTGCGCAGCCGAATCAAGTTTAAGCGCTTATTAGGTTATACACATATAAGGAGGCGCGTTCGTAAATATTTGTGTGTGTGTGTGCATACGTCATTTACCAAACATTGCAGCACAACATTTTTCTTTTTTCAATTTCCATCATTTTTGGAGATTGCATTTTTTTAAAATACTCAATACATATTTAAGTATGTATGTATATCTCTCTTTTCTCATTGTATGCCGCCCGTAAGTGGTGTCTGCCGGTTGGGGCACAAGCTGCTACACTTGGCTGCGTTAATAATTCCCAGTTGCAGACGTTTAGTTGTGAATTGCCGCTTTTTATTTTTATAATTTTTTTTTTTAATTTTTTTTTTAATTTGTTTTTTTTTTTTATTTTTTTTTTTATTTTTTTTTTATTTTATTTTTTTTTTTTAGTTTTTTCGCATTTGAAAACAAAAAAATATATAAATATAAAAAGTCAACTAAAAACAAGTAAGGAAGAGCTAAGTTCGGGTATAACCGCATATCTTATGCTCTTGCGACATGCAAGGATTGAAGCCAGGAAATTAAATACCTTCAAGTACAGGGTAGGCCATTTAAAGTTGGCCCATCTGGCAACGCTGTAACTTTTAACAGCGCTGACAAATCGGCTAATGTCATACCGCGTTAGAAGCGTCATTCGAAGACAATTTATACCATGGAACAGGACACTCCAAAAGAACGCGCTGAAATTGTTCAGCTTTATATTCAAAATAACTTTTCAATTGTGTTAACTCAACGTGCGTTTCGCAAAAAAATAAAGTGAAAAGTGCTCCAGTTAAGAACACAATTAAGTCTTTATACGCAAAATTTGTGAACACCAGTAATCTCAGTAATGCCAGTCATGCATCCAGACAACGCACAAGACGTTCTGATGAAAATATCGAAGCTGTACGAGCCAGTATTGAGGAGACTCCATCGACATCGAGTTATCGCCGCTCTCAGGAATTAGACATCTCTCGCACCACTCTCCGACGCATAATTCATAAAGATTTGAAGATGTTTCCATATAAAATTCAAATGGCACAAAAACTAAACCCAGCTGATTATCCGCGACGCCTTAATTTTGGCAAACAAACAAATGGGTCAACTTTAAATGGCCTACCCTGTACATAAGGTTTGTTAGTTATATGAGGTCTAGGGCTAGTTTTCACTTTATGAATGCCACATTCCAAATTTGGTTGAAATCGGTCGGGCGGATATCGAGATATATATGTCAGTTTATGTGAAACAACCGTTAGCTGAACAAAACTATTATACTCTGTAGCAACATGTTGCAAGAGCATAAAAATCAAGTAAATGTGTCACAAAGGAGATGGCTGCAAAATAAAATTTGAAATTGAAAAAAATAAATAAATAACAGCCAAAGCAGAAAATGCTATTTGACATTTAGACAATAACAATGTGGCTGTGCCTGCGGCTGCGGTTTGCTGTCGCCTATTTGGTTTTGGCCAAGCTGACTTCAGCCTATAATTTGTTTGTCAGCTGTACGAGTGTATTACAGTTGTGGCGCTTCAAATCTGCATACACTTACATGCAGCTTCCAAATATAGCGACTTATAACTGGAGAGCTATGTGTGGAGACACTTTGTAAGCGTGCTGGTGTATATACTCATATAAATATGTATCTAAGCATTTTTATACCGAAGAGTGATTTTATCTTTATTTTGCCTAAAGTAGTTGAAGAGTTGTCTTTTTTTTTCGTGTTTTCTTTTTGTATTTTATTTACTTCACTTGTCGCCTTTCCATTTATTTATTATCCGTTAGTGAGTTTACGCAAACGTCTCGGCATTTGTTGTGCAGATTTATGTGTGAATTATTTGATTTTCATAAATTCGTGAATTCACACACGCTGCGCACATACACACTTACATACATATGTATGAACGTTTTACAATTTCGATTTTGCAACGGTTTATATGTTTGCTGTTAAGTCGCAAATTGTGTTATTGATTTAAATATTTATTTTGGCACTAAAATTTACTCATTGCTCTTTTTTTCTTTTTAAGTTAAGTTAATATTGGAAAATAAAAATAAATAAATAGAATAAAAAGAAATAAAATAAAAATAGAATAAAAAAAAAATAAAAAGAAATAATAAAAAAAAAAATAAACGACAAAAATACTCAAAAAAAAGATAAAAAATATGTACACATAAAAAAAAAAACAAAAATATACAAAAAATAAAAAAAAAAATATACAAAAAAAAATAAAAATATACAAAAAAAGGAGCCCAAAAAATAGAACAATGAAAGAAAAAACCCCCAAAAAAAAACAAATTACAAAAACAAGAAAAAACGATTATTGAGGTTGTACCGAAGCTGTAATACCTTCAAAAATGAAAAAGTTTTCCATACACGAACTTGACTTTGATCGTTCATATATACATATACATATGTACATATTTTATAGGGTCTATAGAGATTATTCGTTTTGCCTTCTATTCCGGGTATAAAACCAAAAATTTATTAGTGAGTCATATGATAACACATCACATCACTTGATAGCCTATCACTTCGTATCATATGCGCCAAGGACCACCAACTGACCCAGCTACCAGCGTTTCTTATATAGTGCCAGTGCTGAGTATTGACGCCAAGACATTCAGAACAAGTCATACGATAACACATCACATCACTTGATATCCCTTCATATCATATGACACCACTGGCCACTAGCTGAACCCAGCTATCAGCGTTTCTTATATAGCACTAGGGCTGAGCATTGTCGTCAAGGCAATCAAAACAAGTCATTTAATGAAACGTCACATTACTTGATTGCCTATCGCTTCGTATCATATGACGCCACTGACCACCATTTGAACCCAGTTGCCAGCGTTTCTTATATAGTGCCAGGGCTGAAGGCTGCCGCCAAGGCAAAAATAAATCATATGACAAAATGTCACATCATATGATTAGTTATCATTTCGTTATATACCACACCACTGCTCTCATTCCCTGAGAATATTTACATATTTTATTGTAATTAAAACATTAAAAAAATCTAACATTTCGTCACTTAAAATGCAAAATAAAGTAACATCATATTTTATAGGTTTACATGCAAAGGAAAAACAGTATAATTAAACCACTCATTTTGAAAGAAAATTTGGGTTTTGTTTATAAAATAGTTATATGTTGGTTATCTGAGGGCAGAATTTAAAATTTAAGATTTTACATATATAATATGATATAGTGAGTCGTAAGCTATAAAAAATTCAATTTCTATTTTTTTGATGATAAGTTGTTTTGCATTTCGGATGACGATATAGAGGCGAACTTGAGATTATAAAAATTTCAATTTAATATATCCATCATTAAGTTTTATTTCTCTTCATTTCATTAAATCTATCGTCAGTACTAAATTTCGAAAATATGCAATTTTTTTTTTTACTTTTTGCTTTTGTTAGACAAATTCGTTTAGAGATACAAAAAATAAATAAGTTTATTTAAGGGGTTAATTCGAGCGAAAAAAAGCGTATTTTCAATCAATATTTATTTCTTTGTATAATTATAGCATAATTATATGATATTTAAAGAATATTCTGTGAAAGTTTCATAGAAAAATATTAAAAATGAGCCGGTGACAGAGAATCTTCGCAAATGTTCCAAAAAAAAAATTGATTCGCGGTGAACCGCATAACTCATGACTGGATCATGTGAAAAAACCCAAATTGATTTGATTAGTTGATAAGTTTCCTCAGGGAACACTGTCGAGTTTTTTTTTCTTTTAATGATTTTTCACACAATTTATGCAAAGGAAGACTGTGCAAAATTTCAAAAGGATCGGTTCAGTAGATTTTGAGCTACAGAGTTCACCGGCTTCGAAAAAGTGAAGTGTGAGAAAAACACGTTTAAAGTTTCACAGCCGCTCACAATCAAATCGAAGGGCGGAGACTTGCAAGTATATCTCTCCGTCATATTTTGCTTAATTGCTCTCAAATTCTCACAGAATAATCTTAAAATATTGGACATTAATATAAAATAAAAAATAAGAAATGCAAAAAATAAAAATAAAAATTAAAAAATGCAAAAAATAAAAATAAAAAATGCAAAATGCAAAAAAAAAAATAAAAAATAAAAAATGCAAAAAAAAAAAAAATAAAAAATAAAAAATGCAAAAAAAAAAAAAATAAAAAATGGCAAAAATAAAAAAATACTTTACTACCCCCTTAAGGGATCGTCTCAGTGTAAAATTTTCGAGAAATCGATTTTTTTGTTGCATTATCGCACTGTAATATACATTCTTTCAAATTTTTAAATCAAAATTCAAATTATTACGGTTGCTACAGCGTTTATTGTAGAAAAGGAACAGAGTGCGGAACATAGCGACACCAATCTTTAAACGCGTTTTACTCAAAATTGCGTTTTTTAAAACGGTTTCCACTCTCAAAAGAAGAGTTTTGAAGATATTGATATAGATTCAATTGATTATTGGTTCTTCTTCTACAACTATAAACGCTTAAGCGGTGTCTACCGCAATAAAGAAGAAGAAGAAGAAGAATGGTTCTTATAATTATATAAAATCGAATTTCCGATTTAAAATCCATTGCGCCCTTGTTTCAAAGCGTTTTTAAGAAGTTTCTATTGTTGTGAAGGACCACCATAGACGCTCATTATAAAAAATAGACGCCCTTAGTAAAATAAAAAATAAAAAAAAAACCGTCATATGTTCAATGGCTTTACATTTCCTATTAATTACATGTCTGATTAATTAAATAAACGCTTAGTGGCACATAATGCATCATGCATGTTATAATAAGGCACGAGCTTTACTTTAAATCGTTAACCTTACACTTTGTATGCATATAACTTGTACATATGTATGTATGTAGTATATACGTAAATGTGTACAAGCTAAAAATGATTACTTTTATTGACCGTACAATAGACTTAATTGCATTTATTGTTCTACGGCGATTACCTTTTTATAGCTGCTTAGCGAATTAAAGTGATTAATGTAATATTTTGTTGCAATATGTGTGCTTTTTATTGTTGTTCTTGCGTTTTTAATACGTCAAAATCAAACATATGCCAAGCTTTTCAAGTACAATAACAATTTTTGCATGAAAAAAAAATAAATTAAAAAATAAAAATAAAAAAAAAAATATAAAAAAAGAATAAAAAAAAAAACTTTACCGCTTTACAGCCAATAATTTCCACTTATTTACAGTTATTAAATTAAATTTTGCTGATCACTGCCGCTCTGCTTATTGTTGTTTTATTATTATAACGCTTTTCGCAATTTTACTGTGCACTAACGGTAGTGTGTAAAAATAATTTGCTGCCTATCAGTTGGCGATGACTGCTTGACACTTAATGACACTTTGATTTGTTTACTATTACTTTTTAGTAGTTTGTTGATTTTTCTTGTCACTTGCAATAATTTTTGTTGTATTTGTATGCTTTATTTTTATGCACTTTTTCAACTATTATGATTTGTTTTTGTTTTTACAACCGCGGAGTGCTTGCTTTTTTCGCTTATCTGCGTGGCATTTGAACTTTTATTATGAGGACGCGCGTGAAATGTCACGTTTGCCAAAGAAAAACAAACGGAAAACACGCGCACACACAAAAGATTTAAGGCACAAACTCGTATTGTGTAGTGAGCGCAGGTTTTTCCTCCAATCACTGTTGTTGTAGCACTACAAAAATGCAGCTCAGACAAGTGCTTGCCTCAATTGATCGCAGAATTTATTGATTTTTGGAAACTGCCAAGAATTCTCAACCACCAAATGCATGCAAATATTATTCCGCACACACACAAACACACACTTGCATACATATGTAAGGCATGGACGAGGTGTGCAAATTAATGCGATAGAATTTGTGCCAGTTTAATTAAATCGTACACGCTTGCTTTGCATTTGATTATTTATTTGCGCTTTTTGAACAATTTACATGGCAATTTTTGTTGTTAATGTTTGTAAAACACAAGCTCGAACACAAATAGCAACAAACAACAAACGTAAATATCATGGCATTCGAAGAGGCGAGCAAGCGTAAATTATCATACCAATCGACATTCGACTAACTAACTGAACTGGCTACCACAACGGCTGTTTGGATTTTGTTGCTTTAATAATTTTTATTTGCTTTTTTGTTTTTTGCTTATTCGGTTTTATTGAATTATATACATATACGTATTTGATGGTGTTGACAGCGCGAGTTGAACGCGTTGCGAAGCCGAGAATTTGAAAAATGTGCGCGCGGCAAAGTCTGGAATGAAACTGAAACTGAAAGCAAGAGTTCAGCGCACAGCAGCTGTGAGTGCGCGAGCGAGCGCCGTCAACGGCGTGCAGTGCGCGCAGCTGTGCTGTCAAGCGCTGCTCGTGAAAAGCTTGCTTGGCTGGCCGGTGGCTGCCAGCTGGTTTTTCGACTGAGCGCCTAACTGGCTGCTCGATCATGCCGCGCGCTACAACTATGTTTGTTGTTGTTGGTGCTGCTGCGTCGGCGCTGTGCCGAAAAGCCTGCGATGTGTATGCGTTTTCGCGCGGAGCGTGTTTTTTTGGCGAGCGCCAAAGCGTTGGCACGCCGAGCAAGTGAGCGCCGCACACTCACAACTCACAGCTCACAGCTGCTTGACAGCTGCCACTGACTGTGGCAACACAGAGCGCGTCGCGCGTCACGCCGCGCTGCTAAATATTTGTGTTATTATTATGGTTTTTTACGACTATTTCTTGTTTATGTGTGTGTGTTGCTTCTGTGCTTGCTTGCATTTTTTCGCTGGCTGCGCGCATAACTTAAATGTCTCAGACTAGCTAGTTCGCAGTCGCATTGGCAGCTACAGGCATTTATTGGTGGCAGAAACTGCACCCAGTGCAACAGCAACACACGTAGCAGCGGCAAAGACAAAAAAGCAACAACAACAACAACAACTACAGCAACAACTACGTGGACATCATAACTCCTCGTAAAAATGCAAGCTACAGGTAAATAGTATTTCGTTGCTAAAGCAGTGCATTTGTGTGCGCGCGTGTGTGTGGTTTTGTATTGACAGTGACTTGTTGCCGCGTTGATTGATTCGATTTCGTGGCGTAGACAAAAAGTGCACAAAAATTGTAAAGCAAATCATCTGCGCTGCTGCTATCACCCGTTATTGCGGCAGCTGATAATTTGCGCAGGCGATTTTAAACTTTTCTCTTCTTCTTCTTCTTTTTCGACTTGTGCAAAGCGATTAAATTAATAGTGAGAAAGTGGTTATGGCGCACGTGCGACTTCACAAATACAAATACAAGCGCATTTCGTTGGGGGTTTTGTTTCATATACAGGCCTTTATATTTTTCGGTCAATCGTTGGGTGGTCCGGTGTGTATGCGTAGGCTTTCATGACCGCAGAAAATTACAAATTTGTATGAATGTCTTAATGGCATGGGAAATACATGTCTACTAAATTGTTTTTGTTTTGAAATGAAACTTATTTGGACTGCAACGAAATTGCGTTACGCAACAAAATTTCGTCACATCGGTCTAGAAACCACATTTCTAAACAATTTTCTTTTTCGAAGCGGACATAATTAGACTGCAACGAAATTGCGTTACGCAACAAAATTCCGTCACAATATCATAAGCCAACCACTGTAGGCTTAACCAAATATGGCAGCATACCCACGACTAGAACCCTCCTAGCAATCTGTCACTGAAAAAAATTTAGTCTAGAATAATGTCGAGATGTCTGGCACTACAGAAAAGTTGGAAATAAATTTCTTCACTTTTTTGACTGTTTCGAATTTTTTTTTATTAAATATTAAAAAAGTACATTTGGGAATATGGATAGTTCCAGACAAAGACAAAGACTCTCTAAAATTTTTAGCTAAAACGGTCCAGGAGAACCTGAGTAATCGTGGGTATCGTTTTGCAAAAAACCGTTCCAAGCAAAAACCATATATCTTCAAATAAAAATTTAAGTTTTAAAAATCCTCTTGAAAACATATTCCTAAATAGTTAAACTTTGAAAATATAAAAACAAAAATAGATTTTTTTTATTTCTTTGCTAAAACTGCCCCTTACCTCTACTCTTTTTATTTTTTTAAATTAGAAATACAGTTGTGAATTATCATTACCCAACAAACAAATAATATGTTTTTAACGCTTCGAGAAAGCTACATATACAAAAACAACAAAAAAGTGTAAACACTTATTGTTATTTATTTATGGTAAATTAGTGTTTATTTAGTTGTTGCTTCAATTGTCTTTTCAATTATTATCTTTAGCAGTTGTTAGCGCGTGAATGAAATTTGCGAAACTTTGTTTATTTACATTTAAGCCGCTGACATTTTTATTTTATTTTTTTTATGGATAAAGCAAGTGTTCACGAAATAAAATTTATATTTGGAAAATTTCCATTTTTATATTTCTTGATTTTAACTCAACTGCTTACATTTCATTTATTAATATTAAATAAATATGGCGAATTTAATATGTTGTTTTCGAAATCCTGTTTACGCTTCCATTGTCTTTGTGAATTTATTTTTCAACTCATTTGCTCACACCTTTAATTGGCTACGCTTTTGTATCGAAATAAGAACTCTAAATATAGAAGTTAATAAATTATTACTCCAGACTGTATTTTGGAGGCAGATGCTGTATAAGTGATGCTATTAATATGCCCGTGCTGGTAAGTTTCTTTTTCTTCAATATTAATGACGGTAGAGAGAACCAAAATGTTTAACTTTTATTAGTGTTGAGCATTGTTGGTACCGAAAATATGTATACAAAGGCAGATTAGCTCAACGGTATCGCTACTTTTACTGTTATGTCTACTGAAACTGTAAAAATAACGATACTAAGTACCGTGGATCCAAAACATAACTCAGTACATAAAGTATGTATCGATACTTGGCACTGAGGAATCAAAACCAAGCTCGTTGCACAGTAAAGTTTGAACTTAAAAGAAATCAGATCATAAAAAAACATGCATATCCCCGATGCTTGCACCCAAACGCTCTCCAAAGTACTCGAGACTAATTTCGAAATGAAAACTTGGCGCATATTTCTAATTTTAAACTTTCATATGATCAGGTGGCAACCTTCCACTTTTTTAAAACCCCAACTTTATCAGCTGCTAATTGTGGAATTTTTAACTTTTTAAGTTTTTAATTTTTTCCTGTCTCTTTGTAATGTTGATAGGTTAGTTTAGATTAATCTGGTAGGCCAATAAGTCAGGATGCCTGCGCTTGACACGAATTTTAACATACTCTGCGGCCTCACTATAGATACCTCCTCCAGTGACTAGTTAGTATTCCCATCATGTTCCTACAGTCTCTTCTATCGAGTGCCAAGAGGAATTTTGTATAGTTCCGTTTTACCGTTGTGTACATGATTTTTGCAGTTTTACCACTAGGCAGTTCATTTCATTCCTCTTGATACTATCGCCCTGCTTCCTAAGGCACTTCCGGCCGATATGCGAAACGAGGTTACTAACTTGATTGCTGATTGGCTGTCTTCGTAGATGTTGACTTTGGAATTGCCTGCAGATGCATTAGAGGCCACCTCCGCGGCTTTCGCAATAGCAAAGACCTCAGCTTGAAATATACTGCATCTGGCCCAGCAACTTAAAAGGTTGCTTTATGCTCAACTCGGGGCAGTACATTTCCGCACAAACTCCATCGTCCATTTTGGAGTCATCCTTATAAATGTTTAGAGTGTCGAACGTAGTTAACATACCTTTACGCCAGCAATCTTTCTCTATGTGCTTCCACAATAGTTTGCTGTCCAAGACCACCCCAAGATGCTTGGTGCGGTCCTTCAGAGAGAGTTGTGTCCCATTTATCGAAGGGAACCTCCATAGAGGAATTTTGTGCTTGCGATGCCCACTTCTGGACTGTACTGAGTGTGGTGATCATAATACTTAACCGTTATTAGGATAGCAATGCCGTCTGCAAATGCCACTATCTTAGCGGCCTTGCCTTCCATGTTCCTTAGCAGCTTGTTCAACACTAATGTCCATAGAGGCGGAGATAGCACTCCACCTTGCGGAGTCCATTTATAAATTTCCTTTGTTATTTTAATATCATTACATTCTCTTATCCGTTTACAGGTCAAAAGGCTTCTGATCCCGCGTTGTATAGCAGGATCAACACCTATTGACTGCTTACTGTTCAGAATAGATTTCGTAGAGACGTTGTTGAGCGCTGCAGAAATGTCCAGGAATGCTCCAAGAGCCTACTCCTTATATTCAAGAGCTCTTTCGATATTAAATACCAGTGTATGGAGTGAAGTCTCTACTGATCTGTTCTTGGTATATGCGTGTTGCGCCTTGAACAAGCTTCTAGGAAGCACTGCGTCCCTAATGTGATGTAAATTTCTTTACCTCAAGAACATTTATATTATTTCTTGCACAAATTTCGTCTAATCTTGCGCTCAGCATTCTCATAAACATTGTAAAACTTCATGGTAAAGAAGTCGCTCTGAAACTATTCAGTACTTTAAACAGCACCCGTCTATTAAAAGTATTTAACAAACCATACCATGTTATTCCTTCCTCAAAAGTACATTAAGTATAAAAAAGCAGTAGAAATAGATTTGCTTATAAATTTAATAACGAGTATTAATTATCTTAAAAAAACAAAACAAAACAAAAAAAAAACAGGCTTTAGAAAGCGTAAGTAACCGGTTCATCCAGCTGAAAATTCCCTTAAACGTGTGAATTTATGGCAAAATCTTCGTAAAAATGTTTAGCAAAAAATCGACTCGCCACTATAAATCAAGTTCTCTGAATAGAATATATGCGCATGTGTCAGTTTTAATACTTTTATTATGCAAAATCAGCGCCATAAAGAAGGGCTCTAAAAGCGTTGAATAAATAAGCGTGATAAATTATTGCTATAATTAATATTTCTCAACTTACGAGTATGTTTAGAGCACTGTTTTAGGGGTACCTATAAACAATTTACAACACCTTTTGTTCGAGGTTTGTTGCACTCAAGGGCTTAAGCTTGAATTCGTTGATTTTCGAACGCAGTATTGAATATTTGAGTTAGAATGTTTAAAAGGAGATATGATTTACGTTAAACTGCAATAAATTGTAATAATTATTAAATATTTGCATTAATTATTTAAAATTTTTTTATATTATAAATTAACTTTTTTAATAATTTTTTTTTAATTTTTATTGAATATTTGCATATATTTATTTAATTTTTTTAGACCATAAATTTAATTTTTTTGTCATTTTAATTTTTTTTTGTTGTGAAATTTGAACACAGCTTGCTTTCGAGTTTAACGCAAGTCAAACATTTATTGTAATCCCGGCTTTATCAGACATGACAAAAAATAATTATTAATGTTATTAACTGACAGTTCTTTCAAAATTAAGTTTAGCACTTTTATTTTTGAAACTAATATTAATTTTTTTTTAACAAATTTTTAAAATTTTTTACACAAAATTTCGTTTTATATATTCTTAATTTGTTTCATTAACTTTGTAGCATATCCTTTTCGTGCTAATAATCTCACTCACACACGATCTCGTCACCATTTTTTCGTAATTTTCCACGGCACCTTTCTTAACGCTCACTAATCGGCGACTAAACACCGTTCGCACTTGTCGTCGGGCTTTTTGTGCGTCTCACAAGTCAATTTATTTTAATTTCGATTTCATTTAAATGTCACTGTAAATTTGTTAGCAAATAAGCTGGCAACATTTTGTGTACATATTTGCTCGCCTATTGCATATTTGCCCTACACCTGAGTCCACTTGCTACAAGGTGTTTTTTTGTTTTTTTTTTTTGGTTTTTGTAAGGAGTGGCTTTTGACATAAAACGCTTGCCATTGAAAGCCCCGTTGATAAGAACCGATAATGCAGATACTAAAAATGAAAGGAGACAAATATACCTATTTATTTATGTTGTAATATTAAAGAAATAACAACAATATGTAGTATATGCTGACGCCATTTCCGTTGTGTTTCAGAAATTCCAATTTATACTTAAAATGTACTTGGCTTATATTTTAAAAAGATTAACTGTGTCTATGCTCGAAATGAATTATCTGCTGGCGAAAAACCCGCACTTTTTGTTCAAAAATATTTGCCGCCTTTTTTGTTTTGTTTCAATGATGTGGCTGTCTCTGTTATACTACTGTACCCAAAAAAATAATGTGACATTCTATTTATTTTGAAAATTCTTTATTTATTCTTCCAAATCAATTTCATCCCCTTCAAAGTAAACCCTTCCCGATGCAATGCTTTTAAGCCAACGGATTTTCCAATCTTCGAAACACTGGTTTTAGTCACTTTCCGGAATGGCCTTCAGTTCCGTCAATATAATTTTTGATAATAATTTCGTTTTTTCGGAAGCCGCCATTTTGTCAAATTTTAAAATTTTTTACTAATTATTCGAAAATCACCTGTCATACAAAGAGTGATCCATTTCAAGGTTCACTTCTTTTTTTTAAAGAAAAAACACAGGAACTTCAAATTTAATGGGGAATATTTATTATCATTCGAAAGAACATTCTTTGGCATTTATTTTTTGAAGAGTATGTGTTTCAAATGTCGTTGTGTCTAATTTTCGATGACTGGTTCGAGCATTTCGACTGGTAACTGGCGAAAGGCACGCGTGTTGTTTTACTCCAAGGCCTGAATCGAGGTACGATTGTTCGCATAGACTTTCGATTTTACTTATCCCCACAGGAATAAGTCTAACGGTGTGATATCAGACGATCTTGGTGGCTAATCGACCGGCCTAAAACGTGAAATTATCTGCTCACCGAAATTTTCTCTCTTTTTGAAACCAAATGTCGCCGAGATAACGAGCTTCAATTTAAGACATAAAATCGTCGGTTCTTATGGCGCGATAATGGTTACCATTGACGGTTACGTTCTCATCGGCATCATTTTTGAAGAAATATGGACTAATGATTTCACCGGGCCACAAATCACACCGAAGCGCTGTTTTTTCTGGATGAAATGGCAGCTCTTAAATCTGTTCAGATTCTCTCTTGTCCCAAATGAGACAATTTTGCTTGTTTACTTAACCATCGAGCCAAAAATGCGCCTCATCGCTGAACAAAATTCGATTCGATCGCGTCGGATCTTCTTAGAACTTTTCAAGAGCCCATAGAGCGAAGCGATGTCGCTTTGTAAGGTCGAGCAGCTTTAGTTCTTGCACAAGCTGTATTTTCAATCGGCTCTGCATGGTCTTCGTGTACACTCTCAGCTATGTCTGCTATATTTTTTTCACTGCGTACTGGAAGTGGTCTAATCGGTCGAATATTATTCAGTAATGAATGCTTGGTCTTAAAATGGGTGATGGTGTTGCGAATAGTACGCTCAGTAGGCGGATTATGTTGACCATGAATTGAACGAAGCGCGCAAGATACAACGTGAAATTTCGTAATAAAGTTGAACGATTTGTTAAAGCTGTTCGGGCCTAAATTTTAATAATAAAATGCCAAACAATACTGAATTAAAATAACATGACAACTCGACAGGACTTGTCAAAAAAAGGCTATTAAAAAAATTACCTCTACGTGGATTACCCGTTAGTACTTAATAATAAATTTTTTGTGGATTTTGGATTTGAAATAATTTTATTTCGTAGACCCTTCGTGAGATCGGCTTGAGCTCCAAAATGATTCACCAAATATTAAAATTGAATAAAATGCGTAAATGTGCTTGATTTTAATTTAATTGTCAATTAAAATGTTTTTTCAAAAAGCTGATAACCCCTCATATAACCTCTTAAAGATATTATATAACATGACATGTGACTACTAGGTTTACGAGAACCTAATTATAAAAGTGATAGAAGATCCAAATTATTAAAATAACAGTTAAGTAATGCAAAATCAATTAAAATTTAAAATATTTGAAACACAATATTCAATTCGCTCAATCGGATTTCAGTTTTGTGTTGTCTCAATAAGAATTCCTATTGCTAGTTGCTATTGTGATAAACACTCAAATAGTTTGTCTATTATACAGCCTCTGTCATGCATATTTTCAAAGTAGGTTGAGTTTCAATTTTCTTCGTGACAGACATAAATTAGCAGCATCGACTATTAAAAATTTACCTTTTGATATAAAATATAGTGCGCACTACTTCGCATCGCATTCAGCTTTCTACAAAGTAGTGTTTTTTTTCATAAATCCTCCACTTATGCAATAAAATTTATTAGATTTTCAGCAGGATTTTGACATTGACAATACACATGCGTACAAAGAAGCCTCGTATACTCCCTTCATTTGTTAAGGTCGAAGCAATTAGCCGCCAAAAAACTCCACCGCTCAAATTCCTACATTTACATATTTCGATCTTCAAACACAAACAAAAACAAATAACAATGAATTGTGTGCAAATTAAGGCATTTTTTCAATATTGAATTCCTTTTGGCTCACTCCATTTTAGGTCTATTTTTTGTGCATGAACATCTCTTTAATGGTTTGAACCGCAAAACGAATAAAGCACACTTAGCTAACACCTCCGGGCAGTCTTAGGATGGCTACCTCGGCGGCTACTCGACTGCCTAATGAAATCGTGCAGCTACTCGGCTGATGGCTGTTGCTCTTGTGCTGCTCTGCTGTTAATTGTTTTGGAATTTTTGGAAGCATCATTTGTTTTCGTTTTTCGTTTTTGGTTTTTGTTTTGAAATTTCTTTGAGATTACTGCGAAATAGATGCGAGTACAGACATAAATACATATATTTTTTTACCGTATTTTTTCTGTTGCATGAATAGTTTAGTGTTTTTTGCTTTACTCGTATTTTGTTGTGGCATTTGTTGGGCAAAACAATGGCACGAAAATTAAATTGGAAAAACAGAAAAAAATGTTAATAATAAATTTGTAAAAAATGATAAGTGAAAAAATTATTATAACAAAACTTGAAAGAAGTGCTACCTAGACCGTCAGACCGTCATAAATTGCCTGATATTGAAGGTACTACCTAGTGAATGTGGTATTTTCCATGCATATGCATGATGTATGAGTGTGTGTGTGTAAGAGTACTCACCAATGTTAAAAGCTTTTTGGCTGCTGTTCGTTTTGCGGTTTCAACTTTTTTCGGCACATTTATGTCCACTTTGTTTTGGTTTTTTGTGTTTTTTTTTATTTCAAGCTGTTTTCCTTCTTCCTTTTTTGGGGCATGCTTAAGCGCGTGCTGCGCATGCGGTCAATCAAGCCGGTGAGATGCAAGTTTTATTATTATTTTTATCAGTTGTCAGTATTGTTGTTGTTGTTTTGTGGCTCGTTTTTGCGAACAGCTGCAATTTTTCTCCACTTTTTGCTTCGCGTGCGTCTGTCTGCATTTCGAATTGCTATATACTGGTTATACCTACATCATTAAATGTGCTCGTCTGTTTTTTTATACATTTTTTTTTGTCAAGCGCTCGTGGCTACCGTTTATTTCTGTTTGCGGTCGAGCTAAATTATTATGTTTGGCGTAAAAAGGGTATTTACGCGTGATTTAAAAGGAAAGGTAGGAATTTCTGCCAAAAATAAGTAAGAAGTATGAAATATTTGATGAGTTTCGGTGATGTGCGCTTGGATATGACATCATAAAGCGCAAAGCTGGCAAAGACATTTGGAATTTTTGCCTAATATAAGTACATTATGCCTGAAAATTGAGGTTATGATTCAAAAAATTTCAAAAATACAGTTTTTTTCTTTCTACTTTTTATTATATCAACACAAAATGCTTAAAAAAATGTATAATCGCTATTTGTTACACTAACATGTCGGCTTATCCGCGCACAGTCATGGGGAATAACACACTTTCATGCGTTTCCACCGCAAAGCACTCAATGCGTCGCAGGCGTGTCGTGTTTATTTAAACAGTTATTTTTCTAGCACAATTCTCAAAAGGTGTTAAACATTAAAAAAATTTAAAAATATTATATAAAGTAACTATATAGTATATATTTAGGCATATGTATATGCAAATTGAACACGCCGGCAATGGCAAACAGAACTTAGCAGTTATATAAAATATTATACATAAATACATACAAATGTATATATGTTTGTAAATATTGGAAACTTTCGATGACTCTATATTTACTTTATGGCTTTTGTAACTGTCAGCGCGCCGTTCGCATGTCAATAAATTACTCAATTGTCCACAGAGTAATCTTCAACTAAAACAATGTTAGTCACTTAACGCCAAAGGCTCAACACTTAGACATATCTGTATGCATGAAAATATGTATATGTTTATTATAGTTGCACAATTGTAACCAGTTTACGTCTAAATTTTTACGATTTATCAGTCAGCTACATTTTCCGAATTATTGAATGCAGTTACATTTGTCAAACTTAAATGTTTACACGGTGTTTAGCTAAGCGATTTGACGTTGTGAATGTACAAACACACCAAAATGTTGCTTCAGCAATATTTTAGTATTTTTTAGCAACACAGAGAGGAGGTGAATTCTTCGATATAAACTTAGTGGGGAATATTTATTATCGTCCGAAAGCACATTCTCTGGCATTTAGTTTTTGAAGATTATCACTTTCAAGTGTTGGCGTCGTAGATGGTCCATCTGTTGAGTCCAATTTTTGATGACTTGTTCGCGCAATTCGACTGGTATCTGGCGAATGTCACATAGACTTTAGACTTTACATATCTCCACAGGAAAAATACTAACGGTGTGATATTACATGAAGTGTTCTCTCAATATATCCACTGATTGATGCGATGTGTGGGAAGTGGTGCTATCAAATAGCCTGTTATTATGGCGCGATAACGGTCGCCATTGACTGTTACGTTCTCACCGACAGCATTTTTGAAAAAATATGGACCGATATTTCCACAAACCAAACCAAATTCTTGTTTTTTCGGGATGAAATGGAAGCTCTTGAATCTCTTCATATTGCTCTTCGTGACAAAAACGTGAACAAAATAATATGACAGCTTGCCACGACTCATAAATGAAAGAACCTCTACTTGGATCACCTATTAGATAATAAAATCCATTTTACGCTGTCTTACTTTTGTACATTAAGGGGTATTCTAAACTAGAGGGCCGAATATTGACAGCTTTGTGGCAATTTATAAAAAAGGCTGTGTTCTCGTCGTCATGATTTGTACACTTGAGGTCATCTGAAAAATATAACAATGAGGCATTATTGATTAATAGGAATGTCACTATCTTAAGAAGCTGCAAAACTGTAAATTTTTTACAATTTTTTTTTTTAATTTTATATTTTTATAAAATAATTCAAATTTCGATGTTTAATTTTTTTGCTTCATGTGAAAGAGAAATATTTAGAAAACCTTCATGCACTTCAGGTAAATCGGCTGATTACAAGTTGAAATATTGTGGCAACTGCATTGAAAAAAAGTTTTTTGAAGAAAAAAAAAAACGCATTTAAAGTTTACGTTAGGTCGCCTATTGTTGCAGTCTTTCGCTAAGCCGGTCCAGTTGTCACGCCATTAAAACGGCTGTAACTTCTGTAGTAGTTAAAATTTCAGAAAATCGTTTTAGGAATATTGAATATTTAAACTATCGAATTTTTAAAGGAATGCTTCAATTTTTTCAAATTCTAGACAAGAAGAACTCTTCAAATTTAATCAAACATCCGAGTTGTAAAACAAATAGTTTAACGAGCAGTGAAGTGACGAAACTGACATATGTATGCATATTCGGATATTTTCCTTTATATCCAGGGAAAAGTAGATAAACTACTACACATCTTTCATTTCATTGAAAAAATTAGGCCTCCAGTTGCTTTATGGAAGAACAAAAGCAGATGACATCCAATTTTTTTGCATATACATATACGAGGGCTGCTATATATATTTCTAGCCTAATAATGAAAATAGGCATATTTATCAACGAAAATGTTTTTTTTTTTTTCGTTGGATTTGGCTCGTCTTGGAAGACCCACACGGTCGATTGCTGTATTATTTCGGGCTCATATGCATAGATCCATGATTCGTCACCTGTGACGATCTTGTAAACGTCTTTTGAAGCACCGCGATCGTATTTTTTCAGCATTTCTTTACACCAATCCACACGAACCTTTTTTTGAGTGATTGTCAAATTGTGCAGGATCCAACGAGAACAAACCTTTTTTACGGCCAGGTGTTCATGCAATATCGAATGTATGCTGGTGGGAGAAATGCATAGGCATACCTCTATCTGAAGGTATGTTACATGACGGTCTTGCATTATCAATTCACGTACGGCATCGATGTTTTCTGGCACAACGGCTGTTTTTGGATGACCTTCACGGAATTCGTATTTGAGCGAGCGTCGGCCACGATTGAATTCGTTGTAACAGTTTTTCAGAGTGCTATAGGATGGTGCTTCATAGCCATATAAAGATTTTAGTTCATCGATGCACTCTTGTCGTGATAATTCACGTCGAAAGTTGTAAAAAATGATTGCACGAAAATGTTCACGAGTTAATTCCATTTTTTGGCCGAGATGAATTTTTTAATTCCCTGTAAATAAAACAATTCACGATTAAATGACAAAACGTTCTGAGTGATGTTATGCTAAAAAATGTCAAACTTTCCAATGAAAATGTCAGATTGCACCTGGCAACAGTTAGTGTTGCCTAGTCCAGAAATATACATATATAGCAACCTATGTATTAAGAGATATTATTGAACTACAAAATCAAAATTATTTTATGTAAAAAAACATAATGAGGGAAATATAAACGATCCCGTTGATTGACATTTTGAGAAATTGGAGTTTGTAGTTTGTTTCAAAAATGGGGGATGTAGGCCAGGAGTGGCATTTTTACCTATGTATGTTTTTCGACATCAATTCGCTCTATCACGTACTTGAGTATAAAATTGTCTATAAAATACGTTTTAAGTTTATGAACACATTTTAGTGTTTAAGGGCCTCTAAACTTAACACGATCTTTGTATTTTTTATACCCTCTATCAGTAGTTCTAAGAAAACGCTGAAATAACGCAATTCAATATAATAAATTATATTGTTTTAAGCAAACTCAGAAGAAATACTTCAAAAAAAATTAATAAATTCTAGGAAAAATTTGTTTCTAAACACATTTTCTAATAGTCTTGTTTTCGGCGAAGATCAGACCGCCTCAATATTGCCTTAGTAATCATTTCGCCGAAGAATAATATTTCTTACAAGCTTTTTTGCAACTTATTAGCAGAGTTCTGAGTATCTACATAGCTCAAGCAACTAGCTGGTTTTCTTGAAACCCTCTTTTAACAAATCAATTTTCCATTCCTGACTTATTTCTACTTAACAAATTTATAGTTTCTTTGCCAAAAAATTCGAATCATTTGAACGCACTTGAGTTGTATGGAATATATTTGAAATATTAGCGCCAACGGACAGCTGTGACCGCAGACCTTCTGTACGGTTCCTGACACCAATAAAAACGGAACACTTCAGAAGTGACGAAAGTTCATTGTATTGTGCTAATTTATATTGCATTGCTGTACATATTCAAATATGCATATGCGAGTGTAGCCACGTACATTGTATTAGTATGTACATATGTATGTATGTAGTTTTAAAACTCGAAAACGGTCGAAGAAAAAATTATGTGAAACAGAATAATAAAATTATATATTTGTATCTGTTTATTAAAAATGTACATCGCGTGCGAGCAGTTCCTAATTGGTTGGGGTTTATTAAAATTAACAACAACAAATACAAAGAGAACGAAAATCGATGCGGACACTTCCTTCTGACGAAGTAAAATAAGGAAAACTAAAGCGTAAATGGAAAAGGAAACAAACGATTACATTTGTTGGGACTGGCAACTACCCAGTAGGAAATTTTCTGAGTAGCGTAATATTTTTTTAAAGACATGTCATTAATATATTTGGAAAATAATTAAAAGAAAATGACAATTGCTTTTAGGTGCTTGTAAAAATTATAAATCTTTTTGTGATTTGGTTATTATACCTGTTATTTTTCCGGTTTGCAGGTCTACGACTTCTTGATTTCTTACCTTAAGGTCGGTTAGATAAGCCTCAAATATTTTTCGGATATGATTTTTATTTATGGCGGTCCGATGTGATCAAATTGAAAGGTGTATTTTTATATTTGTACTTCGCGTGTTTTTCGAATTGGTAAGTTTTTATTTTCTGTAAGTTGGTAGTACGGTTAGTGACATCTATGCTAAATTTTACGTCAAAATATTAATCAGTATTTGAGATACGCGCCCTTTTGTGAGGCTCAAAAAGTGTATTCTTCGATTTTTGCTAGCATGTCTGAATTTATTGAACAAAGAAGTGCGATAATGCACGATTTCATACCACATTTTCAACTAAAATCGTGCCGCAACCATCGCATTCGCCTGATTTAACTTCTGACTATTCAGCAAATTCACATGACCACTCCGAGGACACCATTTTGATTCAATTGAGGATATAAAAGCTGAACTCGAAGAAGGCTTTTGAGAATTTTTTAAGGAGGATTTTTTCAAGAGCTATGATGATTGGAAAATTCGTTGGCATCAATGTATTGCAGAGGGAGGAGATTACTTTGAAGGAGATGAAATAGACAAAATTCACCTTTCAATTTATCACATTAGAAAGTTGATAACCTATGGCTTGCACCAAGAAAAAGGATTGTATTGTAGAACGATTTAAACGTGATGAACATCAAAAGTGGTTCAAAAGTGACAATCCAACAAAGTTTTTGAAATTTGTCCGTAGCGCCATCTATATGTCACATTTTCGCAAAGTTGCTTTCTTGTTTTGAATGGTCCGCAGTCCAGTTTAAGGTGTTACATGAGTTTGTGGGTTTCAAAAATGGATTTTTTTATTGTCTTATTAAATTCTACAACACCTCTAGAATATTGTCCTAAATTTGCAAATTGATTCGTGTAATAGTTTTGGAGATACAGCCTTGAGAACTTGTGCGTTTGAGGTTGTCTAGGCTAAGTGCGCCATCTTTAAGCGCTTTTTGCTCGAAACTCGCTTGGCAAGATTTCTCGATTGAAATGTTTGATTCTCGATTCTCTATTTGAAAAAAAAATGTCGCGAAATTTTCATTTTTTTGTAAAAATGTCTGCCAAAAATCCAGTTTTCAGTTTTTTTCAATAGTCTAAGTTAAGGGGGTATTCTAGTCTAGAAGCATGAATTTCAAATAATTTCTAAAGTGTCCTAAAAAAAGGCAATTAATATTTTTTCTATCCATTTTTTTATTAGTTATTTATTAATTTTTGAAGAGTACAGAAAAAAATTAAAAACTAAAAAAAGTAAAAAATTTCAAAAATTATGAGCTGACGAAGTAGGCGATTCTCTATTTGAAAAAAAATGTCGCGAAATTTTCATTTTTTTGTAAAAATGTCTGCCAAAAATCCAGTTTTCAGTTTTTTTCAATAGTCTAAGTTAAGGGGGTATTCTAGTCTAGAAGCATGAATTTCAGATAATTTCTAAAGTGTCCTAAAAAAAGGCAATTAATATTTTTTCTATCCATTTTTTTATTAGTTATTTATTAATTTTTGAAGAGTACAGAAAAAAATTAAAAACTAAAAAAAGTAAAAAATTTCAAAAATTATGAGCTGACGAAGTAGGGAGGGAGTCTCTAAAAATTTCCACGTGACCATGCCCATGATTTCAACCCTCCTAGTTATCTGAAACCAAAAAAGATTATTAATCCAGAATAATGTCGAAATAGTCGGAACTACGGAAAAGTGTAAAACATTTTTTTTCACAAAATGGCGACTGTCTGAAAAAAAAATATTTTTTTTTACAACCTTTTCTGACTATTTCCAATTTTTTAAAAATAATAAAAATAAAAATTTTTGGAGGGGGCTAGTTCCAACCATAGACAAGCCTATGAAAAAGGCTCTATAAAAATTTCAAGTAAATTGGTCCAGTAGAACCTGAGAAATCGTGGGTATCGTTCTGAAAAAGTCAATTTTGAAAAAAACGCGTTTAAAGTTTCGCGTTCCGGCCGAACCAGTTTGGATGACGGGTCAGAAATGCCTATATCTCCGAAAATAATTAGAATTTTGAAAAATCCTCTTGTACACATATTCTTGAATAGTTAAACTTTGAAAATATAAAAAAAAATCGATTTTTTTAAATTTCTAAACTAGAATATCCCTTAAGGTTTTAACTAAAATACGTATTTTTCTGCCAACGCCGGTGCATCTTTTTTCCGAGGGGTCATCGGAAATGGCGTCGCAATAGCCGAGTTTAAATTTTTTATTTTTCGAAAATTACTTCATTTCATTGCTAATAGTGTATGTTTGTTACAACAAAAAATTCTGATAAAATATTTCATTTTTATATCAGAAAAAAATTTTTGAAAAAGGCTGTTTTTACTCGAGGAAACTCATATAAGCCTTTAACTGAAGCATCATATATCACAAATTATTTAAGTTTTAGTGAAGTTTTTATTGATAACAAAATATATGCCGCATATGCGACGTTTCCTAGGGGGTAGCTGCTTTTTTAACAAATTAAAATATTTTTACGACAGATTTATATTGTCATTCTAACTTTATTGTTATTTTTTACAATCATTTTCTTTTGTTTTTTTGCTTTGTGTTTGTAAGCCATTTTCGTTGCTCTTGTTGCTTCACAATATGCATTCAAATGAGACACACACTCACACACACGCATTTAAACACACTTGCACGCACATGACTTTGCTTCTGCTGGGCTTATTTTTGGTCAAAACTTTGTTTACATTTCATGCTTTTTTTTTGCACCAGAAACGTACGTCAGCACTCACACACACACATGCATGTGACTCGTAAATTATTGTGTTTTGTTGTCGTTTTTGGAGCGCATTTCTTTTTGGTCTGCAAAACACGTTTCAAGATCGAGGTAACTTCAACGAAACTAAAAATTTTACAAACACTTTTGCGGAAAAGTAAACAAAAGCCTCTGCAAAAATACCACACATACGTACAAAAATGCCACACATACGTACAAAAATACATGCGCTGCATTAAGGTCCAAGCGGCTGCCGCTGCAGCACGTTTATGACCAAAATAATGCGGCAAGTGTCATTGTTTCAATGCTGCCGTTGCTGTTGTTGCTGTTGTTGCTATTGCTATTGCTTATGTAGCAGTTTTGTGCCCATTGCACACTTGAAGCTGGTGGTTTTTATGCTTTTTATTCACTTTTATTTATGTTTAAGCGGATGTCAGTATTCTTATGATTTGCATGAACACACACACACACATTTGTCTTAACTTTCTTTGCGTGGCGAGCGCTTGAGTGCCCCAAATGGCTTCATTAGCTAAGCTGCAATTCACTGGAATTCTCTTTATCTGCAATGTTGGTGGAGAATTATTTCTTATTATATATACATATATGTAGATCTGATTCTTATTTATGATTATTGCTAATAGTTTAGCTCCATTATGGGTTATAACTACTGGAATTTTTTCGTTATGACTACTATTTTATATATTTTCTTTTCATTGTGTGTGTATGTCTATTAGAGGTGATACCTAACTTTGTAAATCAATTGTTCAATATTATTGAGAAATTATCGTAAACATTTTCTTACGCTACAACAAAAACAAAAAAACAAACTCAGAATACTTTTGAAATTTCGTTTACAGTTTCATTACTTGATTAAGGGGGTATTCTACTCTAGAAGTCAAATTTTGGGCAGTTTGTTGAATTTTATATAAAAAAAAACCAAAAATATTTTTACTATCCATTTTTTATGGGGGTTTTTTGATATCTTAAGAATATAGAAAAAAAATTTACAAAAAAATATTAAAAATTAAAACAATTGGAGGGGGAGAGACAGGTGTAAAACTCTCCTGGTGGTCTGAAAAAAAAAAAATCAAAGGAAAATCTTAATCAGTAAGGATGCTGTTATAGTCCGGGAACAGGTTTTTTTTTGTTTTTTTTTTTTGAAAAATAGCGACTGCCTGAAAATAAAAATCATTTTTTGCGCCTTTTTTTGAAATTCCTGATTTTTTTTAAAATATTTAAAACAAAAATTTTGACACGATGCTGGTAGGAACGATAAAGGATTATATAACAAAGGTTCACACAAAATTTCACGTAAATCGGTTGTATAGAACTTGAGATAATGCCGGTACCGTGTGGAAAAAAGTAGTTTCGAGAAAAACGCGTTTAAAGTTTAGGAGGCAATTCTAGTGAACACGGACGCCACCTCACAAAATCGGCTGTATCTCCGAAAATAACGAATTTTTCAAAATTCTAGAGTAGAATACCCCTTAAGTCTACAAAATTTACAACGTTTCGGGCTATTTTTTATACCCTGAATTTGACATACTAAGTTTCCCTCGATTTTTATAACACGCAGGAGCAAACGTTTGGTATCCTATAAAATAAGAAGAAAGAACATTCTTTAGAATTTATTTTTTGAAGATTGAATGTTAAGTCTAATTTTCGATGACTCGTTGGGCATTTCGAATGCTAACAAGCGTTCCGAAGTGGGATTGTCCGCATAGAATTTAGAATCTACATATCCTTGACCAATCCACCGGCCGAAAACGTAAAATTATCTGCTCACCGAAGAGTTCTTTCAATAAATCCATTGGTCGATGCGATTGGTCGGAAGTGACGCCGCCTTGTTGAAATCAAATGTCGCAGAGATGCTTCATTTTCTGGCATTAAATATTTGTTTGTCATGGGACGATAACGGTCGCCATTGACGGTTGCGTTCTCACCGGCATTATTTCTAAAGAAATATGGACCGATGATTTTACCGGCCTCAAACCACACAGCTATTGTATATCTTCAGGTAACTCTTCGTCCCAAATGCGGCAATTTTGCTTGTTTATATACCCAATGACCCAGAAATGAGAGTCATCGTTGAACAAAATTTGGTTCAAGAGCCCATAGAGCGAAGCGATGTCGCTTGTGAAGGTCGAGCGGCTTCAGTTGTTGAACAAGTTGTATTTTGTACGCTTTCTATTTAAGATCACGACGTAAAATGCGCCAAGTTGTTCCGTACGTTAGTTTGGTTTGCTGTGAACAGCGCCATGTCGACTCTCCACGGTTTTCGTGAACACTCTCAGCTAAGGCTGCTATGTTTGGCAAGGCTATTATGCAATTTCCGGAGAAATTCTTCAGATCGCATAACTATAGCTGGCAGTTGGAATATAAACTAAACAATCGGTATCAAGTTCTTGTGAGGAATTATTTGGATTTGAAGGCTATTATTGAAATTTTTTTTGCTACAAATTTCGCTTTTAATACACTTTGAAGATACCTAAATATATTACAAGAATCGAAAATTTTGATGAGCTTAGTATTTATTTTCTTTTATTCAACATTCTTAAACGAAATCGATTGTTATTAGACCATAATTGGACTAGACATATTTTTGGCTTTTTTGGACTAGTTTGGAACTAGTGCACATGTCACAGGTAACAGGTAACTGTTAATTGACGAGACTCAGTCAAAATCCGATTTGCTCGTCCACACAAGACTAACTAGTGTAGACCTAAGAAATACTAATAATGAATTAGTTTGCAACATATTTATTTCACTGCAGGGTAACCTCTCTCTGTTGTCATGACTGCACGTGCCAGCTTTTCCAGTAGACCACTATAACTGCTTGCTTAACGACCAATTAATAAAGTTATTTCCTTTACAAATTCAATTAATTATGCCGGCGCATGCAAGAGCTGCTTCTGCTGCGGTTGGAAATGTTTTATTACAATTCGTAAACTATTATTAAATAAATTATTACTTGAATGCAAATCGCCTTACTAATTTACATAAATTTATGCAGATCTCTCGGTCTCTCTCAGCTATATTTATATTCATTTATAATTACCGTTTTTAATTTATTTGAAAGACAACTAACGGTTAAACCGCAAGCTGATGCTGCTTGCATAAGCTCTATCACGAGCGTCAGCACAACAAACTGACATGCACTGCAATTGTTGCTATGGTTGTGCACGCGTAATGCTGCCCAGCTTTAGTTGATTAAGTGCAGTCGCCACTGCGAAGCGTTGGCCAGCGCTGCAGGTGCCCAAGTGTCTGCATACTCAAGTAGATCCGCCACAAAGCGGCAAAAAAGTTGACGTTGTAATTATATACTCGCCATAATTTTTAATAAATATGTGCATTTTCATTAATTTCCCCGCTCAATGGGGGTATCATTATTGGTTGATGAATTGAAGTTAATACTGTTAGAAGCTGTGCTGATGTTCGATTGAGTTGATGGCGTTGCGCCGCTTGACGCATCTTCGCTCATCGCAAGTGCAATATTTTTACAAGCATGACAGTTATCCGCCTTTGTTGTAGCGCTTTTTGGTCTTTGATTTATTATTGCTAGTAAAAGTACTAAAAGTTTAATTTGTTCACGCTTTAATTGAAACATGAAGCTGACAGTGCGCGAGTTCGTGTCTTAAGTCTTTTGTTTGTAGCTAGCAATAGCGCTGTGTCACTGAGCTTCGTTGAATGAAATGTAGCGTTGGGTGTGCGATGCTGGGCTTAGATGGCGAATGAAGACTAGAAAATTATTATTTTTTTTTAGGTTAGAATGTTAAATATGAAAAATAATACACTTACATTGGAACAAAAAAGCATCCGGAAGTTGTAAAAAATTCCCCAGGTAAATGATATTTAAAAAAATGTATTTTACTGGGTTCTTAATAACTGTACCAAATATGAGCGCGATCTGTCAACGAGAACAGCTGCTTAAGTTGGAACACCTAAGTAATACTTTGCGATTTTTGCAATGAATAAATACGTCGAAGAAAGAATTTGTGTCAAATTTTGTGTTTCTGAGCAAATTTCGTGTGTGAAATCATTGTGAATGTTAAAAAAACTTATGGCGATTCAGTTATATCAAAAACACAAGATTATGGGTAGTACAAAGCCTTCAAAAACAATATAGAGATCTTGCCACGTTCTGGACGACCTTCCACTTCGTCAAATTATTAAAATAATAAAAAAGGGAAGGAATTGTTGCTTGAAAGTGGAAGTGTTAGAGAGATGTCAAGAGAGCTCGACATCTCTCGCGAGTCCATTCAAGTAATTTTGGTGCATATTTTGGGTATCAAACGCGTTCTTGCTGATTTTTTTTTTTTTTTTCAAAGAGAGTACCGTGAACAGGTCTCTTTATATAACATGATAAGACATGGGTTTTTGAGTTTGACATGCAAACAAGTCAACAATCGTCGGATTGGAGGGAAAAAACGAACCGAAACCAAAAAAACTACGGCAAAGTCGTTCAAAAATCAAGGTGATGCTCATTGTTTTTTTCGATATTCGTGATTTGCTGTATCATGAATTTGTTCTGAAGGGACAATAGTAAGGAGTTCTATTTTGCCGTTTAGAGACGTTTGCTTGTCAATATCCGCCGAAAACGGCCGGAATTGTGGAAGAACAGTTCATGGAATTTAAAGCCAAAAACGCAATGAATATCATCGATAAACCACATTAGTCACCAGATTTGGCTCCGTGTAATTTTTTCTTGTTCCTCAAACTAAAATTGCTGCTACGTGGAACCCGTCGATCGAAGAGATAAAACAAAATTCGCTGAAGGAGCTAAAGGCCTTCCCAAAAAGTGCTTATAAAAAGTGGCTCGAGGGTTGAAAAAAACGTTGGCATAAGTGTATTACATCTGTTGGGTTTTATTTTGAAGGCGATAAAATAAATATTGATGAATAATTATATATTTTCCGTTTTATTTACAATTTCCGGGTACTTTTTTGTCACAATTTATATATGAAATATTTTTTTTACATATTTTTTTCATTATTTACATTTCCCTATGCTCCATTAGCACTTTTTCATTTGATTCTTATATATTTACTTGATATTTTATTTCTATATATTGAGGTGTATACTTCTGTGTACTTAAATCCGTCTTATAGTTATTTGTATTCATATGCCTTATCTGTTTATTTACATTAATAATAAATTTAATGGTGTTTTTGGAACGATGCCGCACGCATACTTTGGCTTTTACGAACACATGAATACATACATACATACGTACATACATAAATATAACCCGATATGGGTTGGCGTTGCTTTTCATAATGCGAGCGAATGTGATTTGTGTGATTTGTTGAATGTTTGAAACCTTGCCAAACGCCAGCTGCATATGCAATGAGCCTTCTGTTTATTTAGCATTCAACTTCGTATGCAGCACATAGCGTCTAATGCTTAACTCCGCCATCAGATCTGTGCCGCATTACCGGCTTTTTGTAGGCTAAGCGCGTAATGCGCGTAAATTGTTGAATGACCTCATGCACTTGAAAACTTTAGAAGATTGTATGAAATTTTGCACGATTTGCGAACAGGCTAAATATAAACATATGTCCATAATAAAAAAAATATTTTTTTTTAAATATATTTTAGGTGTTTGGAATTAAAATTAGACATATATAAATTTTTTGTGAATTTTATTAGAAATTCTTGGTATTTTTATCGTGAAATAATTATGAGATGTGGAAGCATAATTTTATTACAAATATTTCAACTCACACTTCTTCGATCTTCAACATCCATATTTTTCACATGATCCGTTTTATATGCTGTGTTCTCGATTTGGAAAGACATCCAGTTTGCTCTTCTGTGCACCAAAAAGATTATTTAGAAACAATTACCATCTCTAGGACAACTACTGGAAACTGTCATGACTACTTTTAAAGCTTTAGAGTTATTTTAAAAACAATCTGTGGACTAAATTATAGTTTACCTTCTTCGAAATTAAAAAAGAATAGCTTTTAAATACCCTAAGAATCAGTTAATGGGGTATTCGGGTCTAGAAATTAAAAAAAATCGATTTTTTTTTATATTTTCAAAGTTTCAAATTTCAAATTATTTTCGAAGATATAGGCATTTTTCTGACCCGGCATCCAAACTGGTTTGGCCGGAACGCGAAACTTTAAACGCGTTTTTTTTAAAACTGACTTTTTCGAAACGATGCCCACGATTTCTCAGGTTCTACTGGACCGATTTACTTGAAATTTTTATAGAGTCTTCTTCATAGGCTTGTCTATGGTTGGAACTAGCCCCATCCCAAAATTTTTATTTTTATTATTTTTAAAAAAAATTTAAATAGTCAGAAAAGTGATCAAAAAAAAATTTTTTTTTTCAATCAGTCGCAATTTGTGAAAAAAAAAAATGTTTCCCAATTTTCCGTAGTTCCAACCATTGCGATATTATTCCAGATTAATAATCTTTTTTTTGGTTTCAGATAACTAGGAGGGTTGAAATCATGGGCATGGTCACGTGGAAATTTTTAGAGAACCCCACTTCGTCAGCTCATAATTTTTGAAAATTTTTACTTTTTTTAGTTTTTAATTTTTTTCTGTGCTCTTCAAAAATAAATAAAAAACTAATAAAAAATGGATAGTAAAAATATTAATTGCCTTTTTTTACAACACTTTAAAAATTACCTGAAATTCATGCTTCTAAACTAGAATACCCCCTTAAATAAGATAAAATCAGTACTCTCTAAAATCCATTAGAGAGAGTGCCACTCATTATACTATTTTCTCTAATTTAAGTCCTTTAAACTAGTTAATTAACCACATCCCTCTCTCTCTCTCTCTCTCCCTTCAACAGAACCGAAACCGCTCGTAACTATCGGCAGTGCAACCGATGTGGAGACTGAAAACTTAGACGAAATCAATTTGAACACAACTATCGAAGAAACACAATCGTCCACAGACCTCTCGGCTATTGCCGGCAATATTGATCCGAATGCAAATCCACTTTGGTCAGATGTAAACAATCCGCCGACGGATTCTATACTTAGTCAAGCAGCCTCATCATTTTCGGCGCTACCATCGGTGGCATCAAGCGTGCTTTCGACCTTTTCTAAACGTATTTCCGAATATTCAGCCTCCAATAGCCGCGAGCGTACACCCACAAGTGATAACGGCAATTTTGCGCCACAGTTAGACATACAACCCGCGTATCTGCAGCAGCAACAGTTCCAAACGCAACCGCCACAAGAGCAACAGCAACAACAACAGTATCCATATTACAATATCGCAGCACCGCTTGCACCACCGTCCGTTGACGCTGATCCCGCGAGCGTTGCTGCCACACCATACACAAGTGCCGTTAGCAGCGCTGCACTGCCACCGGCAGCACCGAAATTTTATACGCCCACTGAGGTGCCTACTTTACCCACAGCTGGTGCAGCAAATCCACCACCACCTCCAGGAGGGCAGAATACCTATCGCTTGGCAGCGAAAAAGAAGTTGTACGCCCCCATACCTGGATTCTCGGAACAAACTGGTGGTGTTGGTGCTCCAGCGCCGGCAATAAGTACCTTGAGTACAGCCGCGCCAATACAGGGCATTCCACCACTGCCACCACAACCGGCAGTGCCGACCGATCCTCTAGGCAACCCACTAAAAGCCTATCCATACGAGCCAAATTATTCACAAACTGAGTCATACGCGCCGAAGCAGGAGGAGCGCAAAACCGGTGGTCTCTTTTCGAATATTAGCAGTTTTGTGCCAAGTGGCGTGCTTCAGAACATCTCTGGCTTGGTACAGTCCGCCACCGGAACTTTTACGCAAGGCACAAATAAATCTGAGGAGCCTTCGCTACAGTCGCAGTCGCACTACGGTATTTCGGGAGCGTACCAACAACCACCTGTAGAGCCTGCAAACGTTGGCGCAGCTCAATATTTTGGTGTTAGTGTAGGAGCACCTCCCGCCTCACAATTTTACCCCCGACCTCTAGAGGGTAGTCAGCCTTCAGCTGCATTTTTCGCACCACCTCAGCAGTCGCCACTGTTATCGCAACAACAACAACAGAGTTCTGCCCAAATCCAGGCACCACCAGTTCCAACAACTTCCCAACTATTTGCGCCACCTGCGGTCGCATCAAACCAGGCTGCGCCACTACCGCCACCAACTGCGGGATTTATATCGGGTCCACCCAAAAGTGCCACGCCGGATTATAGCAAACAACGTCCATCCGCATCGACAACCCCAATCACATTCTTCGATCCTACAAAACAACCGTCCACACCGGCTTCCTTCTTTAGTGGCCCACAGCAACCAACTGTTAACCCAACGCCAGTACCTTCAACCGATAATTCGAATTTATTAGCTGGTCCAGCACCGCCCTCAAATATTGTTGCCCCTCCACCGGCAGCAGCAGTCCCATCTGCAGTTGTTCCCACATTTGATTCAACACAAAAAGTATTCACACAATTTCAACCACCATCATTGGTTGAGCCACCGACTCAACAAAATTTAACGCCGACACCAGCGCAGTTATTCCAACCACCTACTTCAACTGCTATACCATTATTACAACAAGGCACTGTTGGACCAAGTATTCCCACACAGTTGCCAACAGCTTCAGCAGCGGTTAGTTTTACTCCGCCGCAACCCGTCAGCACACTTCCTCCGCCTGCAGCTTCAGCACCTGTTTCCAACAACCAAACTCCTCTTCCTCCAACAGCCGGCGGTACAACTTCATTTCGTTTGCAGAAGGGTACGCGACTCTATAAGAGTCCTTTAACCTCCGCTGAGACTGCACCAGTTCAAATACCGACTGGCATAGCTCAGCCTCTTGCTCCTCCAACAAACTTTTACAATCCATTTGGGTCTCCTGCGCCAGTTAGTACACCAAGCGCTGTCGCTGCACCACCAGTCCCATCTGTAGTACCCAGCTATTTCATCGCTCAACCTGCAGAGTCTAGTGTCGGGCTCTTTGCCGTTGATAAAGCAGAACCCGTCCCTAATAAAGACGTTGTAATTCCGGAATCACAACAATTGTTTGCTAATGTTAATGCGAATCTTGTTAAACCTGAAGAACCACAACTATTCCCTGCTCCCACTACTGCAGAGCACATAATCCCAGAAAGTACTATTGCACAGTCTTTAACAGCGGAAGACTTGGGAGCAATAATTCAACAACAAACTATTGAACCGGAGATTCTGCCAGCCAGCGATTTAGCGACTGAAGACAACTCTGCCACACTTGAGCCACCGTCTCTAACTAAGGAACAAGGTGAACCGCTGCACGAAGCTATAGATCAGCTCTCTTTAAGAGATCAGCCACAGGAGAAAAATAGTGAACAAGATTTCCAACTTCCTCAGAGTGTGCCAGCATCTATTGAAAAAGGAATTTCCGAAAGTGTACAAGGGTCTTCATTATTTAATCAACAGACTTTCCATCCAAACTACCCACATACTGTGGAACCTAATTTATCTGAGCCTCAAGAGTCACAAATTCAACAAGAAACTCAATCTAAGACTAGCGCACCCATTGAAGAGCACCAGCCAGCTGTAAATAAATCAGAAGACTCAATTCAGCAACCTATTCTCGAATCACTGAATCAACAATTTGAGCAGACACCAGTTAAAGAAACCGAACTACAAACTGCGAGTTTACCTTTCCAAGAACCTCATCTTACCAACCAGCAAACCTCACTACCCCCACCAACGTCCAATCAACCTCCAGCAGTAAATCCACTATTGCCACCAAATCTGCCACAAGTCAATCGACCACCAACACAAAGTCAAAACTCCAATCCTTTCCGTAAAAACGTTGAAGCCTCGCCATTTGCCTCGATTGCTCAGTCACAACACGAGACCCAACCGAAATTAGCGAACTTCTTTGCCGATGCGCTAGGCGTTGCCGGCTCTGGGAAAGCCGAATTCAATATATTTACGCCGTCACAACAGCCCCCATTGGCCAGCACCACTGAGCCTCAACTGTCCACCATACCGACTGCAGATCCAGTGCAAACTCCTGTAGCCCCTGCTATAATTCCCGCTCCTGCAGTTCCTTCTGCGGTACCAAGCGCAGCTGGCTTTTTCGGCTTCGTCGAACCGTCACAATCGAACTTCTTTCAACCCGCACCAGCGCAACAAACAACCGAATTCCCCTCACTACCGCCCCTTAGCGGCATAGCGCCACCACCGCTCGCGAGCGAAGCGCCAAGTGCAACCGAGCCAATTCCACAAACCCCGCTGGGTATTCCTCCACCAATTGGCTTTGATAATATTCTGCCACCAAATCCATTCACATCAACGCCATCCGCAAATCAAGTACCATCTGCGCCGCCTCTAGCGAGCGCCGACATCGGTGTTTCTGTCGCAGAAGCGTCTGTTTCTACAGACCTTCAGGCATCTGCTCTTACTGGTGGCAACACTGAAACGCAGCACTCAGAAGTTGTAAATTCATTTTCGAATTATTTCAATCAAACATCAAATCTAACAACTGATAATAAACAATTACAAGCAGAACAACAACAACAGCAATTACCGCAAATTGTGCAACCAGTTGCAATCGTGCCCTCTTTGGCGGATACTAGCTCTTCCTCCGCGAACTTCTTTGATACTTTTGCGCCCCAAGCAACACAATTGCCAACGGCAACTGACGCCAATTCGTTAGCCACTCAACAGCAGACAATTAGCCAATCGAACGAAGACCAACGCTTGCAGAATTTCTTCAATAATCCACCGCAACGCGAAAACAACGCCGGTGTAGGTGATCTCGGTTACGATTTAGTGCACAGTGGTCTGGCCGTGCGCCATTTGGGCTCAGTCACATCCGTCTCGAATTTGGTAGAGCCGCCCTCATCTTCGTGCTCAGAGTTTTCCGAGTTGAATAACAGTAACGCGAGCGCGCGTATCTTGCCAGCTGAGCTGCAAAGCAGACGTAACCCTGACAAAAGCATTATTTTTGCAGAGACAGAACAAGAAGTGTTGCCAGTAGCTGCTGAAACCAAGCAGGAAATACCAACAGCAGCGGAGCCAATAAAAATTGTCGACACACCGCTTGAGTCCACAGTCGCAAACTCTGTTAGCGAAGTGCCGTTGGAGAAGCACTACGAAGATTTGCCAGAGGAAGTCTTACGTGAACTGAGAATGGCTAACCTTTTGACGGGTGAAAAGGCCGCAGCTTCGGCACCGCCAGTGGCTGTGGTGAGTATGACGACAGGGTCTTGTTTCATTTCATAATCGCAATAAATATTTCTTTCTTGTAGCCCTACTCACCGGCAGTCAAGCATTGGTTTTACAAACGACCATCTGGCAATAATAAGTTTATCTGGACACCCTTTAGTCACTATGACTCTGCTTTGCTGGAAATTACATTAACTATGGGCAGTAAGTCCACGTCAAACGCAACCAATCGAGTAAGAAATAACTCTCGCTTTCTCTTTCACTCTCACAGGCAATGCGCCGAATATTGTCGCCGTCGAGGGTGGACGTTACGATGTCAATATAAGTGAACGCACCAAAACACCTGTCTACTGGGAGAGCACGCCGATTGAGGTCAGACGCTGCTCATGGTTCTACAAGGGCACCGACTCTAAAATGGTGCCATATGAGGAGTCCATAGCCGATCTGCTTGAAAATGAGTACAAGCAGGCTGTTGAGAGCGGCGAGTGGCATAAAAAGATCGTATTGTCTATGAATGAGCAGGTGACATTCCACGGACCCACAGTGATCGTACACTTCCAGCAGCAACAATCCAGCGATGCCTGGGGTGGCACTACAGTGAGTTAAATTTGTGGAGCAGATGCGTTGAACAAAGATTTGATAATATATTTTCCATATTCAACAGCAAACGACGACACGACCTCGTGTGGTGAAACGTGATCTGGAAGAATTCAGTATTGAACAGGGCGAGTCACAACGCGTTGATCACTTGCTGCTCATGGTGCACGGCATCGGTGATGCATGTGATCTGAAGCTGCGCAGCGTGGATGAAGTTGGTGAGTGGATCAAGCCGCAACTTCCATTGCATTCCGGAAAATATTTAACGTTTTCTTAATATTTCTTCTTAGTTGACGACTTTCGCAACATCGCCCAGGCTCTGGTGCAGTCACACTACAAGAATTCAACAGAGATGGGTCTAGTTGGTCGCGTTGAGGTGTTGCCCATTTCATGGCATAGTCACTTGCATTCGGAGGAGATGGGCATTGACGAGAAGCTACGTTCGATTACCTTGGAGTCAATACCGAAATTACGTAACTTCACCAACAACACATTGCTCGATGTGCTCTTCTATACAAGTCCGAAGTATTGTCAGAAGATTATGAACACTGTGGCGGCATCGATGAATGAAGTCTACAACAAGTATCGTGAGCGGCATCCCGATTTCAATGGCGGTGTATCGCTGGCCGGACATAGCTTGGGTTCGTTGATACTCTTCGATTTGTTGTGTCACCAGAAGGCACCAAAGGAGAGTGAAGAGCAGAATATGGTAAGATTCTTTTTGCTTTTTCGGTCGTAAAAATTAGCTGAAAGCAAAAGCAAAGCAACCGAAGAAACACTTGGTCGCAATTAAATCTGTACCAAACCAGTTACGTAGATTAGAAAATCCTGCGAAGGACTTTTTTGTTATCTGACGAAATTACAATTTTTAACTGTTTAAAAACGTGGATTTTGCTTCATAAAAGTAAAAGAGGTGCTTTTCTTTGCAGGAAAACCCCGATCAGCTTGGTGGCAGTCCCATGGATGCTAGCAACGATGACGCGAGCGTCACCAGCTATACAATGGGTCCCGCTGGCACTGGCCAACCATTTATACATTACACACAGCTTAACTTTCAACCGAAGAAATTCTTTGCACTGGGTTCTCCCATCGGTAAGTGTCGCATTTAACAAGTTGCCGTCTTAATGGCTCATTTTTTATTGTTGCTTATCCATTACTTCGTTAGGCATGTTCGTCACAATTCGCGGCATTGACAAATTGGGTGTAGACTTTCGTCTGCCAACTTGCTCCGGCTTCTACAATATATTCCATCCATTCGATCCGGTTGCCTATCGCATCGAAGCGCTGGTCAATCCAGACTTGAGCGGTGTACGACCGGTGCTGATACCACATCACAAAGGCCGCAAACGCATGCACTTGGAGTTGAAGGAAACAATGACCCGCGTCGGTGCCGATTTGAAGCAACGCTTTTTGGATACATTCAAGAATACGCTGGAGAGTGTTAGCTTCTTGGGCGGCAGTTCGGCGCGGAGCAGTCGTGAGGCGGAAGAGACCATGTCCAAGGAAGTGGATAAGGTAGGTGCAGCGAGTTTGGTTAAATATTTTTACTTAGCGAATGCGTAGGCAAACGCTATAAGCATATTCATAAAGAAACGTTTACAAACGCCAAATCGTTTAATCATTTCTATAGGTCTTGAATATGCAAATAGACGCAGAGAAACATAAAAAGGCCAACTCAACCGAAGATCAACCTGGTTCATCGCAGGGCAACACAGATGCGTCGCGTACACGTTCAGATTCTGTTTCGACATCGCAATCCGATTCCGAAATGGTTGAAATTGATTTTCCGCTCGGAAAATTGAATGACTCCAAGCGCATCGATTATGTGCTGCAGGAGGCACCACTCGAATTCATCAACGAATACATATTTGCACTGGGTGCGCATGTCTGCTATTGGTAAGTGACGTCTGTTGCTGCAGCAACACTTCAATTAATATTTTCATGTTTCTGTCATTGCAGGGAATCCGAAGACACGATACTCTTTGTCGTGAAGGAGATCTACACCGGCCTGGGCATTAGTCCCGACAATCAGGTGCCACAGCAGACGATGACAATTGAGCGTCCAAGCTCGAGAAATAGCAACCCGCTATCATCTATCAGCGAGAAGCGTTGACTCATTTGAAGTCTTTTAATATTTGAGCGGGGTGATGATTAAATAGTTTAAAGTTAGTCTTATAGAAACTTTTTCGATTTCGTGCTAACAATTGAAAACAAAATTCCATTAAAAGTTACTGTTAACCATTTTATTTACATTTTCTTTAGTATTTATTCTTGTACAAAGGATGATACCCAAATTCGTATTAACCTTGTGGCTACCTGCACTCCGTCTTCTGTATAAAGCAAATACATCTAATTTAGCTATAATAGTTGTTGTTATATATTAATCGCTTATAAAACTACTTACTGACATGCAAAAACAAAATAATCATACGAAGTAATTTTTTAACTTTTTTATTTTATTTTTTTACTAACATTGTATGTACTTGGAATTTATGCGAATTGAGCTTTGACACAATAAAGATCATAAATATAAATGTAAAGCCGTTTTTTAATAAGTTTAAAAAGTAAATAAACCATTTTGAACCCACTTGCGATTGCTTTGAAAATTTTCGGTTTCCCAAAAGATTTTTTTTTATTTTACTTAAATACTTAAAATAATATTAACCAATGAAGTCATAGCTTCTGTCACTTACTGCTTCTTCTCATTCTGCTTTGCGGCTGTTAGATTTATTGACGCTCGTCTGATTAGTGTTCGAAGCTGCGGAAATTCCTTTTCCATTTCGTCCTTTGCCATTCTTCTTGTGTTTTTGTACATAGAAATGATTAAGCTTTAGTTTATTCTCGTCAATAACAGCTAATTCGGATTGTGTTAGTCCGTTAACAATGTTGCCGATTATACTGACCTTTAAAAGTAAAAATATATTTAGAATTTTTGTTGAGAAATAGCAAAGTATCAAAAAAATATCAAAGTCAAGAGGAAGTTCACAAAATCGATCACTTGTTGCAATTTTCTGTCATGTAAAATAGTGGCTTTAATAAGAAATTTTGTTAGTTTTTACATTCGTAATTTCTTTGCAAATCCGTTAATTTTTTCATCTTTCTGTTGTATCCATTCATCAGTTTATCTGTTCGTTTTTAAGTCCATTCATACATAAAACTCCTCTTCGTCGTTTGTCCTGTGCCTTCCTCCATTCGTCTATATATCCATGCATTCACCTTTATGTCCTACCATCAATCCAACAGCCGTCCATTTGTTCGTTCATCCGTCTACATACACATCTTCCCGTCAATATAATGATCCATAGCCGTCCACATATTTCCCATAAGTCTTTCAGTTCATTTGATCATGCGTCCACTCTTCCATTTGTTTTGTCATTCGCTTCACTGTTCGCTCGTCTCTGTATGTCAGCCCGACCATCCGTCTAAATTTTCGCCAATCCGTCCAACTGTTTGTCTATAAGCCCATCTGTCCAACTGATTCTCCATTGTGAATCTGTTCGTCCATCCATTTGTATGTTCGTCCAACTTTTCGAATGCCTTCATCCGTCCATCTACACATCTGTCCGTGAATATATTGGTCCATATTCGTTAACCTGCTTCGCATAAGCCTTTCAGTTCATTTGATCATGCATCCACTCTTCCACTTGTTTTGTCGTTCGCTTTACTGTTCGCCCGTCTCCGTTAGTCAGCCCGGCCATTTGTCTAAATATTCCCCCATCAGTCCAACTGTTTGTCTATAAGCCTATCTGTCCAACTGATTCTCCATTGTGAATCTGTTCGTCCATCCATTTGTATGTTCGTCCAACTTTTCGAATGCCTTCATCCGTCCATCTACACATCTGTCCGTGAATATATTGGTCCATATTCGTTAACCTGCTTCGCATAAGCCTTTCAGTTCATTGGATCATGCGTCCACTCTTCCACTTGTTTTGTCGTTCGCTCCACTGTTCGCCCGTCTTTATATGTCACCCCGACCATCAGTCTAAATTTTCGCCAATCCGTCCAACTATTTGTCTATAAGTCCATCTGTTCAACTGATTTTCTATTGTCCATCTGTTCCTGCATCTATTTGTACGTCTGTCCAACTTTTCGAATGCCTTCATCCGTCCATCTACACATCTGAGCGTGAATATATTGGTCCATATTCGTTAACCTACTTCGCATAAGCCTTTAGTTCTTTTGATTGTCCATCGACTCTTTCTTTTGTTTTATCCTTCGCTCATCTGTTCGTCCGTCTCCGTATGTCAGCTCGGCCATCCGTCTAAAAATTCGCCCATCCATCCAACCATTTGTCTATAAGTCCGTTTGTCCAACTGATCTTTCATTGTGCGTCTGTTCGTCCATCCGTTTGCATATCTTTCCAACTTTTGAAATACCAATTTTTCTATATTTTTGTTTGACCGTCCATCTGCATGTCCATCCATTCATTCGTCTGTCCAACTTTTCGATTGCTTTTTCTCCTGCTCGCCTGTCCTTCCGTCTAAATATTTGCAAATCTATCTAACTGTTTGTCTATAAGTCCATCTGTCCAACTGATCCTTTATTGTACGTCTGTCCGTCCATCCATTCCTTCTTCCGTCCAACTTTTTGAATGACAGCTCTTCTATATTTTTGATTGCCTATCCATCTGTACGTCCATCCATTTATTCGTCCGTCCAACTTTTCGAATGCCCGTTTTTTTACTCCTCCGTCCGTCTATCTAAATTTGAAATTGTCCGTTCGAGAACTTATTTGTTCATTCACTATTTTTTTCATCCGCCTCTCGACTTATTCTCTTATTAATTTAGTCTTATATTACAATTTTGATTTGTCCACTTTATGATCCCTTCTTTTGTTAGTCATAATTGGTATATTCTAATTTTCTTAAGAAGTTGATCATACAAATGGCGAATAGTCCGATACAACGAGCATGAGGTCTGAGCGGTATCCCTCATGGAAGCTCGAAAAATGGCGTAATCAAATCAAGCCACACCGGCTTCACCTACATACAATCTATGTTCCTATTTTGACAAAGAATAGCGCTTGCTGAGATCTGTTCCTCATATGTCCATATGTCGTCCTTTCCTCAAAAAATTAATTCCAAACTGAGCAGTATCATTCTCTAGCCTTAAAACCGCTTAGGATCTCCGCAAGGCCGTTTTTTATGTTTAATAAAATCATTGTGAATACTTACATCAATTTTGGACCAATTCTTAACATCTCCAAAAGCATCCTTTCGCATCGCCAATTTGGCATATGCTTGCAATTGTGTTTGTGGACAAGATTCGATGCCACCAATCCTTTCGGCGGCCGCTCTAACATGCAATAGACATAGACAGCTTCAATTAAAGCACTAAAACTCCGAAAAAAAGTCATAAAATTACTTGAAAGCATCGGCATGCATGCGCTCAATGTCGCTTTCATTCAGATGACACACGATTTCGCCCAACGAAATTAAATCATACTCCGAATATGTGTCCGGTCCCTTGCCCAGCCACTCGTAACGTACTTTGCTGGCAATCAACTGCATCTGTTCGTCGTTAAAACCGTTGCTCGTGTCGTTGCTCAATGTGTGCACCCCACCGAAGGCCTCTACTATCTCTACACGTGACATGCTGATATTGGACAGCTCCATTACGCTGATAGCAGGTAGCACCAAACGTATCTTGCCATACACCTCTGCCGGTACATTCTCGACGCCATCGAAAGCCTTCCGAAAGTATTATGAAATACAGCTATTTGTGCTTAAATATATACGGAAGTGGCTGTGTATGCTTACAATTTTTATTAGGCGCCACACATTCTCACTGGTATTGACCGATATGCCCTCACTGTTGGCCACACCTAGACAGGGCTCCAAGCTCGCCCAGTCGGTATTAGTAATATCCTTGTCCTGCAGCAAAACTTGACAATCGTAATTCTGTGCATTCAGCAAACACACGTTGCTAAAAAAGAGTCCGTAGAACGCCGCCGAATATTTAAGGCCAAACTGCATTTTGCGGAATTCGTCACCAGAATGTAAAACTCTGTGCATTTTGCCTTCAATTTGCGAGGAGGAGATGTATGCTTGTACATACATACGAGTATATGCATATAACGGTCACGCCAATCAAATGTTTGCTTTGAGTGATGCGTCCAATTTTAAAAGTTCATAGGTGATCAATTGAAAATCAATAGAGCTTTTAAAAGCTCATTTGCAAATCGAAGTTGACTGAAAATGTTACGTATACGCCACGTACCAATTTCACTTCAAATTATTTACCGCAAATACTATACACGTACGAGGTGTATTCAAAAAGTATCGCGAATGCAGGGGCGTGGTGCATCATGAGTTCTTGCCACAGGGAAGAACGGTCAATAAGGAATATTACCTGCAAGTTATGCGCAATTTGCGCGAAGCAATCCGCCAGAAACGCCCGGATTTGTGGAAGAACAAAAATTGGCTTTTGCACCACGATAACGCCCCTGCTTACACACATCGTTGCTTGTGCGCGACTTTTTGGCCAAAAACAACACACTAATAATGCCGCAGCCACCGTATTCCCCAGATCTGGCCCCCTGTCACTTTTTCTTCTTCCCTAAACTGAAGAGGCCCATGAAAGGACGACATTACGCTGCTCTTGACGAGATAAAGACGGCATCGAAGGAAAAGCTGAAGATGATAAAAAAAATGATTTTTTGAAGTGCTTCGAAGATTGGAAAAACCTTTGGCAAAGTGTATAATATCTCATGAGGATTACTTTGAAGGGGACAAAATAGATATTCATGAATAAATAAATAATTTTTGAAAAAACACAAAATTCGCGATACTTTTCGAACACACCTCGTATGTATTGAATGGCCAAACACAGTATTTTCTTTTAAGGGGTCGTTGGGCAGAAATACTGAAAAGCAAATTCCAAAATTTTAAGGCATATCGTACTCATATTAAGAACATCAATAAATCATTTTCAATCACAAAACGTATTTTCAGCTTGTCGCAAATCCATCATGCGAGATTGCTGCGACTAAGACTGAAAATCTACATGTGACATCTTTCATCATATAAAAAACTACTTTCTCAAAGCTTTAATCCGATTATCTTCGTGGACCTGGAATCATACATCTGATTCCTTGCAGAAACCGTCTATATTCTCGCTTCCTTTTCACTCTTTGGCGCCAATTGGAGATTCCAAGCGAAGCCCGACTCTTCTTCACCTGGTCTTTCCAACAGACTGGAGGTTTTCTTCGGCTTCCTCCGGCGGGTATTGCGTCGAATACTTTCAGAGCTGGAGTGCTTTTGTCCATCCGGACGACAGGACCTAGTCAGTGAAGCCGTTGTCTCTTAATTCGCTGAACTATGTCAATGTCGTCGTACATCTCGCACAGCTCATCGTGCCATCATTTGCAATATTCATCGTGCCCAATGCACAAAGGACCATACATCTTTCACAGAACCTTTCTCTCGAAAACTCGTAACGCCGACTCATCAGATGTTGTCATCGTCCATGCCTCTGCACCAAATAAAGGACGGGAATGATGAGTGACATGTAGGATTTTATTCTTTGTTCGTCGAGAGAGAACTTTACTTCTCAATTGCCTACTTAGTTCGAAGTAGTACCTGTTGGCTGACGTTTTTGTTGGAGTTAACGCTGGTTCCAAGATAGACGAAATTATCGACGATTTCAAAGTTATTACTGACGACAGTGACGTGGAAGCCAAGTGGCGAATTCGACGACTGTTTGTTTAATGACAGGAGATATTCCGTCTTGAACTCGTTCACTACCAGACCCATTTTCTTTGCTTCCTTATCCATTCTAGAGAAAAGATGAGTAACGGCGCTGTTGTTGAGGCCAATGATATCAATATCATCGGCGTACGCCAGCAGCTGTACACTCTTATAGAAGATGGTACCTTCTCTATTTAGTTCTGCAGCTCGAATTTTTTTCTCCAAGAGTAGGTTGAAGAAGTCGGTCTACAGTTGAAGAAAAAACTTTGTCTTGACGACCAGTTTTCGAACAATGCTTCATGAAACATAAAGACGTTGATGAAATATTTACGGTTGTTCGTAAAGTGAAGTTGTTCGAGATAGCAGGAAAGCTCTGTGCAAATTGTGTGCGGCGCGAGCTTACTATTGCAGAAATCATGGAAGTAAGCAACAGTCGGCGGGGAAAGCTATCGCATCTGTAATGGGCATGGAATAAGGTCGCATTTGATTTAAAGAAAAGTGAATGAAAACGATGGCAAAAATTTAACAGTTGGGGTTCGAATTGCTTCCACATCCAGTATGCTCGCTGGGAGAGACTTTCGTAGAACGAAGAGGTGATCGCCAAAACTGAGGCCTATTTTGAAGCAAATGACAAGTCGTATTACAAAAATTGTATATAAAATTTGGAAGGTCGCCTTAATCAGTATATCATTCTTGAAGGTAATTATGTTTGAAAAAGCGAATTTTGCCGAAAAAATGTGTTTTACTACGGCAGTCAGGGAACAATTCAAGTGATCTGTTATAGATACGAACTGTACAATCGAAGTCTTTCATATAGCATCTAACACACTCTAACCCTGAGGTATTAAATCATAAGGCTTAGAAGTATTTTTAAAAACCTTTCTTAAAAACAATAGTTAGTCTTTCGTTGAGCAAATTAAGTAATCGTTACCTCCACTTTCATATATTTTATTTTATTAATAATATTTGCTATGATTTATTAACATAAACATAATTTTTTATATTATTACTTAAGTAATATTTATATGGATTAATTAATTTTTCTAATACAATGTGTCTTTAACTAGATCAATTTATTTAGATTTTAGACTATGAAAGCGTTATTTCCTAAGTTTAAAGTAATTAAAAGTTAGTTAGCTTATTAGTAATTAAATTAAAAAATTATAAAAAAAATAAATAAAATAAAAGAGTTTATAAAAGCATTAACAATGAATTTGACTAACACACTCTCATACTTTTATACAACCATTCAACAATTTGATCTGGAATTGATATTTACACTTTACATAAACATCGTTAACCCCCTGAACTCAGTAAGAATAGCTTACACTAATACAAATTACATAACTAGAAATGAGAGATTAGTTAAATTTATTTTTAGCTATGACCTTAAATGAGCTCACTCAGAGCAGAATTATAAAAGAGTAATTCCTCAAGCACCTCATTTTGAGTAGCAGACACTGATGAGTACTCCAGTTATGATACCCAAGAGCTCTAACTCTCGTTTGGATTATCTAACGGTACACCATAAAAAATATTTTTCAAACAGGTTTCGGGGAGAAAAAATGCCATTAAAAATCGGTAGAAAAGTAGACCGATTAGGACAGCAAACGACGCTATATTTTTTCTCACTCTTTTGATATTTCTCTTCAGTAAGGTTTGCCATTTCATCATGCAAAGATATAGGATCCAACAACGAGTCGAATTTATTAAATTTACTACCTAAATTCGGGGTCAGTGATCTCACCTTTAAGACCTTTAAAAGCGTCCAATTTAGGGTCTTTATAATCATACTGTTAGATCAACAATTGAGCGTCTAGTGGAAAAATAAAAAACAGGTACAGTACGAAATGTTCCCGTGCCCGTGAGACAAAGAACTGCCCTTATGGTCGAGAATATTGTTGCCGCTAGCGGATCAATTGCGGAAGACCCAAATCAGTCTCTCACACGTTGTTCTCAAGCGTTGGGCTTCTCTGTGACGTCGTTGTGACGAATTTTGCGAAAAGATCTTGGCCTACATCCTTACAAGATCAAATTGACGCAAGAACTGAAACCGCTTGACCAATAGAACCGTCGTATGTTCGTGAATTGGACTGAGCAACAACTTGAAAATGATCCGAATTTTCAGCGAAAAATTATTTTTAGCGATAAGGCTTATTTCTGGCTGAATGGCTTAGTCCGCAGTCAACACGTACTCCATGAGTCACCATTGCCGTGGGCCGTGATGATCTAGACCGGCTCGATACTGTGAATTGGAATCGCTACCGCTCAATGATAACCGAGTATTTTTGGCCTGAATTGTATGATATGGACTAGAACAATATGTGGTTCCAACAGGACGGCGCCACAAGCCACACGAATGTCACAATCGATTTATGTTGTCTCACGAAATGGCCCAGTCATCGGCCGATTTATGCTTGAAAACTGTCGAAAATTGAGTTCAGCGTCTAGACTTCTGATCAAAACCGTTTTTGTTTTATTTAAAAAAATTTTGGTAGCGCTCTTATTGAAAAACCCGTTATATGTTGATTGGACAGTATTTTGTATGCTCGATTAGTAAGGTGAATAGAACAGAACTAGTCGGCACTCATTATGGTATTTGGGTTTGTGTGAATATACAAGTGGAAGAAAAGCATTTTTGACGTTTTTAGGAGGCAGCTGAAGAGAGTGTTTATTGTTTAGACCTAATATATCGTAATAGATATTGCTTGTAAACAATATGCGATTAATCGATGAAAGATAACCTCACTATGTAGATGGTATTTGAGAGCTTTCTGTGTATCTTTCAATTAGAGCGGACAACCTTAGACAAAGCTTCATTAAAGCATTTAGTTTTCGAAATTTTATCGCGGACCGAATAATTCCAAAAATAGCCTTAAATATTGTAGATTTGGTGAATTGCATGCAGCTGCGAAACTGTGATTTTTCAATGATGACCTCGATCTTTATTTTTGACTTTACTCCAATCCGAGCACATTTCTTCGTATTTTAAAACTTATCGTCCACCAGATCGCCAATACCGTCCACACTGATGTTCAGCGATAGTGGCTTGTCTAGCGACAACAAAGAGGGCGGCGATTTGGTTTGATCGTCTTCGCCGCATAAGCTAAACGAGGGCAAATCTAAGCTCAAGGCGCTCGGATGCTGGGAGCTATGCAGTTGACTGGCGCTGTGCATAAGATGTGATAGACTTGAGTGTTGTAGATGATGATGATGATGTTGGTGTTGCATTTGGTGTAGCTGATTGTGATGTAGAGCATCGTGTTGTTGTTGCTGATGATGCAACAGTTGCATTTGATCATCGTTTTGTTGCTGTTGCTGATGTTGCTGGTGGTGCATTTGTTCCAGCGGTGGATGCACGACCACACCACAGCCATCCAACGCCGGGCCAGTTTCAAATGACAAACCGTGCCCCAGATGATCCAGTGACGGCTTATCATCCATTGTCAGCGCCTGATCCAAATTCAGAATGCATTCGGCCTTGAAATTATCAATTGTAAATTGATCGACGTTGAGAAATTTCATTTCGTCATAAGTCGAATTCGTTGTTGCATCCAGATCTAGAGAGGTGTTAAGACCACCGCTCAGCAGGCTCACATGATTACTTAGGCTGGTATTGTGATGGAGATGGCTGCTTTGCGGATCCGTCAAATTGCTGTTATTGTTATTATTGTTTGTAATAATTAAGGGAGGTGGCGTGTTCGATTGCGTCAGCGTATGCGACATGCTGGACATTGTACTCGTGGGCGGATAAGTTGACCACTCCATGGAGACGCCGCCGCCACGTTCCAGTTGATCGATATTGAGATTGAGAAATATATTTGGTGACATACGAGATGGGGATAAACAGCCGGCGCCGAACGGTGCCTTCGGCTCATTGTCCAACGAATTTGCGGACTGGGGCGGTGTGTCTGGTAGTAAGGTGGTGCCTGTAGGTGCAAAGAAATGTAGCTGCAAATCTATATATTGTGGTTTGCAGAAGACCTCACCTAAGGAGTTGTCCAGCTGTGCGATGCCGTTTTCATCCGCATACGTGGTCTGCGCGCCGAGACCATCTTCGGTGTCTGGCAGATTGCCACCCGGTGCATCGTTACCGACTTTCTCCTGCTTGCGCCACTTGGCACGCCTATTTTGAAACCAAACTTGTACACGCGCCTCGGTAAGATCGATGCGCACCGCCAGCTCCTCGCGAAAGAAGACGTCCGGGTAGTGGGTACGCTGGAAGGCGCGCTCTAGCTCTAGCAGCTGCAATGAGTTGAATGTGGTTCTGCAATGAAAAGGTAAGAAACATATGAACAAGGGCGGCGAAAAATGTCAAGTGAGAGTCCACATTGTGTTTTTGTGCTTTTTGTGTTACCTACAGTGGCGTGTTCAACATTAGCACGCAAATGACACAAAATTATCTACCCCCCAGAGCAGAGCCCACTATAGTTTGGTCATTGGTTGTTGTTGTTGTCTATGTACTTGTCGATTTCGTCGTGTTGTATTACTGTCAGTTGGTTCAATGTACTTGTTGTGCTTCGCCATAATACTTAGTCAGTCGGTCACTTGGAATTTATTTTTTGAAATTTTTATTTTCCTCGTACTCTGCTTTTATCTTTTGCTTTTGCTTTTCTGCTTTTGTCATTTCTTCTCACCACCAATATTTTCCTCTAATCCTCGATGGGTAATCACTGGCAAAGTGGAATTGTAAAACATGTAAAAATATATACGAAGCCTAAACGCCTTCTACGCTCTTCTCTTATGACCATATCTACCAACTAAGATTTTTACTTTTGGCGTGTTTTCGTTCTGTGTTTAGGAAAGTGGAGAAAATATGTAACAATTCATCACTATCGTCAGCGCAAAATCCCTTAGACATGATGTAATCATTGTATTTCTATATAAGTACGTATGTATGTATATTTAGCTAGTTCTTTTCAATATCGATTCTAGGGATTTGTTTTTATTTCCACAACTTTTTATACATATGTATATATACGTATGCATAGGAATTTATTTTTTTTTTTGACAGAAAATAATTTATAAAATTAATTCTAAAACATATGCCAATATATGTATATTTAAAGTCCGATTTGAATCCAAAAAAAGCTCCCGAATAAATAATAGTGTAAATAGTGTATTTTACGACTTCCGATCAGAGGTACATAGAAACCTGGTTTGCTATATTAAAGATCAAGTATGTTTAATAGATTGCCTGGGTAGATAAGAGCATGAAAACTAAGAGCCCTTCGTCTGAATTTGATGCTTTACTTACTGGAATTACTATATTTTTAGAAGGAGTGTTCTGTGTGAAGTCAGTCTCCGAAACCGAGAAACAAATAAAAACAAGAAATTAACTTAATTTTTAGAATTTGTTGTCTTGTTTTGGATTTATTAATAATATTATTATTATTATATATAATTAATATTCAATATATGTATAATGGGTCAGCCAAAAAGTACCAAATATGTCAGTATATCCGACAAATTTCGATCAATCATTGAAATATTTGTTTAAACAAATCTGAATTTGGTATCTCCGCAAAACTAATACGGCTGTGTTGAGCAATACCAAAAGCTCGGTCAGGATCGTGAAGAACTTCTCCGAGCTTTTCGATAGCAAACGAGATTTCCGACAAGACGAAATATCTCCTGTCATCAAACACACTGTCATCGCACTTGCGACTTGGCCCCAACGTCACTGTGGACAGAGAGAATACATGTGTTTTACGTGAGTACCTACTGTCGACAGCATACCTCACGGTGCTTGCTAGAAGTACGTAGATCAATACATACAATGCGTTGATCAGCGCCCCAAAGCATAAACGCATTTTGCGCTTATACCTTGGTTCCAATTGGTTCGGGTGGATAGGGACACCCTTAGCCACCTTGGTCGGGTTCGAGGCCCATCTGAAACCTCTGCCGTGCTTTGGGTCCGGCACCCGGCCGCAGTGCGACTCCACATTGGACAAACTGTCCTACCTGAATTTAGGTTTAAACCACAGCCACCATGAATCTCCGCAAAGTCACTGTGGACAGTCATAATTTTGAAGTCGTAGATAATTTCGTCTATCTCGGAACCAGTAGTAAAAGCAACAACAATGTCAGTCTCAAAATCAAACGCAGAATAACTGTTGCTAACAGGTGCTACTTTGGACTGAGTAGGCAATTTAGAAGTAAAATCTTCTGTCGACGAACAAAGACCAAACTCTATAAGTCACACTTTATTAGCGTCCTGTTATGTGGTTCAGGGCCATGGACGATGACAACATCTGATGAGTCGGCGTTACGAGTTTTCGAGAGAAAGATTCTGTCAAAGATTTATGGCTCTTTGCGTACTGGCCACGACGAATATCAGCAAATGATGGAACGATGAGCAGTATGAGATATATAACGACATTGACAGGGAATTGCGAGACAACGTCTAAGCTGAAAAAGCTAAAAATACAGCTAAGGAAGCAGAGGAAGGGGAAGACCTCCCTTCGTTAGAAAGACCAGGTGGAGACGAACCGGGCTTCGATTGGAATCACCGATTGGCGCCAAACAGCGATGAAAAAGAATGACTGGCGCCCTGTTCTATATCAGAAAGCACTATTTAAAAGGTTCGCGGCTGAAAATATGAACTTAAAGAAAGCTTATTTTCTTGCATCTTATTCTTTTGCATCTTGAAGACCACAAAAGTCAATCTCGAGTGAAAACTATTTCTCCTATGCCATCATTGACACCGTACCGAAAATATGTAAACCTCATCTATGATTACGGCTTATGATTATCGTTGCTTAATGGGCATCAAAAACTGAAAATTGGAATGATGGACTCAAGTGTAGAACTTCACGCACTTGAGGAAAGTTCTCTGAGCATCAATCACTTGGGAGTGGCCAGAAACGATTCTTTTACATATGGCTCAAGCAGCTCACGACTTCCGGTTTTAGACCAAGTATTCTCTGGGTAGCCGAAGAAAGTTTGAAGGCGAGCTAAAGTTAGCGGCGAACCATCCCTCCCCACAGTTGTGCGCTAAGTTTGGCAACCGCCACGGATAAACCGCCTTCAATGAAAAGGAAACAACATAGAAAATTTCAATAAAGAATATTCCAAGGTTTCTATGCCAATGTAGTCAATGGACAGTTTAAATTAATTCGCCAATACAAGCTTCAAACTGACAAACTTTTTTCAGAAATTGAGGACGGTTGCAGTTTGAAAAAGGTTTATTCTCTTTTTATATTTTATTTCGGACGGTATTTCTATGTGATATTGTTCAATCCAAGCGATTTTAAGGGATTAGGGGTAGTTAGAATTTTCAAAACATATTTTTGTTTTTTTGCATTTTCGAAAAGTGTAATATCTTAAAAATATTCCCTGAAAATTTCATGTTAGTCCGTCAATTACTTTTTGAGTTATTTGAAAAATAAGAAAGAGAGCTCAGGCACTTCAAAGCGCTAGTGTGAAACTTTAAACGCGTTTTTCTCAAAACTATGTTTTTTGAATCGGTGACAACTGTAACTCGAAAACCGTTCAGTAGATTTTTATTGAAATTTATACAGCTTTTAGAAAACATAATAAACTCGGGCCTGATCGAAGGATTTTTATTTTTCGAAAATTTCGATTTTTTAAGACCAATTAACTGTTGATTTTTTCGCAAAAATTTAGAAAACAATTTTCTGAGGCCAACATTTTGTTAAAATAAAATCCTTCGATCAGGCCCGGGATTATCTATATATAAAACTATTTTTTTTTTGTCCGATTGTTCTTGGATGAATCTCCAAGGACTTAGCTTGTCTCCGCAAGTACCTTTGTTTGGAACGGTGTCAACACAAACGACTATAACTTCGGAAATTAAACTTTTTTTTTGAAATTTTTGTGACTTCAAGTCAACACAGCCTGTAATAATGCCATATTACTGCTTTTGTAAAATAACATGATTTAGTAGCAAAAAAAAAATACTGAAGACTCTCATTTTTTTCGTGCCTCTGACTACCTCTAACGCCTTAATAAATCCATAAACTCATTGAGTATTTGACCTATACGGCTTAAGCAAAACTTTCATAAAAACAAAAAACCAGCCAATTATCAATCTCAAAGGTAAAGGTAATAAAAAATAAATGAGTTTAAAAAAGCCAAGATGAGATACTACGGAATTCATTCCAGATTGTAACACCGTTGCATCTTAAATATTCAGAACAGAACTTAGACTTGAGAACAACGACCTTACTTCTAAGGAACTGAATTATTCTCTGTGGAATGTGACTTATTATAGTTTCTGGTTCTGATGCAGTCAGTTGTGTTGAATATTCATTGTAAAAGAAAATTTCTTCAGTTTTTCTTGAATCATTGGAACCGTTATATTAGAAAAAAACGGAAAATAAAATGCCTACTTATTCATCTCACACCGCTAATGGCAGTGCGCAAAATTGTGTCGATAGCTCGGTACTGTTGTTATTGTTTTTGCATTTTTTCTTTCTCTTACATACCTGTATCGTCTCTGTTTTCGCTTCATTGTGCTTTTCTCCATAAGAGAATTTAACGATTTATTGGTGTCTTGACGAGCTGTGTTTCATATTCACTATTGCCTAACCACATTTATAAGGAAACCTTAAGATACAGGCTCCTGCACGTTCACATTTTTTCATATTTTCTAGTTATAGCATATATTTTCGATCTACATAATCAAATGTGTTTATAAAATTCACTTCTCTCTACATAAATATATATGTAATGGTGCATTTAAGTGGATATATCTGCATGATTCTTTGATTTTTACGCAACATCTTTCACAATACGATTTTTTATAAATATAAATTATAGCGAATTAAAAAAGCGATATTCCATATAGTTCCATAACTTTTTTTTTTTTTTTTTTAACAAAAATGCATTTAAATGAAATATTTTGCAACAACACACACACAATGAGATATGCCCATGCAAACCGTTATGCTGGCATGTTTTGTACGATTTTACGATTTTAGTCTGCTGTATGTCCCACCGACGATGTCACCAACTAGACTAAATTAGGGGATTGTGTTGGCATGTTCTGAACTTTAGAAGTTCGCTGCGGAAGCCCTAGAAATTTATGTTCTACGACTATTCTCGCTGTTTTTTTTTTTTTTTGTATTTCTGCTACTTTTATTTTGTATGGTCTTTTTGTTTCAGCATTTTTAGCATTTCAGCTTTACTATTTATATTGTTATTTTGTTTTTAACACTGGCGTGTTGTTGTTGTGACGTATTATTCATTTCTAGTATTCGGCGATTATTGTGCGATCCCCATTGCACTTTCTACAAAATATTTTTATTATCGTTGCTTATTTTTGTTTACGATAGTATGGTTCTATTGTTGTTATTATTATTATTATCCTCTTTACTTTCTAAGCTATTTACATACAGACATACCTGTACACTAAATGACGCATGTGTTATGAGTAAAAAAAAATTAAATCGGGGAGTAGTTAGAGGGAGATTTTATATTTTTGATGGATTTTGGTTAGCTACTGGTAATTCGAGCCGGAAAAATATGTATTTTTGAAGCCTTGTTTGCGTGTTTGATGGCTTATGATCTCATAGGCTCATAACGAAAAAACATATGTATAGTATTTTTATAACAGTAATAAATATTAAACTCATAACTAAGAAACATACTCAGAAGTTCACATTGCTTTAAAGGAAAATACATTCCTTTCAAAATTTCGATTTTTATTCCAAAAGACATGTCATCGAAGGCGAGACGCCTACTACAGCGACCTCTGATCCTGTCGATACCATTTTTGTAGTACGATTTTTATGGTATTTAGCTTCGAAATAGGTTTCAGTCTTAGCAATTAACTCTTCATTCGTTTTAGGTCTGAAAAAAGAAAACTAATGTTGAATTCATAGTCAACCCTCTTTACAATGTATGACCTTGGAAGGATTTTTCAAAATTCGACTTATTTACGGAGATACACCCGATTTTGTGACGTACCGTCCGTGTTCACTAGAATTGTCTCCTAAACTTTAAACGCATTTTTCTCAAAACTACTTTTTTTGAGGTGGTTGACATGATATCTCAAGTTGTACTGATTCGATTCCTTTGAAATTTGGTATATATCTTCTTTATACAATGCTCTATCGTGTCTGCCTTGGATTCCAAAAATTTTGATTTGAATTTTTTTTGAAAAATTCAAAAAGATCGAAAAAATCGGGTAAAAAACAAGAAAAAACGTTAACTTCGGTTGAACCGAAGCTAAATACCCTTCACAGGTGCATTTCTGTTAGTAACTATGTATCCAGTTTGTATGGAAGCTATATGCTATAGTTAACCGATCTGAACAATTTCTTCGGAGATTACATTGTTGCCTTAGAAAATAATATATACCAAATTTCGTGAATATATCTTGTCAAATGTGAAAGTTGTCCATACAAGAACTTGATTCCGATCGCTGAGTTTGTATGGTAGCTATATGCCTTGTTAACCGATCTGAACAATTTTCTCGGATATTACATTTTTGGAAAAATTATCTATACCAAATTTGGTGAAGATACCAACGGCCGATATCGGCCGTTCCGACAAATTAGCAGCTTCTTGAAGAGAAAATTACGTTTGCAAAATTTCAAAAAGATATCTTAAAAACTGAGGGACTAGTTCGTATATATACAGACAGACGGACAGACGGACAGACAGACGGACATGGCTAAATCGACTTTATAGGGTCTCCGACGCTTCCTTCTGGGTGTTACAAACATCGTGACAAACTTAATATACCCTGTTCAGGGTATAAAAAAATTTTTTCAAGTCGACGCCATTTTTTTTGAAAATGGTCAACCCGATAACGACATCCTTACTAATGAAGAATCCCACTCCACCGGCCCGTATCTCGACGAATTTTGGTTATTTTTTCTTGCAATTTTTTTTTTTTATATTATTAAAAAAAAAATAAAAATAAAAAATATAAAAAAATGGACAGTAAAAATGCTTTCATTTTTTTATCTTAGTTTAAAAATGCCTAAAATACATGCTTCTAGACCAGAATACCCCCTTAATTTGCTGTGTTCATGTTGTCGTCGTATGTATAGCTCATAAAGCTCATCGGTCCATCGAATGCGATATTCGCCGTTGCCATTGCCTAAAGAACCATAAATCTTCCACAGAACCTTTCTCTGAAAAACTCGTAATGCCGACTCATCAGATGTTGTCATCGTACATGCCTCTGCACCATATAGCAGGACGGGAATGATATGTAAAATTTGATCTTTGTTCGTCGCGAGAAGACTTTACTTCTCAATCGTCTACTCAATTCGAAGTAGCACCTGTAGGCAAGAGTGATTCTACATTTGATTTTGATGCTGAAGCTGCTGATGAAATTTTCTACGACTTCGAAATTATGACTATCAACTGTGGAGTGAGAGCCAAGTAGCGAATGCGACGACCGTTTATTTGTTAACGGGAGATATTTCGTATTGCCCTTGTTCACTACCTTACCCGTTTCTTTCGCTTCTTTGTCCAATCTGGAGAAAGCAGCACTAACGGCGCTGAACCTCAATATATCGTATCTCTTCTAATACTTCTTTTTACTAGGAGTTAGGTTACGGAACAAAATATGCGGAAGTCAATATTATACTGCTTTATAATCATGAATGTCTACTAATCTTGAAAAGACATTTAAGATTCTACCAGTTTAGTTAATCGAGGTGTTTTTATATCCTTAAATACTACGAAATTTCTAACACCCAGAAAGAATAGATCTGCTATGCGGAATTTGGCATATATTATTGCCCAAGACAACGCTACAATGCCCGAACAAATGGTTCAAATCGAACTACTGTAGCATTACCTTCCATTCAAACTCACTGACCAAAATCAAGATTTATTTACACATGCATGTCTAGAAATAACTAGGGACTAAACACCTATATAATCTACAGAGCAAATGAAACAAATGAAATAAGTGCATAAACGGTCTACGACAATGGCTCTCCTCAATGAGTTTAGCACTGGCTGAGCAAAATACAGAAGACTTGCTCATACAGGCTTTGTCCGGAAAATAATAGGACTGATTTTCTTCCGCTGCGATATATTTCGGAGTGTGCACGCACCGACTGGATTCGGTAGAGGGCGTTCCCAGCTAACGAACAAGCGGTTGGTTAGTTGTCTTTGAGCAATTGAAGAGTCAGGACAAACATTTTCGCGCGACGTGTTTCTGTGAGTGGTGCAAGCCATTCGTTAAAGCAGAGGTACGCGATTAAAATCTGTGCGAAACTCGCTAAATTTGCGACAGAGACGTTTGATATGATTAAGCAGGCTTACCGAGATGTTGCTTTAGCAAGAAGTGGTGTGTTTCGGTGGCACCAAGCCTTTTTGGAGGGCCGGGAAGAGGTCGCTGATGCAGACCGTGCTGGGAGACCTGCGAGTTCGACAAACACCGACAATCTAACTCGTGTGCGCAAAGTTTTGAACTCAGACCGTCGTCTTGGCTCCCAAGGCTATTCTGAAGAATGTCTTCCGTGACACCTTCAATGCTTGGAAAGCGCTGCATCAACGCCAAAGGAGCCTATTTTGAAAGTTTTTAAAGAATTTTAACAATTTGTTCAATAATTTTTTTTTAAATCGACTCAGTCCTATTACTTTTCGGACAAACCCTGTAAGTACTAGAAAGTGGAGGAAATTATATCTCCCAGCTTGAGAGTGTGAGATTCATTCACAGCCACAATTAAAATATCTGGCCTCACATTGAAGAATGGAATACACTGCAGCTAAATCGAATAAAATCAACGTCTTATCAAGCATGACGGCAAATAAGGCTGCTTCCAACCGTCGAGTTTTACTCGCAAAGGTAATGAGATCGATTGTATTATTCGGCTTAAATATGGATCCAGTCGCTAGGCATTAAAGCATACCCCAGGCAGAAGAATCACATCTAAGCCAAGTAATAAGTGGATATGGGGACCTTAGCAGCTACCTGTACACATTCCATCATCTCATTAGTCCGAATGGTCCGACATGTTCAGAGTCTCTGAGTATGTATGCTTTTATTGCCCTCGATTTTTAGGTACAATGGAAAATTTGGCGTCCACTGAGAACTGCAAAGCTGCCAATTAAACGGCAGCCTTAATCATGACAAAACTGAAACAAATAGAGCAGATTGGGCATCCATACCATAGAGGAGACTTAAATGTTTTATCACTCCCACGAAGTAATACTCAATCAGATGGTTTCGTGTGAGAGTCTGGAGTTTGGAGTGGGTTAGGTTTGTTCCTCATCTCGTTTATGATGCTACCGCCTACTTAAAAATAAATAAAAATAACTAGCAAAACATTTTTTGTTCGTCGCAAAGGCCCGTTACAGTTTCGAAGTGTGTTATACTCGTAGTTTCGGTGCAGACGTTTATATAATTTTTCAGAGAAATTTTTCAAAAAATAGTAGAGTCAATATATGGTTTAAATTTAATTTTGGAGTCTTTTATGAAAATTGTCCGAATTTCGAGTCCGTAACTGTCTGCCTTAAAGCGACTGTCTTAAGACACTCAACCAAAATTCATTACTTTAATTTTATCACAATTATATAAGAATTTTTTCTTACTACGAGTATTTGGTTAGCAACTTCAATGCATAAGATGTTGGTAATGGAAAATTTCACGCATAAACAAACATATACACAAATACTAAAAATATATTCGACGTATATGAGAGGGATGAGGTGCTAAATAGGAAACAATAGGTTTGCTATGATATTGTCTTAAGCAACGGTAAACATATACTCCACAAAAAAATTCGTATTTATTTATGTACGCTACTTTAATAAGTGAATGAAATCATTAAAAATACATATAAATATATAATGTTATAATATATACTGTATCTACCAGGAGGAGAAAGCCAGAAAAAGTACTTTAAGTATATAGTAATCCCAGTACTAACTGCAGAGACATCTGCTCAAATGAGACATAAGTTTTCGAGCGTATCCTCCCATAGGCATATACAGGGAACGTTCCAAAGTAAACAGGACTTTGAAAAAAAAAACAGGACAAATGGTTTTTTCGGCAAAATCCATTTATTTTATTCAAAATAATCTCCTTCTACTTCAATACAGCTTTTTGCACGGGCCAAAAACATGTCAAACGAGTGTTTTAACTCGTTGGCCGGTATGACCGTCAGTATGTTTGTGCAAGCCTTTTGAATGACTTTTACAAAATGCGATAAATTGATTTTCTAGAGATATTCAATTCCATTTCCATGAGTTTCAATGACGATTTCGACTGATTTCTGATGAATTCACGCACAGTTTCGATGGAATTTGCGGTGATCAAGGATTTTGATTGGCCCACATATTGATCGTCATTTATGTCCTCACGACCACTTTGAAAACGTTGAAACCACTCGTGCACACTGCTACGGGATAGACAATCATCGCCATAAGCTAGTTTCATCAATTGAAATGTTTCGGTAAAAGTTTTACCACTTTCAAAACAAAATTAATGTTGGCTCTTTGTTCGAAGCTCATTTTCGCACCGAGAACACAAACACACTGACACTTAAGACGCAATAACTTCACTTCCAATCGATGAAATGTCATGAAATTCTCACTGGACAATCGATGAAGATAGCAGATTCTAACGCACCAGTCGACATATAGATTCCGCCACGAGATTCCGAAAGTCCTGTTTACTTTGGAATGCACCTTGTAAAACTTAACTCATATAGGGTGGCACGCGAAGCTGATAAGTGATAAAGTTCGATGCAAAGTTTATCACAGATTAACGAGGAGCTATCGTGAAATTACTTAGCGAAGGACCCAATAAATTAAATATTGCCTCCTCAAAATGAAGAGTCGAGCTGTCAGATTTTTCTTCAGTTTTTTTGACTTTCAAAATAACTTTCAATACTTTAAAGTAAATTTAAATACGAAGTGGCAGACTTCTCAAGAAAAGTCGATACTTTTTTCGAGTAAAACAAACAGTTTTGAAAGCGGTAAAGCGTTGTTTAATTCCTAGAAAAGTTCTTAAGTTATGCTGGGAAGCTCTGTAAGAATATGAATACTGGTCATGTTAGTATGAACAAATGTGTGTCAATAAGACAATACATACACACCCACACACACATGCTTCGAATAGGAAAATTTTGATACCCCTTCTCCATAGCCACATGCGTGCGTATGGGGTTGGTCAGTTTTCTGAATGGATGATGTGACCAAAGTGAACACAAGAAACGCTGAAGGCTATAGCAACCGCGCTGTGTCCAGTACACCGGTAATCTGATGCACATGAATTGTGTTCAAGTGAATACAAAAGCTAACCGTTTGACGTCTTCTGACACCTGCGCCATTGTCTACGACCTGACGAATCTCGCCAATAAAAGCGCTCTCTCGACATCGCGCAGTCACAGTTATCCTTTCATTCCAGTCGTGTGGTGTACATCATGACCTGAGCGGAGCTTGATTCTCAGCGTCTCTAAATTGCTTAACAAATAAGTGCTTAAAGAAAGATTTCTTCCAAAAATGGTTAGCTTTTCTTTGCGGCAAGTCAAAGTGGTGCCAAGCGTAATAACTAAATTTCTTTACATATTTACCAGATCGCGTTATTTTTGTTATCATTGTGTCTTGGTAATATTGTTGGCCATCGTTTGGATAATTTTCTATTCAAGCCCGTTCTGGACTTCATTGGATCCGAAGTAACGCCCGCGATACCAAAGACCTCAATCGATGAGTTTCAGAACCCGGTTGAGGACGCAATATTTTCGGAGTTACGCGACAATGATAGCGCTAAAGGTGTACAGAGACGCGGTGAAGTTGGTAGAAAAGATCTGTTGCAACATCTTTACGCAGCTTACGGCTGCTTGAGCTCCTTTGAAGGTTGGGCGAAATCGAAAGATAATGTAGATTTCGATTTACTACCGAGCAAAGGGTTCGAATGCAAGAGGTACAATAAGAAAATATATAAAAGTGAAGCTGTTTCTTTCAGCTAGAAGAAGACAGATGGTCTCTGATTGCAGAACGTTATTTGTTGTTTTTTAGATCCGAGCCACCCAAAGAGGATTTACCAATAGAAATCTTCGGTCAAAATCAGATGCAGACACCGGCTGATGGGCAGAGCAATGAGCGTACGCTTAGCAAAGACAAGTCCTCTTTGACTGATAACAAATTTCTTCCCGCTTTGCCTGTTTCTCACATTGCAGACTTTTACCAGGATTTGCTTATTGATACGAGCAAAATAGACGCTAAGAGGGCCGGTACCGCTCCGGTAATTGGCTGTGATTGTAAAGTTAAGGTAAGATTGATGTCTGGAGCTCGTTGTAAAGGTAGAATGTCATGAGGGGTAAAATTTGTTTACGTAAATGCAGCAAAAAGGCGGCCTTCATCCATTCCAAAGTTGTGGGACAAAATTACTTTGCATTAAAACTCTTAAGACGTCGATATTTTGAACGAAGTCAAATTTTATTGAACCTGAGTTCTTATTTTGGTTAATTTGAAATTGAAAAACAATATCAGTTTTGGGCTTTCGAACTAAAGAGATTCAAAATGAGTGGGATATTTCCAAGGTCTGTTTATCACAGAGCGAAATGGGGAAGGAAATTATACTTAGGGTTGTGCTTATAAAAATCGGAGTATACTTGACCTTTTTGATATTTCTTTATTCGAATCGATTCCGGGTTCAACTTCAAAGAGGTTTTTTTTTTGGAGTATTTTCCTGTAAGGAATTACGATCAGCTCGCTAGAGTGACTTTATCTTTACTTGCTGAACTGGCAGTACCATTTGAATAACAAGTTTTTTTAAGTAACCACTCAACCTAGATTCATAACTGTTACATCCTCTTTCAGATCGATCTCTTGGATTTGGGTCAACAGCACTATCCACGCTATCTCATGAACGCAGTTTGCCAAAACAGCCAAGCACCTAACCAATATCCGCAGAAGTGTTGGCGCGGTTCCTACTGCAAACCGCTGGAGTACAAAGTCAAAGTACTCACACCACGTTCCTTATTGGAACCGACACAAAACGATCCGGCGTTGGCTTGGTTACCTGATGAATTACGACAAGAGTGGAAATTTAAGACCGTCACTGTGGCGGCTGGTTGTTTTTGTTCGTACTGATGCCGTTATTCGAGAGTGAAGATATTTCGTGGTTTGAAAGATTATACTATTTATCTATGGCATTGAACTGATCGTTTACATTTTAACATATTGATTTAATTATATAATGTTTGGTGTAATGTATATTTATACCAAACATGGTTTTGACGTTAAATAATGTGATAAATACAATACATATGTAACCAAAATTGAAAATGCAAATGTGTTAATAAACACAAACAAATTTTACATCTCGCATTTTTCTTAAAAAAACGGAGAAAAATGGAAAAAACGAAAATTTTGTATTTGAAAGTAGACATGTGAGAGTCCAATTACAAACTATCTTGGGTAGTTAGGTAGAGTTACTATATGACGATGCACCTAGGTCTTCACTGGACTGTCCTGTATGTGTGTTGAAACCTTTTGTTAGTCGCCACATCTTTTTTCTGTCGGCCAGTTTGCCAAGATCTTCGTACTCACGCTGAATTTACCCACCGTTGTACCAAAGATACCTTCTGTGCCCACCCTGATGTTAAAGTCGCCAAGCACGATTTTGACAACGTGGCGGAGGCAGCTCTCATATGTGCGCTCATAGAAAACATCTTGGGTTACATCGTCCTTCTCTTTCGTCGGGGTTTGGACGCAAATCAGCGATATGTTGAAGAACTTCGCTTTGATCCATCCACCAGGGTAAATGCCGACGCAGTCTTTCACCCACCACGAATTTCACACGGAATTTGCGCTCCATCGTATGGCCACTGTAATAAATATTACAAGGAACTACTCGTCTCAGTCCTTGTTTACGAGGACATTAACCAGCTTCTCAATTAAAGGACCGGACATTAAATGTATGAACTTAAATCGTAATCCTTAATACGTTTGCTGTGGTCGTCATCAAAAGAGAGGTCTCTCATCCAATGCTGTTGTTTCCTTTCCATTGGAGGCGTTTCTTAAGTGGCGGGTCCCAAACACAGTGCACAAGATTGTGGAGGAAATTTTTCGCCTTCTCACTATAGCTCGCCTTCAAACGGATGTCCTTTGGCTACCCAGGGGATTGTTGGCCTAAGACCGAAAGTCGTGAGCTGCTTGAGCCATTTGTAGAGAAATCATTTCTGGCTAATCCCAAGGGAATGATGTTCAGATATTGCGGTGGCTTCCGTGAACTTCCACATATGATTCCTTTATCCAAAATTATGATGCCCAAGACAGGACAGGAGATTTTTCGTCTTTTTCTCGTTCACAACCAGTCCCATATGCTCCAGTCTGGAACTAATTGTGCGGTTGTTGAGACCTGGCGTGGGCCAGGAACTGTACATTCTTTTAGAAGATTTACCTTATATATTTAGCTCTGCAGCTCCCCAATTTTTTCCCCATAATAATATTTTGGGGTTTGGACTTCTGCAACTAATTTTTATTAAAATAAATTTAAATTCCCAGCAATGTCAGATAAAAAACAATAATTTTTTTATTTTTCCATTTTGCTACAAAATTTCCGTTGATTCAAACTCCAAACCCACCAAAAGCGCCAATGTAAATTAAAAGAAAAAAAAAAAAGGAAAATTTCGCATAATGAATGGAGGGTCCTGTCGTAGATGAAAGTGAATTACTGCGGCCATGTTGTCGCTGCGGAGCAATACCGTCAAACCTCGCATTTCTTAGAAAAGTGTTGAATAAACCGAAGAAGACCAGAAGTTGTCGTCAAAAAGGAACACGATGTGTCAATTGGCCGCGGGGGAGACAGTATTGATTGCCTGTGTTTTTTTGATAAAAATTTGGCAGCCAGCAGTAAACGTCGCCTGCAGACATGGCAACGCGAACTGCAATTGCGCAACAACATAGCCGATCGCTCGTGCAACGTACCGGTAAAGCAATTGCGAGCTGCTCTTCAATCGCAGCGTAACTGTCGATGGACGCGACAAATCGATGACGCAGCGACTTTGGCGCATGCGGAGAGTCTAAACCCGCGAGTTCATCAAAAGAAGGCTGCCTTCAGGGATTTTTTCCCCAGATGGTGTTTTTCAAGGGAAACTGATTTCCCACAACCTGCTAAACAGAGATATTTTGAAGTTTCTGGTCTGCCAGCGGGTGTAAAATGCGAACTCATCGGCGAGAATTGCTGTGTGCGCCGATCCGGTTGGGTAACCTCGAGAGCAGTGCAGGAAAATATTGCCCCCAAAAATCAAAGATATCCGACGCGTCTACCTTTTTTTCCCGACATCGAGTATTTGCAGATTATTGGCAGGCAAATGACACTTTACGATAAGCCAGAAGATTTTGATGAATATGCTTGTGTGGAAGAAGTGGTTGACCGGGAAAAAAATCGATGAACCTTGCACCAACGAAACATGTCCGATCAATGCGAATATTCGATGGGGTGGGTCGGAGGATAGTGAAGTTACGATGGATGAGAATGCGCTGGAGATCGACTGTGCTGAGCACCAGAAGGAAGCGGGCCAAAAATTGATGAAATCTGAATTGAATGAAAATATAGTTAAAAAAATTGGCAGCGCTGGCAGTTGATGAAAAAAAAAGTAGCGCAATAAGCTGCTCTAACAGTGATATTGATTTTTATAGAAAATTGCTTTCGAATAGAGCGAAATGTCACGATATCTTCTACAGACCTTAAGTCCCCCCGACGGGGCTGTGCTCAAAGCTTGCTACCCAAATCGTCAACTTGGTAGGGGGGGGAAAATTTATGCGCCTGATGATTTAAAGTTGTCTATTGGAAATCAAGTTGGTTTTATAATTTTTAAATAAAAGGGAAATTTTCGAAATGTTTCCAATATTACTTCGCTTCGCTCGTCAGGTAGATAAATTTGCTGCTACTCCCTTCTCAACCTTTTGCGGATATTAATATTTTTATTGTTGAAACAAAGATTTAAAATGTGTCAAAAACTGATGTTGTTACAACTACAAAACAGTTCAAAAAACTTCAGAAAAATGTTTCTTGCTAACAGCCGAAAAAATTCCGTTCAGCGATCCACTTTTTTTACGAACAGAAGTGTGCCTTATTTTGCTTTCTGAACATTGGTGTCACTCTGTATAAAAAAATTCTCATTGTTTGTTTACATTTCAAAAATCTGAAAATCATTGCAGTAAATAAAAAAAAACCGAAAAATGAAAACAATGATTAGATTTTACATTTACTTTTATTTCCCGGGGAAATTCATTGCATAAAAAGTACTACAATTAGGAGACTTTTTTGAAAAAAAAACTTTCATTGCTGCTTTCCCCGTGATTACTTGTGTATTGTGCATTAAACATTATTTGCTTTGTAATTACTTTAAATTTCTCAAATAAAAGCAAATGGTTAAAATTACTTTTCCAAAAGAAGAAGGCTAGAATAATTTCTTTTATAAAATCTAAAATGAGAATATCGTTCAAGTTTCTAGCATTTATATAATTAATAATTTTTTTTCTGGTTTCAAAAACTTTAATATCGGAAAGAGTTCCTGATAATTCGATTTTTTTTTTATTGATTTCAAATAAGTAAGAGCAATTAAAAAATGTTCGTTAAATGGGCTTATATTCAGTAATTCGATATGCTAAAACAGGTATATTATTCAAGTCTTCAGTTTTAAAATTTTTTAAAAAGGTTTTCCGTAGACTTTCTTTAATATAACTTATACTAGATGAGTTTTAATCGGCCCAAATGTGTGAGAAAAAGAGACTATTTTCTTAAATTATTTATTTAATGAGTGAATTCAACATACTAAAGACTTGCTAAAAAGTTATAACCATGTTTTTTTTAGTATTAGTCATGAAAAGAAGTATAAACTTTTCGTGTGTCTCTAAAAGGGCATAATTTAAATCAGTTGCGAATTCAATTCAACTTAAAGTGTTATAATTAGTAGTGATTTATAAAATAAAAAAAAGTTCGATAATTTTTTCACAGTGTATGCTTCTACAAAGTAATGTTTTTTTCCACAGTGTATACTTTTTCTAACCCCTCAACGTTTTTCCCTTCTTTAAATTTATTTATGGCTACAAAATATAAATGTACACGCGTTCTCGCTTTCTTTTATTGTATTTCTAACGCATTCCCTCATGAGACACATACATACACACTCTATGCCTTAAATAATTACTTATAAACTAATATTACGCAGTCGTGGGTCATTATGTTGCCGCTGAGTTGTGGGTTAAAGTATTTGTCGGTGTTGCCGGCGCATCGTTGGAGCTTTGCAACAAGCCGGCATAGTCGGCATTTGCAGTCATCGCATCTGCGTCGTAGGCGGGCTCATTCGCATTGGCATTGCTTGGCGTCGGCGTACGCAGATCCTCTTCTTTGACTTGCGTTTCTGTGCTTTTCCCAGGCGTCGTTGTTGTCGCTTCATGTGATGATTCGACTATGGCTCCTTTTTTCTTTACCGACACAACCCGGGTCTAAGGGTAGCTCATCGACACAGCGTCTATGTTGAGCGCATCGTAGGGTGTTATGAAATCAGTACTGCCCCCACTGCTGCGTATGCTAATTTGCGAGCCGACCGCTGCGACGCCATTGTCCTTGAAGACAACGCTGCTGCCGAAGCGCACCAAGCTGCCGGCCCAGTGCTGTCCACCTGATCGCCGGGGTGTGACTCGGAGGCGGGCGTGTGCGGTGTGCTGCGCGAACGATGGCGTGGTGTTGGCGTATAGCCAGCGAGAGGTCGACCTCGATATCCGAGTCCATTTCGTTTTCGGAGAGCGACAGCGAAGTGCCCGTGCGCTTGATTTTTATCTGTAATGAATTTTATGGATTTTTTTAAAAGAATTTGATATAAATGATATTGTTGTTGTTGTTTCCAAATTACCCGCTTGTAGGTCGAGGGTTCGGAAATGTAGCCTCATAGTCTTCATCTTCGCTAAACAGATAACTCTGATGCAAATGTTCGTTGCTAATGTAGGTCTCGGGTAATTTGCAGACGATGTGCGCCAAATCGATGAAGGTGTAATCGCTTAAGGGGGCCGGGATTCTCCTTCTTTAACGGCTCTTTATTGAACCACTGATTGAAGCGTCCCAAACGTCCGGCTTTGGCCATGGCATCGAAGTAGTTCTTGCCGAAAACATAACCAACATCGCGTATCTCATCGAAACTGCCGAAAGCGAGCGTTTTGTACTTGTCAATGGGCGGACGAATGTACTCGCAGTATTCGGAGTTTTTCACTTCCTGAAAGTAGCGAGTGTGTGGTTATTGAAGAGTTTCAATATAAAAGAGCTCTGAAAGGTCATTAAACATTAAGAAATTTGCAATTTATACGGTAGATTCAAAATAAAGAGAAGAGAGTATAATACAGTGCTCTCCCAGTAAGGTACGAGTATAACGGAGGTGGTTTTATAAAAAAAAACGTCTAGCAGGGTTTTTTCAAATAAATTTGAAAAAATGTAAATATTACGTACAGCAAATTTTTTTTTTTAATTTATGAGAAAAAAATTTGGTCAAAATTGCTAAAAGAGTTGCCACTTGTTTAAAAACTTACAAGATAAACCGAAGATTTTTATGAAAATTTATTGAAAATATTAAACAGAAATAAGCAGATTTAAGGAAGACACATTTTTGATAAATTTTTAAAAGACGTTGCCATCTGTTTGAAAATTTTAAATTAAAAAAAAAAAACATAATATTAATATAAATATAAACAGGTTCAAGAAAGATTTAATTGGGCGATATTGCCAATAGAGTTGCCATAATTGAAGATATTGATTAAAAATAGATATGTAGGTTTAAAGAAGACACATTACTTTTTAGTATTTAAAAGGAGTTGCCAGCTGTTTGAAAACTTTAAATTAATTTAAAATATAAAATGTCATAATATCGATAACAAAATAAATAGATTCAAGAAAGATTTAATTGGGAGATATTGCTAATAGAGTTGCCACTCGTTTGAAAAAAGTATAAGATAAACTGAAGAATTTTATGAAAAATTATTGAAAATACGGATTCAATAATTAAATGATTTGAGGAAGACACATTTTTGCTTAAATTTTAAAAGAGTTGCCACCCGTTTGAAAATTTTTAAAATTACCAAAATGCACAAGATAAAGCAACACAGCAATAAGGCAATCAAA